>JAVYJV010000104.1:0-141999 GCA_034509755.1 Anisodus tanguticus
ATAAAGTTAAAAAAAAAGACAAAAAAAAAAGATAATTAATTATGTAAATAGGTATTCAAGAAACAATTTTTAACAAAAGAACAAAAACGATTCAGAAAAGTTTTAAAAAAAAAGTTTCAGCATGATCTAATATTGAATATTTTTCAATATTTTTGTGAAGTATAATGATCTTATTGGTAAAACTTTTTTTTATAAAGCATGTTAAATATTTGAAATACATATTTAGAGACAAAACTTGGTAAAAACATTTTAAGTAAGTTTTAGCTCATAAAAAAAACAGAAAAAAAAAAAAATAATAAATAATATAGAATAAGACACGGCGGTCAACAAGAGGAGGTATGTTCAATAGGACAAAATATCTCGATTTTGTTTCTTTTTGAAATAAAAAAATGAATTATGGTGAGAGAAACAGCGCAGACACCGATCATAATTAATAAATTTGAAACTATGCATAAAGTGATTTATAGCCATCTAAGGTGAAAATCTAAGTATACTTTAAGCTCAGAGTAAAAAAATTACCCAGGTGTTAGGACAAAAATAAGAATTAAAAAAAAAATTAAGTAAAAAGTTAGTTTTGAAATCAAACTTCATCTAGAAAGTTGAAATAATGTTACAAAAAAATATTTTTTTTTTTAAAAAAAAGTCTTTGAATTAAAATAAGAAAAAAAAATCTTCATTTATTATGATGTTTCGAGCTAATTTTTAATTAAAAAAAAAACCTTCAAAAGTAACTTAAAACAAAGTTTTTATAAAAGTTGAAACAAAAATTATTGAATTTTTTTTCGTTTAGTTTATATAGATAAAATTAAATTCAGTAAAATAGTGAAGAATTGTAAATCAAACAAAAGGAGTCAACCACAAGGTAGGTATTAAATTAATTATTTATTAAGTTCAAGATTTTTAAACGGCAGCGGTGAAATAATCAAATAGAATTTAAGTTTATGTTTTGCATTGCTTAAATAGTTGATTTTACATTGTTTAATGTAGATACTATACAAAGAAAAGGCTGAAGAATAAAATAGAATATAAAAAAAAAATTTAGAACTAGGAAAACAGGAAAGTGATTAATCACAATGATTCCGCAGGTGAAAAAGCAGGAAGAAAAAAAAAATTTTTTTCTGTTATTATTGCGCATAGACCATCTTTGGACTGTCATCAACCGGCCGGTATAAAAATCAGGAAATTAGGCGGTGGCAGTTTTGATGCTCACCCACCCATTCCTGTCGCTCATCTCCTGAATCAAATTTAATTAAGTTTCAATTTTTACATTTTATGCTCCTATTATTTTTGTTACTAACTTACAAAAAAACCGCTCTCTTATTTGCTTCAAAAAACACGCTTTAAGTTTTATTGTTTGCTTTCAAATTATAAACTAATTTTAAAGCATTCAGATCTTTTCATCTTAACAAATTACCTAAGGCAATATTGTTTTACTTAAAAAAATTAAAAAACATAAGCTTAAATGTGAGAAACTATTTGAAGAAAATTTAAAAAAAATTTAAATAACATTAAATTTAAATTTTGTTTTTCAAATATTTTTAAAATAAGTAGTAAGTGTAAATTTAAAGAAGAAAATGTTTTCAAATGAAAAGAAGAAAATTAAAGTTATCAAAAATTTCAAAATTAAGCTACTGATCTTTAAAAAATATATAAAAAAAAATTCAGTGTATTAGGCTTTTGTCCGCCCGTTAAAAAAAAATGTCAATCAGAAAAAAAAATTTTGAAATAAAAAGCTAATTTTGAAGTAAGAGATGCTGATGTAACTTTTGAGTAAAAAAGATGAAGTATGTGGTAAAATAAAACAGAACTATTCACATATACAAAATCAAAAGTATATAAAGATGCCATTTAAATTGTGCGGCATCTGGAGTAGCGTATTTGATGCACTCTATGACAACACGATTTGTCATTACAGCAAATTGTTTTCAGGTTCGTTGTATTTACTAGAAATTTTTTTATTTTAAAATGGTCAGTAGCGAGAAAATTTTTTTAAAATTAAGCTTCAAAGTTTGAAAAAAAAAAAATGAAAAAAAAAATTTACAAATATAATGAAAGTTTCAAAAAATGAAACTGAGTTTCATAAAAAAAAATTTAAACCTCCTATTAATAAAACATCAACTTGAATTTTAAAAAAAAAAATTTTCATGAACAAATTAAATGAAAAGTAAAAATACCAATTATTAGAAGAAATTGAAAGGGGATTGATAATTATTGAAGAATAAAATTGTTCTTTAAGAGTTACTTATAAACTTGTAAAAAATAAAAAAATTAAAAATGAAACTCACGTTTGCATTTATTACTTTTACTTTGTCCTACATGTACCTTGCGCATCCAAGGGTAAATATGAGGCTGACCAGCACCATTATTATTTTGTGATTGCTGCGATCCTTGCATTGATCCTTGTAATGCGCTCATACCTTGTCCACCTAAGCCACCGCCTAATTGGCCTGGTGCACCTTGTCCACCTACAAGACCATTCATCGCACTTAAAGAACCGGCTAAACCTGCACCGGCTGCTCCAAGTAAGCCAGATGCAGCGCCAAGTAATTGTGCGGTACGTGCAGGACCACTAAAACCGCCACTACTACCCAAAGACGGTGAGCCTCTACTATCAGTTGAATGGCTCGTACTTAGGTCTTGTGGGGATGCTGCGTTTTCTGCTAAATAAAGAAGGAAAATTTTTTGTTTAAAAGGATAGATAAATCTAAATAGATAAATAAAATAGGTTTTAAATACAAAAGAAATAAATAAAAGATGAAATAGATACTTTTGAAAAAAAAAATTAAAAAAAAAAGACAAAGTTGCACAAAAAAAGTTAAAAGAATAAAACTGATAGGATAGACCAAGATTCGAATATCAAATTAAATATAAATTAAATTAAGCACAACATTAAATTGTACTTTGCAGCAGCGGTATTAGACAGGCAAGATAAATTGGGTGAACTAAAGCCAACTAAACAGCTTGCCAAAACTTAAAATCCGGAATAGCAAGTTGAATAAAAATCAAATTATTGACAACGAGTATACCGTCAAATAAAAAATTTAAAATCTTTGTTAATGTTTATGGCATCAGGGGATAAGTTTATAAGAAATAAAATAAACAGGTACAGGACAGCTAGATATCTTTAATTACAGAAAAACTAATGATGTTCCAACAATAGCTAGAAATTTTTTTTTTTAAAATTGCTTGGCCTATCCTATTGTTAAAAAATTAAAAAAAAATTTTTTTTTGAAGTTCGAGTTATAATGAAAAACTGCTTTCAAAAGAATATAATAGGTAAATGAATAAGCAGTTTCTCAAAAATAGACAATGAAATATTAAGGAGTTTTTTTTCTCAAACTTTCAACTTTAATTTTTATTTAAAAATTTTTTTTTTCAAATTTTTTTTTCAAAACATTGAAGATGAAGAGCGGGGGTGATTATCATAAAATATGCACTATAAAAATAAAAAAAAAACTTACCTAAATTGTGATTCAAAGTATTTAGTCCATTTAAATTGCTGCCGTGCAAACTATTGTGACTAAGATTGTTTAGTGAATTCAGATTGTTTAAACTATGTTGATTAAGATTTCCTCCATTTAATGAAAATTTGCAACTATTTGGCGTCGGCGTTCGATTAGGTTGAGGTGGTTGCTGGTGCATATTACCATGAACAGATGGATTAACTGATGTTCGATTAGCAGAAAATTTACAATCACCATAAAGTTGTTGTTGAGCAGCAACAGCTGCTGCTGCTGCATGTTGATTCATTTGATGTGCATTATGTTGAGGTTGTGGACCTAAATGGTGTTGTGGAGGAGGTTGTTGATTTTGCCCAGGAGGTTGATGATGAGAAGCTTGTTGAGCTTGTTGTGATTGCTGCTGATCTGCACCATTTTGTTGTAAATAATTTGAATAAGAAGACATAAAATTATTATATGCTTGAGGAGCATAATAATCAGCAGTTGGTGCTGGAGTTCCACCTTGACTGCCTGGTGTACCAGCACCAGCATTTGAATATGAACCAAGTGTGTTCATAAATTGATACGAACTCATTTTAATTAAATTTATTTTCAATTTATATAAAAAAACTTTCTTTTCTTTTTAATAAAAGAATTTTCTAATTTTATTAAAACTTAGAATATCTAATTCTTTTCTTTTATTTAAATGCCTAATTGGGATGAATTATTTTTATTTATATAGTTTTGAAGTTTTGAAAATTGCTTGCTAACATTGTGAAAGGCAACAAGTATCAGGAATTGTTGAGAAATTTTTTCTCTGTAGAAAAAAAAAATTTTAAAAATTAAATTTTAAACAAAAAATTAAATTAAGAAAATTAAAATTCATTTAAAAATCATTTAAAACTAAATTTCATTCAAATTAAAATTCATTCAAGTTGAAATTCATTTGAAATTAAAAATCATTTAAAATCATTGAAAAAAAATGACAAAAAATTTTAATCTAAATAAAAACTCAGATTAATGAAATTAGTTGATTTTTAATATAAATTTTTTTGAACTGATAAGTCTTGTTTTTGTATTATTCAGATAAAAATGTAAAAGCTTTTAAATGAACACTCAAAGAAAGTACTTTTGAAAAAAAGGCAATGCTCAACTGAATAGACGGTTTATAAATTGACTAAATAACTAAATTAAATAAAATTAAACATTCATTTTTTTTGCATCATATGCTACTTCTTTGCTTTGTTAATTCAAAAAATTTTATAAATTTTGGTTGCCATTGGCAGCCAACTAGTTTTTTTTTTTAGTTTTTTTACAAGAGAAAATTAAAATACTTAGAATATTTAAAAATAGTTTATACGTTGTTCTACTAAGAAAATCTTTTTTTTTTTAATTAAAACATCAATATTTATAAAGGTTTAAGTTTAGAATAAAAAGATGTTTTTCCTTTATATTCATTCAAAAAACTAAATAACAATAATTACGCCACTAAAAGGAAAATTTTTAAATAACATTCTATACTTTTAATAAAAATTCTTTTAATTCTTTTGAAAAAAAAACTTTTCTAAATTAAACTTAAAATTAGATATGTTGCTACTCTAAAAATTTTTTACAAACTTTTCATTAAAACGGGTGAATAATTTAAAAAGAAAAAATATGAAATCAAAATTAAAAGAAAAACTTTTTAATTAAAATACCATTTTGAAACTATTTATAAAAATATTCTGTAACATTGAAACACATTTAAAAAAAAGCTTTAAAAATAGAGATCATATAAAAACTTGATGTTTCACAAAAATGGGCACTTGTAAAATTAAATTTTTTTAAATTAAGATAAAATTTTCAAAAGCATTTATAGTTTCCTCTTTTTTATACTGAAGACACATATTTTAAATCAGTTAATATAAACACTTTTTAAATTGAAAAATAAAAGAACATTTTGTATAAAGTTCATTTATTAAAACCAATAACTTAGTTTAAAAAAGAAAATTTTTTTTTTACAATTTAATTGATTTATTACTTTTTAATTTGAAAAATAGTCCAGTGCCCGTTGATTACAATTTTAATTTTTTTTTTTGGATAAGTGAACTTGGAATTAAGAACTTAGAGAAAAATTTAATTTTAGCTAATTAAAAGCAAGTTGTGCGGCACGTGGTACTAAACGAACACTGAGTCGAATAAGCCGCCGTTTTAAAGTTTTATCAAAACTCACGACGTTCGTTACTTGTTCAGCGACGAATCGAGCATCTTTTTTAAATATTTTTATTAAACTATATATTTAATTTTACTTAACATTCAATAAAAATAAATAAAAAGGCCTAGAAATAAAATGAACACGTAATAATATAAGCTAACGCCTTTTTTAAAAAATCTATATATAGGGCTAGTAACTATTTTTTTTTATTTTATGCTAACTGCGCATAATCAGATTTTCAAAAGTAAGTTTTTGTTTTTAAAAAAAAAACAGAGAAAACTTTTTTTTGAGTAAAACTTATTAAAAAATTGAATAACTTAATAACATTACAAAATGTTTTTCAGGTAAATAAAATGACACTTTGAAAAAGTTATTATTTCATATATGCTTGGGGCAATAATTTTAAGCCAATAAACATAAGATCATGAAAATTATTTTGAATAATTACAAAGTATAAATAGAAAAATTTAAAGCTTATAAAGTATCTTTGTATAAGCTCTTCAAAAAAAAAACAAATTAATATTTAGGTGTTTTAGTAAAAAGTTTTCAGTAAAATAAAAAGTTAAAAATCAAAAAAAAAAATTAATACAGCAAATAGTTATTTAATTAGCAATGACGAAAAATGTTAAAAAAAAGCAAAAAGTTGCCTAATCAGCGCCTAATGAAGAATTAATAAGTTCTATTAAAAAGCTTTTTGTTCATTAGAAAAAAAATTAAAAAAAAAAAAAGAGGAACTTCAATGTCAGGAAAGCATCAGACGGCAAAAAGTTTGTATGCAGATTTTTTTATGTATTCATTAAAAGACTGCAATAAGATAAACACGTTATCAAAAACGCCCATTAAAGGTATAAACAAAAAATCACAGTTTATTAAGTTCAGGTCGATTGCTTAAATTATTCAAACTTAGACCAGATTTAATACATTGATTTTGAAACAAGCTTTTTTTTTTTAAATAAAAAAATTAAATTTGCTTGTTTGAAATAAAAATTAAAAAATTTTGTACCTGGTCTTTAAAAGTTTATAGAATGATGAGTTATTGATAGATGATTTTTAGGTTGTGTCAAAAACTGAGATTGGGCGGATGCTGATTTTGATGTAAGTTTCAGAAGCAAGAAAAGATAGTAAAGATGTGAATTGATCAAGAATTTTCAAAAAAAAAAAAGGAAAAAAACGAGAAAAAAGCTAAAAAAAAAGTCCGACGTGCACATTTTACAACGCAGTTTGCAAATTTGAAATAAGAAAATTAAATGAAATTAAATAAAGATTCTTGAGTGTGGTGTTGTGTGTGCATTTTTGTTTAAAACTGACATGTACGAAAAAAGTTAAGAGGATGTTGTTTTTTTTATTTTTGGTTGCCAGGCTTTATAAAAAGTATACAAAACAATTTTTTTATTTTATTTTTTGACAACCACAAAACTTAAGAACTACATTTAGTTTTAAGAAACAAAAAAATAAATTAGTTACATGCTTATTCTACAACTTTTTCCACCAATTGACTCAGGTATAATCTGTTTTTTTTTTAAAAAATATACTAATTAAGTATTCAAAATAAACTTTAATGTCAGTATAGCGGAAATTAAAAATAGATAAAATTTATCAAATTAAAATTATTTAAAAATCAACATCCATATTTGCCAAAAAATTTTAATTAGGGAAAAAACTATTTTTAATGAATTTTGTTTATTAAAATATATAATTGATAGCTGTAAAAAATAAATGAAAAAATAATTGTGTAAAGGTAGAATTTCATTTAAAAAAAAATGAAATCAAAATTTAAATTTTATCTTCTGAAAAAATCTTTTTAAAAAGATTTAAAAAAAAACTTTAGAGCCAAATAATTCAATTTATTAAGATTCTAAGAAAGATGAAATTTAAGAAGATCTGATGAAGTTGAAAAAATAGAATAGTAATTTAATACTATGTTTTAAGATAAGCTTTAAATTTTAATGAAGAAAAAACTATCTAATTTTCAATGTAAACTTTAAATAAACAATAAATAGACAAATTGATTAAATGAATTAGATTAAAATGAAGTCAAAGTTTAAAAAGTGTTAAAAGAAAAAAAATTTGATAAAAGATCTTTTGAGTTAAATAAAGTTAACGTAGGAAAACTTTAAAGCCAAAGAGAGTGTCACTAAAAAATTTTGGTTGGATGCACTTGCTAGAACAAGAACTATGATTTTCATCAAGACGTTTACTTAGATTTTATAAGTTCAAAAGCCTTACGAATAAATAATAGAAAGTAAAATTTTAGCTAGCTGTTTGTATACAAGTAAAAATTAAGCATCGGACCGGAAGTGACGATTGTTCGCACGACTTAGCACGTGTTGCAAAAACACACCAAACACCGAAAAATAAGAAACGTTAAAAATACATAGAAAAAAAAAATCAAAAGATGTGTGGCGGTTGGTTGAAACCACTAAAGCATGATTTAATTCTAGGTTTGCAGGCTAAATTCAAACTAGATGAAAGAAAATTTCTTTAAACTTCAATAGATTCATATTTCATAAAAATGTTAAGCTATTGATATATAATTATCAAAAAAAAAAGAAGAAAATTTTTTGAAAAAAATTCTTTTTACAAATTTGAAAAAACAATTAAAACTATTTTTCTTAAATCTTATACATTTTTAAAATTAATTAGATTTTAAAATAGGCATTTTAAGCTTTAAATTACAAAAAAATATTATAAGCAACAAGCCGCATTTTTTATGATAAAGTTTTAACTTAATATTATAGACTTGTTTTCAGTTGTACAAAAAGACAAATTTTTTTTTTCACACTCAATTAGTATTAATTAGTAAAAAAAAAAGATAAAAAAGGTATTTAATTAAAACTCACTTTTTGGCGTATTTTTAAAGTATCAATATAATAAAGTCGATAAGTCAAACATAGATAAGGACACTAACAAATTAAAGCTTTAAAAAACATTAAAAATTTCTTTCTTAGTAAATCAAACAAGCTTAACACTAGCTTACAACTGATTAAAGAAAAATTTAAACTTTTTTATACAAATTTTAAGGAGTTTAGTCACATTAATTAAAAATTGTTTAAACACAAAAATAAAGAAGTTGAGTTTTTTTTAAATATTTTTAGCATAACTAATTAAAAATATTTTTGAAATGAAAAAACTTTTTCTTTTTTTACATTCAAAAGTTTATTGATAGGAAATAATAAAACTAATTTTATATTTCTCTAAAAAAATTAATTTCTATTATTAAATCAATTTTTAAGAATCATCAATGATAGTCATTAAAATTATAAAAGTATACGATAAAATTTTTTATTAAAAATTGAAATGTTGTTGCTGTTATTGATGGTCAGCAAATGTGTGACTAGAAGATACTTTTTTGTTGATGGCTAGACAGCGGTTCTGCGGCGGTTACCTAGTCGACCACGCAATCGCTAGGGCCGGGCGGTAAAAGGTGCCGATCAGATACGCCTTCTAGAGCCATCGAAAGGCTAAAACGGTGCCCAGCCTTGGAAACATCTCTTATTTTCTTTTTTTACATTTAAGTAACTTAAGTTAATTTTCAACTACCTTTTTTTTGATAATTGTTTATTTTTTTCCTAATTTTAAACTAAAAATCTTGCTAAAAACCGTGTTATGAAAACTGGACAGAAAAAAAACAAAAAAATGCGCATGCAAATAAAAATTGTGGTTTAAAAATTGTCTAAAGTAAGAAAACTTATATCAAAAGTATCCAGAACTTTTTACAAGCAGACAAAAATGACTTAAGATGTGTAAAGATCGTGCCAGATCAACAGGCGCACAGTTCAATTTTAAAGTACATTGGCCAAAATAAGGTGTTCGACCGAAAATTAACTTCTTTTTTTTTTCTTATTTATTTTTAATTCTTTCTATTGCTTTGAGTTTTTTTTTTAAAAATAAATTTTAAAAGAAGCCTTTTTTTAAACTAAATTTTACTTGTGTTCAATTGTGAACAATTGAATCTGTTTTTTTTTAATTTAAATAATTCTTAGCTATATACAGTTTTAAATGAAAATTCTCTTTTAACTAAATTTTTACTTGTTTTTGTCAATGACATTAATACTGAAATTTAACAAAATTTTTCTTTTTGTTAAATTTTAACTAAACATTTTCAAAAAAACTATTTACAAATTATTTTTTGTAAAAATTAATTTTCAAAAACTTTAATTAAATGAACTGTTTCTTTTTTTACTCAAATTGTTTAAAAACAAAAATTCAAATAAAAACAATTTCATCTTAAAATTTATTCATCAAAAATCATTCAAAAATAACATGCTTTTAATTTATGAAGATTATTAGCTATCAATTTATCAAAATTTTTATTTATAAATTAAAAGTATTTTCTCAAAAAAAAACAATAGAAGATAAATAAAGAGAAAAACTCATAAAAAGTCATCGATAAATAATTTGAAAATATTTTCTTAAATAAGAAACTAAAAATAATTCTAAAATTCTTTTTGAATAAATTTCTGTTAATTGAAAATCTTTTTTTTTTTTAAAAAATAAAATTTAAAAAAACTAAAAATTTTTATAGGATTTTCTTAAATTACACCTGTTCGGTAAAATACCAGTTTTTGAACTACTAATTAAATCAAAGAAAAAAAAAACAAAAAAAAAATTTCATTGACACTAATTAAGACTAAAAGCATAATTAAATTAAAAAAAAATTAATTGAAAAAAAAATTCTTAATTAAACTTTATTAAACTTAAAAGTAACAAAAAAAACAACAAGTGTCAACATTGTTTAAATTTTTTTAATCACGTAAAGTTTTTTCTCTTTTTTAAAGAAATTGAATGAATTCTATTTTTTTTCACAAAATAAAATTCAATCTTTGTAACTCAAAAGTTCTTTAGCATATCTGTTTTTTTTATTTACTTTTTTTAAATTTTTATTACCTTTTTTCAAGTTTAGTCAAAACTATATTTTTCAATTCTATAAAAAAGCAATTTTTTTTCTCAATTTATATACCTAAATGTTTTTTTAAAAAACTAAGATTTCAAGTAAGGAGGATAATTTAAATTTTATCAAAAATTTTTTAAACTTTTTTTTCAAATAATCATTTGAAATAAATTATGTTTGAATAAAATTTTTTCTAATAACAAAAAAATCGAAATGATAGACTATCCTAAATATTTTTAATTTTAAAAAACAAAAAAAAAATTTTTTTTCTCAAATAATTTGATGTTGATTATACGATTGTCATTTCTATCATTAGAAATTCTAAAAATTTTTTTCAAAACTTTAAAAAAAAACTTTAAAAAAACTTTAAAAAACTTTTGAAAAAGACTTTAAAAAAAATTCACAAAAATATTTTTCATGAAATTTTTAGTAAAAACTTTGAATTAAAATTTCAAAACAAATTTCATAATCTTTAAAAAATTTTTAGTCTAATTTTTTTTCAAAAAAGAGACAAAAATTTTAAAAAATAAAATAGAATCAACACATAAAAAAAACTGTGTAACACGCACACACGTGACTTAAGAATTTACAATGGAATTAGTTTAAAGTATAGAACATGCGTTTTTTTTTTTTTTGAAAAAATTATTAAAAATATTAAGAATCTCACTCACTGTTTGAAGATAGGGCGATTTGAAATTTTCTTTTTTAAATTTTTCTTAAAACTAAAGATTCAAAAGATATGAATTTTAATTTATAATCCAGTACTTTATTGAGTTTGAAAACTGTTTAATTATAAACTTTTAAAAAACACTTTACACAGCATTTACAAGTATTTTGACAAAAAAACTAATTATTGGTAATTAAAAATGAAAATGTTATTTTTATAAAATTTTTTGATGATAAAAATTGTTTTCAATTTTATTAACAGATTTCAATTGAAAAACACTTAGTAAAAATGAATAATTATTACTTTGGGTTAAGATTTAATTTTAAATGAAAAATGCTTGTTGAACTTAGAAAAAAAAAAGTTTACATTACATTCGAACAAGTTTTAAAGTTCGAAACACACATGAATTGCGGGAATTTGCAACTTATTAACTGTCCTCGACTAACAAAAAGTACAGAGTTTTAAACACGTCCGCTTAGTTTTTAAACCGCTGTTTTGTCGCGCTGCCGCTCTGCCTTTTTTAACGTTTTTATTTATATATGAAACAAAATAAACATAGCGTGTTTAGTTTTAATAAATATAAATTTAGTACATAGAGTTCGTGAAATATTACATAATGCGCATGACTGTGGCGTGTGCATTTATTATGTAAAGATGATGCTTAATTATATATAAGTTTATATGAAGTAATATATAATTATATTATTTTTCTACATTGTCTTCATTAAAATATATAATTTAAATTATTTTATTTTATTTACCACATCCTATGGAATAAAACATCCCATAAAACGCCAATTTCTTGTATTTTTAAGTTTTATATTTAGTTAGTTTGAAAATTTTGTAAATAAAACTAACCTTAAAATAAATAGAAAAAATTAAATAGGAAATCTTTTTTCTTCTTCAAATATAAACTTAAGTACGATTTGATTTGAAATCAGACGATGAAAATACCTTTTTTTTTAAAATTTTTTTTACCTTTAACTTAAATAAGATTTTTAAAATATTTTACCCTAACAATCTTTGTATGTGATTATCTGGAATGTATACAGCTAAATTCAACGACAATCGGCTGTTCGTAAAAATGAGTGTAGTGTTTCACAGAAACGCCATACCTTGACTTTTGACTTTGAAACAAGTTTGATTTAGGGCCATTTTGATTTATTGCTTTAGTATTATCACACACAATGCATTATACATACATGAAAAAAATACATACAAAAACAAAAAAAAATATACAAAACTAAAGTCTGGATACATTCTCAGCCTACATATTTTAAAAAAAAAAAAAAAAAAAAAAAAAGCTCGCATTGACCTAAACACGGGTTTTAGGAAAAGCAACCAGACGGCCTGTAGCCTAGACCTTAGCCATAATAATTGCAGGCCAATGTAAAATTGCAAATGCAGCAAACAGTGTGTTCGCACTCTTCAATTGAATTTTTTTATTTTATTTTAAATGCCTTAGGCTTATTCATTTACTATAGAAGATGAAAAAGATGTTTTTTCTTCCAAAATTGAAAAATTGGAAAACTTTTAATTTAAAAATAAATTTTAATTTTTCTCAGCATTGAATTTTATTTTAAAAATTTAGATAAGATTTTTCTTAGCAAAATAGAAAAGAGTTAGAAATATTAGTATTTATAAAAGCGTGATGCATTTTATTTCATCTTCCGTCCCAACTAGTTGCATTTATATATTGAATGAAAAGACGATTTAGTAATAAAAATGAAGAAAATAAAAATTTTTTTCTGAAAATTAATTATAAAAAGTTTAAAAAATTTTCATTCAGATCAAGTTGAGAATTTTTGACAGAAAAAAACATCATTTTAAATGTAATTTACTTCACCTTGATAAACTTTAAATTTTTTCATTAAAATTTCTTACTTATTTGAAAACTTATAGGTAAATTTAAAATTATTTAAAAAATAATAGCTTGACCAATGCAATGACCGCATCTAAGATCTATCAAATACCAACTTTAGTATCAACGTGAGAATCATTTAATTGACATCTCGACCAAAAATATCGTGCAACATTCATTTAAAAAAATTTTTTATAAAAAAAAAAAGAACAAAAGGTAAATTAAGTATAAAGAAATGAAATAATTGATTCGTGAATAGTTTAAGATTTATAGTAGTTGACTTATTTAAAATAAAAAAAAGATCTTAACTTTTATCAAGTTAAAAAGCTTTGAAATTTTGATCAAAAAAAAAATTTTAAGCCTTAAGAATTAAAATGAAAAAATTATATTTTAATACTTAAATCAAACTATACGCTTGAATAAAATTTTTTTTATACAGCACAGGTATAAACATAGGAAGTATATTTGCATAGATAAAAATTTTTTTTTTTTTTTTGGAAAAAGATGAATTTTATAAAAGGCACACCTTTGATCAGTCAAGTGTGGCCATTTTAAATAGTTTATATTCAAAAAAAAAAATTAAAAAACTCAAGTATAAAAAAATAGACAGTAGCTAAAGAAAGTTACTAATTTATCATGCGAATCAGCGCTGTTTGAAACTGCCCTGAACTCAAATGATAGCAAAAAAAAATTTAAGCGCATGCCGTCAGCATGTGTCCCTGTATGTTCTCGATAAATCGGCGGGGGCGGCTGATTGGGCGTCAAATCTCAGCAAATTATTCAAAAATAAATGAAAAATGACAAAAACGAAGATGTACATAAACGTTATTGAAATTGTTAACAAAATTCTTTGAAAATTTTTTGAAAAAAGTTAAAATCTGAATAAATTTTTAAAAAGAAAAAAGGAAGTGAGTCAGTCCGTGGAGAATTTTAAATCAAACTGCTGTTGAAAAAAAAAGAACTATTTTTTAAATGCTTTTTGAAAACACGTGCAAGGTACAAAGAATATGTTCTATAGATAATGAAAAACTGTAAAAAAAATTAATAAAAAGACAAAAATTAAAAAATAATTTTCATAAAAAATATTGATAGCTTAATAAATTCTTAAGAATCTTTTATGAAACCGACATCTAGTGGAAATAGATAAAATTTTCTTTTTTATCTTTTAGTGATTGTCAATTAAGTAAAAAAAAAAAAAAGAAGAATAAAATGAGAACTATTAACTTAATCAACTGACTATAGAACCGAATCGTGTTTGAATAGACTTTTTTTTTTAAATTGACTTAAGTTAAAAAAAAAAAAAAAAGAACTAAATTTTAAAAAAAAAAGGTGCACTAGCATTATTGGTCAGTTCAGGGGTTATAATGATTCGAACTGCTTTTATTAACCGACCAAATCTCCGACGATTATCATCATCATCAGCTTGACTTTAATCACCGACTATCATTCAAAAACCATTAGAGAGCCGCATATTAATGCTTTGTGCACCTGATTCAAAGCTTTTTTTTTTATATTTTTTAAAGATTGACCCTACATAACAATAACTTTAAATTTGCTAGTTGTAACAAAATGTATTGCCATAGTATAGTTTCTTTTCCTTTCTATAAAAAAATGAAATTAAAGTTGAAACTCGGTAAAATAAGAATTAAATATTAAAAAAGTAAATGTATATAAAAAACTAATTTCAATAAACCGGACAAATTAAAACAGATACATCATAAAAATTGTAGGCTAAGATATCTTTTTAATTTTTATAAAATTATCTAAAGATAGATTTTTTAAATACAGCATAATAACAAAACTGGGATATAAAAAGAAATCCTTTATCACGTTCAAACACACGCGTTTAATACTTTTATTTCAAAAAAAAAAAAAAAGAACAAACGAAAGAGATCAAGCATACAAAAAAAGATTAACTTAAAAAATATCAAAATACTTCAATAAAAATATACCTAAATTAAAAAAATGATTTGAAATAAAAGAAAAATAAATAAATTAAAAAAATTATTTAAAAACGCCTACATCAGTAAGCTAATTTAATTTTTCAAAAATCATTATTTATAAGTTTTTCAAACTTATTTTAAAAATAAAATCTGCTAATTATTGAATTGAAAGTTAAAAAATCATGAAATAATTGATCTGAAATGTAACAAAAAAAAAAATAAAAACTTAAGTATTTTTAAAATGCCATCTAACGACCAATGAAAAAACGCATAATTTATGTTAATAATCAATTAAAAAATAATTAAATTAAAAAACAATAAAAATTTCAATGAAAAAACTATAAGAGATTATTAAGAGATTTAACAACAAGTGGTTATATCTAAGTTTTATTAGCGCAAAGCAATTAAAGGTCACAAAGTCTATAAATTTTGTTAAAAAAATATAAAAGAAGACAAGTAGCACCTAATAAAAACGCTATTTATACGCCGGCAACATTGGTAAAACAAATTGCTGCGGTCTCGGCTGCAATAAATGTATCAAGATTTATGAATCGGAGATTATAAAAATAAAATGCTTTAAAAGTACATAGAAGAATGAAAAAAGAGTATGTGTTTATGGACCAGAACATAAATTTAATGACGTCGATTATCACTTAATCAGATTTTTTGCAAGTCACTAGTGTTTTGAATGAGTCTAATTGTGATGACAGGTTTATTTGAAAGTAAATAAAGTAACAAAAAATAATAAAACTTTTTTAAAAACAATAAAAATTTGAAAAGGTTTTAAATTTATTTTGAACGCAAACACCAAAAAAAAGTTTCAACTTGAAATAAAAAACTATTAAACATTTCATTTAAATTGAAAATTGCAATATTGAGTGGCGTCCTCTATTCATTATCTTAAGTAACTTAAACAATAATTTTAATGAACTAAAGAAATCTTTAAAGTCTAAGAAATCCTAACCTTAATATTGTTTTCAAAAAAAGAATTTGAAATCAGTTAAAAGAGGGAAATAAAAAAAAGTTCTAACGTTTAAAAATCATAAACAAAAATAAATATCAAGCTTACTAAAAATATCTATGATAGTTTAAAAATAAAAAGCTGTAAAAACTTTTGACGCTTTTATAACTCATTATAAAAGTAAAAACTATAATAGTAGAATTCAAAAATTAAAAGGTAAAGTAAAATACAAAAGTTAAAATTAGAGTTAAAAGTAAAAGTTAAGTATAGAACAAAAATTGAAACTAAAGTTCAAGTCTTAGTTATATAAAAAATTTGCCGCTGGCGATATAATCAAAAAAAAAAAAGACAATAAAGGTAAACCACGAAAAAAAATAATTGAAGATTAACATGGTAGCCTTGACAAGATGTCAAAATTGTTTCTTTATTATCCTGACAATGTCGTCATCTAAATTTAATTGTTTAAAAGCACGCAACTTTAACATAATAATTTCACTATCTTAGTTTTTTTATAGAATAATTTTATTTCTTATGTATTTTTTGAATTTTTATTTACATTCAAACAATTTAAAAAAAAAAGTTCAAAACAAGCATTTTATGTTTAAATTAAAATGAAAAACTTTTTAGATTCAAACCAATCTAATAATTAGTATATAAATGTCTTAATATTGGCAACAGTTTGTAGCATGTAATTAAATTTAGTTACGGATTTTAATTAAGGAACTTAGTAATATTTAAATTCGATGTGAAAAAATAATTTATCTAAAGTTAGTAATTCAAAAGTAAAATCGAAAATATGCTGGGTGCAGTCACAAAAAAAAAGTAAAATGGTCAGTAAACTATAGACAAAGGTTGGCCTAAGAAATTTTTCTAAAAAAAAAAATTTAAACAAAAAATTTGTTAAAAAAATACAAAAAAAATAGTTTTAATAAAAAAAACAAAAATCAAAAAGAGAATTGTAGAGTCAAAGAGAAGGAAAAAAATCGGAAAAACGGCCTAAAAAGCCAAATGGGCAGCAATTGGAGTTATATGTACTAAAGTACCAATTAAAGAGTTGGCAAGCTTTGACGTGGTTGGCAGCTATGATTTATTGGCTTAATAGGCAGTTCCTAGGTATATTTGAAAAGTAAAACATTTTTTTTTTATAGAGAATAAACTTTTTTAGACCTCATCTGGTTTTTACAAGTCGTGGTCGTTTTTTTTAAACATACCGGGTGAAAATAACAAAGATTATAGTCATTGGAATGAAAAATAAGGCAATTGATACAATTTTAGAAAAAATAAAATTTTTGTCGCATGAATAGTCTAATTGAATAATAATAAAATTAAGTTGAATTATTACAAAGTAAGTTTATAAGTTTCTGGAACTTGTATTAAGTTTTTATTAATTAAAAGTATTGATATCATTAGATTTCAATGATAATAAAAATTTTTAATTAAAAAGTTTATTGATAACCTTATCTTAGTAAACTTTTTATTCTTGATAAGATAATTTTTAGCTATTTGTTGTTAAAGGTTTTTTTATAGAAGCTAAACTCAGGGCAAAATTTTTATTATATAGTTTGTCATTGGAATTTAAACTCCTGCAAAACCGGATACTGTTTTAAAAAAAAAAACTAAAAAAAGATTGTATTAGCAGATCATGAGAAAAAAAAACAGTAGCTAAAATCAGTTTTATCAATTAGGAAAAGTTAAAAAATAGTAAGTTAAATCAAGTTGTTGACTAAAAATTGTACAAAAAAAGAATATTTTCTGGGTGCTTACTAATGACCTGTCCAAAAAAAAGCAAAGAAATAAGATAATTTTAAAAAACAATAAAGACTTATTTAAAGAAAGATTAAAAAGGCAATTCTTGAAAAAAGTTGAAAAAATTTCTATGTATTAACTTTTTAAGAATAAATTCTTTAAGTACTAGCCTAAACCAAAGTGCTGAAAAAAAATCATTTTTCATATTTTTGCTTTTTATTTTTACAAAGGCTGTAAGTGATAAGTGTTTTATTTGATCCTATAGTTCAAATTTTTGTTTATTTTTTTTGAATAACTTTTCAAAACATTGCTGTAGAAAAAACATTATGTTTGACCTTTTCAAAAAACATTAATCAATCATATCTTCATTAAATCTTTTCATAATTAATAACCATTTCTAATGAAGACGGATGATTTTTCGATATGCCGACAAATTATACCCAGTAGGACTTGTGGTATTCTCAAAATGACTGTGAAATCGATCTTTTAATAAACTTGTCGAGCCAAAGAAATCATTAATAACTGTCAAGTCAACAACAAGTTTTAAAATACATTTTTAAAAAATTGAAACAAATTTTTCTCTTAGAAGTGTTGATTCATGCTTATTATTAAATTTAACTGACAAAATAATAAGATAATTAAAAAACCTAAGAAAAATTTTTTTTTTGAATATCTGTTTTAACATAGCTAAAAAAGCTAAAAAAAATTTAAAAAAAAGAAAATGAATTTTTTCAAAAAATGAATTAAGAATTATGAAAAAAGCATCAAAACTAAAAAAAAATTTAATAAAAATTAAAACAAAAAAATAATGAATTAAGAACTCTTTAAAACTCAAAAATAGATTAAAGAGTATTAAATTTTGAATAAAAAAAAATTAAAAATAACTTTCAGAGTACTTAAAACAAAAACTAATTAAAATTAATAAAAATTAAACAAAATGTTTAAAAAGTAATTTGGATAAATTACAAACTGATAAAATTGTATCAAATTAAGATAATAAAATTGACCTGAAAATAAATCAATTAAATTTCATAAATTAAAACACAATAAAACTATATAAACCCATAAAAACTGAAACTAGTTTCAAATGAAACATTTTTTATTGCTTTTAAACAAACTTGATAGTTTGCATAAGTCCTTATTAAACTTTTTTCATTCAATTGTTTTTTTAGAAACAAAAAAATTTAATCATGACCACAAAGTGAAAATTAAAAAATAATTAAAATAATGAACTTTATTTTATTAAAATTTTGATTTTTTTAAAAACATTGCGAAAAAGTGTTCAAGCGTAGCGCAAATGTTATAAAACTTTCTTAATTTTTATATTTACAAATTAATTTAATACTTTTTTTGTGAAAAAAAATGGAGAAAAGAATTTTTTTTCTTTTTAAAATTTCTAGTGATCCAAGTTAGACCACACAAATCGGCATTTTTAGACTAGAAAATAAAAAAGTAAATGGCTGTGTTTCATATCTAAAATTCAATTTTAATCATCATCTAAACCGTCATATGAATTTGAATCTAAACCATTCCTTGGTCTTTCTTTTTTAGCTTTCATTCTTCTATTTTGAAACCAAATTTTAATTTGTCGTTCAGTCAATTTTAAAGATTCTGCTATTTCAATACGTTTACGACGTGATAAATATTTACTTGAATGAAATTCTTTTTCTAATTCTAATGTTTGATGTCTTGTATAAGTTTGACGTGTTCTTTTAGGACCAGAAGGTGTTTCAAGTTCACCATCTTTAAAACAAAAAAAAAATTAAATTCTTTCTTGATTAAGGTTTATTTTACAAAAAAATATTTTTAAAAAAATAAAATTACAAACCTGCATTTAATTGAACTTTTTTCATCCATGCATAAATTACTGGTCTTGAAGATGAAGAGGAACAGTTTTGCGAAGTATTATTGTCATTTGACAACATTGGACAATTACCGTTTTCAGATGATGCTAATGAAGAAGTTGTTAGCATTTGATGATGAATTGAAGGATGTTGAGTCGCTGAATGCCGATTTAAATAGTCATTTTGATGATGAATAGCATTTCCGTTTGTTAAATTTAAACTATTTGTCAATTGACCATTGTTTTGCCCATTCATAGAATGTAAAGAACTTGAACTTGTAGATTCTGGTGGAGAGTCTGGAGTTGGTTCTATTTTACATTGAAATGGAGCAGAAGTAGGAGCAAGAGAGCCATTATTGACAACATTGCTTAAAGCAGCTAAAGGAGATGAAAAATGATTTGAATGTTGGTTAGTCAAATGATTCAATTGATTTAAATGTTGATTAGCTAAACTTGTAGCTGCGTTTTGACCAGAAGCTTGAAGTGAAGATAAAAATTGATTATTTGCTTTGGAATTAAAGCATGGTGAATTGTTCACAGGATTCGAATTTGTCAATAATGAGTTGCTATAATTTGTAGCTAAATGTCGATTAAAATCTGCTGCGTTATTAAATTGGTTATAATATGATTGAGAGCTAGTTGAAGGTGGTAAATTATCATTTTCTAAATTGTTTAAAATTGAATTTCGTTGTGAAGGGCTAGTTATTGTACTATTATTGTAATTAAGCGTCGAAGGCGAACTAGTGTTTGAATTTCCATTTGTTAATAAGTCTGTTGAATTAGAATGTACATGATGATAGCTAGGTTGTAAATTATTAGAAGCACTTGTGGCTGATGAATTTACTATTTGTTGTGGTAAACGATAACGAGATGCTGGTTGTTGATAAGGATAAGCTAAACTATTTGTACTTGGAATAGCTGATTGATTAATATTAGTAGGTAGAAGAGACAACTGTTGCTGAGATGAAGTTTGTTGAGATGAAGAATGAATATTGGCTTGATTAAGCTGAGTATTATTCAAAGCTGAGTGTATAGCTGGAGATGGTAATTGCTCAGATGTAATTTGTTGATGATTAATTGAGTTAAAAGAATTATTTGCGTATTCATAAGGAAAATTAACTGCTGATGCAGCATAATTCATAGAATCCATAGAATTAGTTGAAGATAAAAAAGAAGTAGAATTTGAGTTCACAGCAGCCGATGTTGGTAATAATTGAGTTGATTGTGGTTGTGAATTATGATAATAGTCAGGTAGGTAAGCTAATTGTGACTGCATATAATTAGCAGATGCTGTACTACCTACAAATGAGCTCATTTTAGCTCAATCTTTTTTTATAATTAACAAAAACAAACTATAACAAGTTCAACTCAATAAAAAAATAAAATTTAATCTTAAATAAGCAAATAAATCAAATTTCACTAACACCACCAATCATTAGGCACTTTAAAAAACACTTTAATTATAAAAAAAATTACTTTATATCAAAAACAAAAATAGATTAATTAAACAAAATTCTCAGATTCTTAAGTAAGATACTATTAAATGGGCTGAGTTTAATTGCCAGTTAAACGATTGAAGAAAGAGTCTTAATTAGTTTTAGCTAATTAATTACGGTTTAATCACTTTTTAAAGAAATATATAAAAAACTATAATAAATAAATAAAACTGAATAAGCTTTTGAAGAAGGACGGTAGTAAAAATAATTAAAAAGTAATGTAAAAAAAATTTAAAAACTTAATTTAATTAATTGGTTTAAGCTTTTCAAAACAAATATTTTTTAAAAATTTTTTTCTAAAAAATAAAACTTAAAATTTCTTCAATTTTTAAACTTAAGTTTATCAAAAATTTGATTATCAAAACTATTTTGATTTAATCTTTAAAAAAAAAAAGAACTTTATAAAAGTTGATGATCTCTACTTTTTACGCAAAGAGATGCAGATGCAAGTGTGCTGTGATGTAAAGTGTGAACACCAGATCTAAGTCAGAACGAAAAGTAGCAACTGCAACAGTGTACGATGTATGTTGAATAGTGTAGTTTAAAAAGGTAAAAAGGTATTGGTAAAAACAGCGGCGGCTTGTTTTAAATTAAACGTAAATACTATAGAGGAAAAAAGTCCAGGTGAGTATAAAGTAAATTATTATAAATCAAAAATACATTTTAAAACGGCTAATGACGGCTTGTGGATGGCGACGGCTTTAAGTTTGAATTAATTATTATAAGCTATAGAGTAAAAAGCATAGGTAGGTACTTTGGAAACGATAAAAGCCGTATAAATACAATAGGCAGAGCAAAAAAAAAAACAAAAACTAGAAAAACTTCAACACTAGGTAATATTTAAAAAAAAAATTACAAAAAAGTAGTAGTTTATCTTTATATTTCTATTATAATTTTGTTCATAAAACTTAATTGTAGAGGGTAGTAATCAAAGAAAAAATACTTAAAAAATGACACTCTTATTTAGACTAAGAACACTTGTTGAAAATAATGATGCATTCACTTTTTTTTATTACCAAAGAGCTTTTATTCAATGATGAAGATAATAATTTTTGACTAAATACTTATAAGAATAATTAAAAAATGTCAGTGAAAAAAAAATTGGATTGTCCATTCTCACATACAACTTGGTCACTTACTAATAATAAAATAAATTCTAAATCATAAACTGGCTAGTTTCGAAACTACTGAAGTAAACAAAAGTTTATTCTAAATAAACTAAAGTAAAGAATATGGTAGAGGTTTATTTATAAAGAAAAGTCAAAAGGCAAAAAAAAATGAAAAGACAGCAGCTGTTAACTATAGATTATGAGCAGACGGTCAAAATGCTAGCAACTGGTAGACTGTATTTTTGTAAGAAAGTTCGACCACTAACGTAGCCTGAAAAAAAAAAATTTGAAAAAAATTAGAAAAAAAATATTTCATTGTTAAAAATTAGCAAAATTATTTCATAAACTAATTCATAACTCTTTTTTTAATAAATTATTTCATTTTTATTGAAAAGACAAAATTTTCTTAAATTTTTGTTTAGTTCAATTTTTTTTTTTTTTTGTTTAAAAGACAAATTAATTTAACAATCGATTGTTTCTTTAGTTACCAACCTTAATATTTTAATACATATAGGTTACGTGCTAAAATGCAATAGGCGTAAAAATTTTGAAAATTTTTTTTAAAAACTTTAGATAAAAATAAAAAAAAATGTATTTATGCAAATTCAGTAAACACGCACTCAGTAAACAAAATTGATTAAATGGCAAGAGTTTTTTAAGCCGATTTCATATAAAGTTTTTTTTTGTGTTTAAAAAGCTAAATAGAATTAAGTTTAAATTTTTAACTCAAAGTTCTAATTCTAAAATTTGACTCAAAATTAAATTTTTTTTTAAAAATTAAATACAAATAATAAAAAAAGTAGGTGGCGTATTTGATGAGAAAAAAAATAAAGGGCCGTTCTATTATTTAAAAAAAAAAAGGAAGTAGGTTGGAGGTGGTAATGTGGTCAGTAAAACTCAAATAAATTTTTTTTTTACATAGAACCTAACATTGTATTTAAAAAAAAAAAAGAAAATAGATTGTCAAAAAGAGAAAAAAAAAAACGACAAATGATTAATGTGATTTAGTACGCGATGTCTTGCAAAAAAAAATTATTTTTCTATAGAAAATTTTTCTTGTTAATTTCTTGCATTTATCGCGTTGTTTTAATAAAAAATATAAAATAAAAAAAAAAAACAAAAATGGCTCATGAAATTTTTTCAAGAGAAAATCTTAAAAAAGATAACTTTTGATGATGGATAAAGTTAGGATTACATAAAAAACTTAAATAGATTTCGTTTAGTTTTAGCTTGAAAATTGATAAAAATTAAAATGAATTAAAATGAGAAAACCATGTACATAGATTACTAAGATTAAATGTTTAAGAAATTTCATGAAATTTTAATAAAGAGTTGGATTAATTTTTCTTTAATATTTTTGACTTTTAATTCAAAAAAAAATAAGAAGCTAATTTCAATAAATTTTATCAGTAAATAAAAGCTTAAGAGTGGTCAATTACAGAATTTTCCGGAAAACAAGTGTCAAGTACACAACTTGAAAAAAACGATTTAAAAAATTTGATAGTGATTAATCAAATGGTCAACTTACGTCAAAATCAACTTCCGTTATAAAAAAAATTAAACTGTGCTTATTAAACTATTTTTAGAAAATATGTTCTTTAAACAGAATAATTTGAAAATCAAGTTAAGATTATAATTTGACTATAAAAATGTAAAGAAATTTAAAAAAAAAATTAAATTTCTGATAAAATTTTTGAAAGTATCTAATCTTTTAAAAATTCTTAAAAATGAATGACAGGAAAAATTTTTTTTCTTTTTTCAAATAAATTACAGAGAATTAATATTGCCCTTTTAAACACCGCCATCTATAAAAACAGTTTAAAAAATAATTGAAATTAGTCTAGACTTCTAGGTTAAAAAACAAACAATGACATTATATAATACAATGTTTCAATTTTTTATTGCTTTTATTATTAATTAATACCTATTAAAGTAATTTTAAATATAATAAAAACACGCTACTTTTTTGGTTTTTAAGTTCATAATCAATTTAAAGAAAATATTTTCTTAAAAATTTTAAGAATGTTTAACTCTATTTAAAAGATTCATTCAAATTGATATTTTCCTGAAAATTTTTTTCTTTTACTATAAAGTTTTCTATTTACTAATAAATTTAGAGTTAAATTTTTTTCAAAACTATTTTCTAAAACCCTGTTTTTATATAATTTTTAATATGAACTTTATTAATGTAAACTTTTTTAATAAACTTTTTGTTTAAAAGTTTTTTATTTAATTTAAATTCAATTTTCTTATATTTTTTCAATGTTTTGTATAAAATAAATTTATGAAACTTTTTTCTTTTTTTTAAATTTAAATTGTTAATTCATCATTATATTCAGCAATATAATTAAAATCTTTTAAAAAAAAATTTTTCTTTTTTCAACATTAAAAGCATTTGTTCATTGAACTAAAAACTTTTTATACAAACGCAACCTATCGTCAATAGCTTATAACTTGATAATAAATAATATTTAAACCAATAGAAAAAGCTTTTTTAAAAAAGCGGTAAAGTTTAAATTTTTAAAGAAACAAAAATTTTGATAAAAATTTTAAACTCTGTTAGATATTAAAAGCATATAAATTTTATTAAAAATAAAAAATTACTTTTTCAAACTAAAATTTAAAAAATATACTTTTTGATAATTTAAAAAGTTGTGAAACTTTAATACCTTCAATACGACAATTTTTTTGAATCCATTTTTAAAGAAAAAATATATTTTGTACAAAATAAAATTCTTTATAAGAATAATCAATTTTTTTTAAATATAAACCAACAACTGAAATTTATCAGTATTTTATCTCAATCTAATGTAATTGAACATTGATAAAAGCTATATTTCATTTTCAATTAAAGTATGAATTTTAAAAAAAAAAAAAAAACTTCTCTAAAATCATCAATTTTAAAAAAAGTTATCGAATTTTGATAATGACTTAATAAAAGTTTTTTCTGTTGAATTCTTCTAAAAATTTCAATATTATGATGCACTCTGATTTTAAAAATAAAAATTATAATGACTTTGAGTAATACAAAGTTTCAATTCTCAAATAAAGTAATTATCTAAAACTTAAAAACTATAAAACTTATTTAAACTAAATTACAAAAAAAAAAATTTTCTTTTTTAAAAGTAGAAAATCAAATTTCTGTATTCTCAAAACTTAATAAGACTAAGAATTTTTTAAAGAACAAAAAGAAAAATTTTATAAAAGAAATTAAAGAAGGAAATTTTTAAAAAGCAAATCAAATGTTTGAATTTACTTAATTGCAAGTTAATTAGTATTAAATTACATTGTAGTAAGTTGTATACACGCAAGTGATACAATTACCAACATGGATCAAGATTATAAAAATTTTATACAACATAAAAAAAAAAGAGAATAAATTTAACATCGTGTGAGGTATATGTATCAAAAAAAAGTCTTATTTCCTAACTTTTATTAAACGTATAATGAACTATGAAAAATGAATAATTTAAATTTTGCAATTTAATAAAATGCATCTCTTTGAAAAAAAAATTTTTTCTCTTTTAGGTTTTTCAAAACACATGATTTGAAAAAAAAATTTTCATTCAAAAACTTAGTTAATAAAAAGGTGTGTAATAAACTTGTATCTTTTTTTAAAATTTGCATAATCGAATTTTTAAAGAATTTTTAAAAAGGTTTAACTAAGAAAAACGACAAAGCTCGATGTAAAATCTTTATTCTTTTTAAAAAAAAAAAAGTTAGCGCAAAAAAATTCAAAAGATGAATTATGAATTAAGTTTAAAAATGTAAAACCTTCAAAAAGTAAAACTAATTAATTTTAAAGTAAAAAAAAAACTTACTTTTGTTATCCGAAAAAAAAGTTGATAAAACTATTGAAAAGTTTAAAATATGATTTGCAAAATTTAAAACTAAATTTATCATCCAAACACCTAAATAAAGAAAAAAATAAATCAGTTTAATTATCATAAAAAAATTAAAAAAAACTATAAAAAAACGCATTATAGAAAGCAATGAAAAAATTAGCAAAAATTATTAAAATACATTTTTCATATTATTGAAAAAATTTTTCATCTATATAGAAAAAAGTTTTTTTCTTTCAACTGTAAGCATAAATTTTAAACTTTTATTTGTTTAAAGTTTTGCTTTTCCGATTAGCTCTTTTAACTCTTTTGTATCAAAAAGGAAAAAAAATCGAATTTAAAAGAGAAGAACTGAAGGATAAAATGTTATAAAATTAAAAAAAAATTTTATTTTTTTTTTATTAAAACTGATTAAAACTTTAAACTAATTTAAAAAAGAAATAAAGAAAATAAAGTGTTCTTCATTTCAAAATAAAAAAAAAGGACAAACGCGTGCACAGGAAGTAGTGTTAAATAAACACGATGTAAAAACTTAAAATTTACTTTTTTTGAAATGTAAGTTAAAAAAAAATAAACATATAAAGAGGTCATAATTTATGATTATGATTTAGTATAGTGCTGTTAGTTTAAGAATACAAAATCCATAGAAATAAAAAAAGGAAGGGTTGCGCAGACAACATACTCATTAATCATCAGTGTTTTGATTAGTAATTAAGCAGACTCATTAAAGGATAGTCTGCACGGTTTAATCAAATGTTTAAGAAAAAAAAAAAGGGTTTTTAAAGTATAGAAAAAATTAAAAACAAAAGAAAGGTGCGAAACTCAAATATAAAAAGACCTTAAACTTAAATTAATAAAAATAGCTTATTATAGAAAATAAAAAATAAATTTAAAAACTGATTTCAAAAAAAAAAAGATGAATGAGCATCTTTTTTTCTTTATTTTGATTGTTTCTGCACCTTAGCTTTTTTCTCTTAGCCTTAGGCAATTGTTTTCTTAATTTAAAATAACTACAACATTCAAAGTAGAAAAAACATATATCAAGATAAAAAGTATCAAAATAAAATTATGTGCAGTTTAAATTTAAAAAAAAGCTAAAATTTATAATTAGAATTAAAAAAAAATTTAATAAATGTAAAAAAGTTTTATTAATTTTAAGTTTTCAAAAAGCATTTATCAACATTCTTTGTACATTAAAAAGAATAATGGATTCCCTAACACATTAATTTTTGCATAAGTTAAAAATATAATTGATAAAACTTTAAACTATGCTTAATTTAAGAATTCAAACATTAGCTATTGAAATTATTTTATGAAAATAAAGAATTGAAGTTAACTAGAATTTTTAAAATAAAAATAATTATAATTTTTGTCAAGGTAACAATATCTTTGGACAAAAAGATGATTAAAAAACAAAATCTCATTATTCATTTTAGTGTTCATTTACTATTAAGATAAAAAAGAAAACGTAAAAATATTTCAATGGTAAAATTCAAGAATTTAAAAACTAATTTTGGTGAGTAAATTTTTTTTATAAAAATCATGTTAAAAATATAAGAAAAACATTAATAAAGATTAAATGATGAAGTTGCCTTAGGTAATAAAAAGAATAAGAAAAAAATTTTTATCAAAAAAAAACTATTTTTTTCAGCTATTTTTTCGTTCAAAAACAAATTAAATTAAAAGTTAAGAAATTTGAAAAAAAATTTAAGAAATTTAGTTTTTGAAAAAAATTTGAAAAAGATGAATACAAGTTATGAAATAAGTAAAAGAATAGTAAAAAATATAAATTTAATAAATTCAAATTATAAATGAAGAAGTATGCAAATTTATCTTCTTTTTTTTTGAATTTTTTTTATAGAAATTAAAATTTTATTAATAAAATGCTAATTCATGAGATGAAAATCTTTTTTTATCATTTAATAACTATTTTTTTTAGAATTGGAGAATATTTTTTTAACAAAATAATTATCTTTAGATTTGATGAAAATCAAAAAAAATATAAAAAATTAAAATAGACTAAAATTTCTTTTGGGCTTAGTGAATTTTAATAGTTGTCATAGAAACTTTGAAATAATTTATGTTTTCAAAAAAAAAGAAAACTTATTCGCACCAATGACACTTTAGTGTGCGCGTTAATTCAAAAAAAAAAAGTGGTGCGCGAGTATTAAAACAGAGTCAACATTGAAGCTGATCGCGCAAAAAAAAAAAAAAAAAAACTACACCGTCAAAAAAGAAAATGCAAAGCATGTACATGGCGCGTACATTAATAAATCACTGTCTAAAAAGATCTAAGCTCGGTCCAATAAAGTAGCACATACCGTCAAAAGCTAAAAACATTCAGTCTAAAAAAAAATAAAGTGAAAAACAACCCTTTCACGAAAATCGTGCAAAGCTTATATTCAATAGAGAATCACCTTGCAAAAATTATGAAAATTAAAGTTTTTTTTGTTTTGTTTTATAAAAGTTATTTTCTGTTTTTTTTTTAATTTAAATTTTATTTTATACGATTAAAAATCTATTTTTTAAAAGCATTTTTTTTTTCAAAAAAAAAAAGAGAAAAGTTTTGCCAAAAAAAAAAAGTTGAATGAAATAAAAAAAAAGCGAACAAACACTCATAGACAACGTGAAGTTGATAAATGACGACCGACACACGGCCTATCCGAATTAATTTTGCAAAGAGAGATTTCTCATCTTCTCATTTGAACGAAGACAAATGGCAAAAGGTCAGCACGGCTTAGGCTTTTAAAGTTTGGCGGTGCTAAGCCGCCGTTTGACAGCCGCCGCTTTCTATGTATAAATTTAAAAAAAAAGTACAAACTTAAGACAATATTGTAAGCTTTGAGATTAATATACACACACACATATAAAATCTGTAGAGTACTGCAATTACTCATCCTGCCAAAGCAACATAAATAATAAGAATAGCGGCATTTTTATTCAGCCTTGCCTATAGCAAGATGCTGTCAAGTGGCCGTTGCCTAACTTCAATGTAAAAACTATGCACTGAACTCGTAGTAAATAAAGTCTAAAATAATAAAAGAGAGTATAATCATAATTAATGCGATTTTATTTTGCGCATATGCAGTATAGAGTCATATATTAGAAAAAAAATATACAAAAAATAAGCTTTTTATATTTATAAAGAATTTTTTATGTACATGTCCAGTGAAACTAAAAAAAATATTAGAATCTATTTTAGAGATTCTTGTCTATTAGAAAAAAACAAGATGACTCTAAAATTATGTTTGATGTATATAATAGAGATTATCAAAAACATTATTATTTAAATTTTATTAGATAGTGCGGAAAGGGCTAAACTAATAATTTATTAACCGCTTCGAAAACAATATTTACACTTTTTAATGACCTTTTATTGTTATCTTGTAACAAATGCTATTCAAACATCATTAATTTGAGTTAAAAAAAAAGTCGCATATAAATCAATTTTAACTATTTTAGATAAAAACTTAAAAAAGAATTTTATATAACCATTTGATTACATGTTTTCTTATTTAAGATCATATTCATATATGAAAAATAAAAGAAAAGGCTAAATTATTTAAAAAATAAACTATTTTTAACCCAAAATGATATTCTTTTTATAAACTTGGGTACTATGTTTTAAATAAAACAAATATGTTACGACTTGAATTTATGAAACTAAAAATATTAATTTGAAAAAGCAACAAGCGAATTTTTTTTTTCAAATTTTAAACTAAGTAAAAAAAAAAGAATTTTTCAGGTAAACTTGTATTGTCTTTGTAAAAAAGAAAAACAGTGGCGTTTATAATTTACAATGCAGGTAGCCAATTATTATTTATTACCTCATAAATAATTTTGTTAGCTACGCGAAACTATGAAAAGACAAAAAAAAATTCTCAGTTTCAAAAGATGTTGAATTAAGAAAGAATTTTTTTTTTTTTGAAAGAAAAGCTTTTCAAATAAGGGGCAAATATCTTGAATTTGAAAAATTAGGATAAAAACTTTATCAGATTTTAAACTACCATATTGAACCTGGTTAACAAAAAAAAGTTTTTTTGAATTAGTTTCAATTTTGAGTATCAATAACAGTTAAATAATTATTGATAGCTTTAAAAATTTATTGTTTTGACAAAAGATTGCTTTTCTGTGTTCTTTTTATTCTTTTTGTTGAATTTTTTTTATCATTATCCATACTAATTTTTATATTACTTTTAATTCATTTAATGATCTAACAAAAAAAATTTTTTAGATCAAATTCAATCTAACGTGCATTTAAAATTTTATTATCCTAATTTTGATATTGATATAGTTACTTTTGTTTTTGGATCATTTTCAATTGAGTAATGAATCAAAAAGTATAAAAAAATAATACAAGTAAAAAATCAACCAAAACAAACTAAAACAAAGTAAATGAAAAGATGGCGTGTGGCCAGAGATTGCGCAAAATAGCCGCAAATCGTCTGGCAGTGAGTAATAAAACCAATTTTTTTTATATTGAATGAACGTGTTTGGCTTAGGCGGTGATTTATGGTTTAACTAAGTAAAAAAAAAAGAACTCAGCATAATTAATAATTTTATAGAAAAAAGCAGCACGAGCAGATTTTTTTATTCCTGCCGAAAAATAGCCGGTTGCGGTCTAACTTCTGCAAACGACACATTGACGCGTGTAGTTAGTGATCGATGCGTTTAAAAAAAGTGCAGCGGCATTTTTTTTTTTTTTTTTTGAATATAACTACCGGAAATTTAAGAAAAAACATCATTTAAGGTCAAATGAAAAATTAAAAAAACACGCAATTTCAAATTTGAAAGTCTTTAAAAAAAAATTCAAGTATCAATTAATTTTCTGGTTTTTTTAGCAGAAAACACGCAAAAACTTAAATAATAAATAAAATTCAAATTTAATTTTTCATTTAAACTGTTAAAAAACTTTCAAAAATTAAAATTATAAAAACAATTATAGTTAGGAAAATATCTATGATCAGTGTGGGCAGAATTAATAAAAAGAAATTTTGAATACCAAAAAAGGAAAAGTTTGCTTAAAGAAACCCTGATAGTAAAAAAAAGTATTTTAACTATGAATTAAAAAAACAAATAAAATTTAAAAGACGCACCTGTGCAACAATGTGAGTAAAAAAAATAATAATAAATCAAAATTTTAAATTGCAAATTTGAAATTAAAATTACAGCTTATAGTGTCAACAGAGTTATGCAATGATGACTCTGAAAACAACTGTGAGCTTTTAAAAAAAAAATTTGATACTAAACTAAATTGTAAAATGTTGAAACATCTAAAAACTTTTAAGCATCAAGCTTTAAATATAAAAGTTAGGGCTAAAAAAAACTACAAAGACGTGCATAACAATAGTTTAATTTTAGTCAAAAACTAATGTTAAACTTACAAAACGTATTGGTTCGAGTTTTAAATAAAAGAATTTGGTCTAAAATAAGCCTAAAAAAAAAAAAAAGTTGATGAAAAAAACTTACAAATAAAAAATTCCAAAAATGGAAACATTTCACTAAAAATACATAAATTATGATAAGTAAACAGATGCTAAAGTAGTGGCCCAAACCAAATTATTAAATTCAAAATGATTAGGTAAAGCTAAAATTAAAAAAGAAAAAAATTTGTTAGAAGAATAGATAAAAATTAAAAAGTATAAAAAATGCTGATTCTAAAGCTTAAGAAAATTCTTAAAAATTTTTCAAATTTTTTTTTAATAAAAAGTAAAAAGCTGAAATTTAATGAAAAAAAAAATAATTTACTTGTTAAACTAAACAACTTTTACTAAAAAGATGCTGAGAATTAATTTGATACATAAAATGTTACTTTAAAATTTGTTAAAAATTAAAAAATTGTAGGTATCAGCTTAAAAATTAGAAAAAAAAACTTAAATTAACTAACAAAATGACAAGTAAGTAATATATTAAGTATAAAAGAGATGTCTTTATTCAAAGATGATTTTGATTTATTATTTTAAGAATAAGTGTTGTTTTCAAAGTAATAAAAACAACAAATGTAGGTAATATTTAATAGTTGGCTAAAACTTTTTAGACAGATAGTGAAAGTGATCAGATATTCGGGTCACATGTTTAAGCTAGTGACCTTCATCTTACTTTAATTGCTTGTTACTTATTTAGTTTTTTTTTTTTGTAAGTGAACAAAAACATGCATTAAACATAGTGTCACTCTTGGGAAAGGTGGTTCGGCATGTACAAATGAGTTAGTGCAATTTTAACAAAAAAAAACAAACAGCTTGAAAAAGTAGTTTGAAATCATTTAGATGCTACCATATAAAAAAAACATCTTAATCTACGTTTAAAGTGTAGATGGTTGTTTAGATTGGATTAATAACTTGAGAAAAACATCCACTTTGTTTGATATAGTTGTATCAGTAAAACTATATATTTAACTAGACGCTAAACTTTTCACATTATATCATATAGAAACGATGATTTTTTGATAGTTTAGTGTATTACATTTTATGTTTAATGTTTAAAGATAAAAATCATGTGTTTACAAGTAAAGAAAAAAAAAAAGACCAATAAATGAAAAAGAGACAGAAAAGAAGATTAATGATCTAGTTAGTGGTAGAAATAGATTATGTTTGAGTAAAGCATTTGCATGAAAGCGGATTTAATGCGGGTGCAAATCCGGCATCGATGATCGGTTTAGACCACCTCGAGAGCAAACTGAAAACAGCAAATATGAAAGATAATATTAAAATAAAAAGATGAATTTATACAAAAAAAAAAGCAAGCAACCGATCACCTTGCAATAATTTTTCAAGCTATATGTGACACACCCAATTAGCAAAAGCAATAGCAGGAAATAAAAAAAAAAGACAAAAAAAGTACAAAAAGAAATTCATAACAAAACTAAAAAATCTACAAAAGAGTTTGATGCACGAAACCGCATCACACGCGACCAAAAAAAAACTCGAAGCAAGCGCAAAAAAAAAAAGAAAGGAACACCGATAACTCATGATGCATGGCGAAGTAATGCCAATGGTGTTTAATTTAAGTAAAGAAAAAGAATAAAAAAAACAAAATTGAACATAACTCTTCTCATTTATATTAATCACAATACATTGTGAGTGTGAAAAGCCGCGGCCGGCTTTCTAAATGCTAAAACAAATCCATTATCAATTCAGTTGCACGATTAGTACAGTGCGCAAATATTCATAAAAAAATAAACTTTTAAATTAATGAACAATAAGTTAGCTGGTAATATATTTATGTTAGTTAAATATATTGAAAAAAAACTATCTTACAAATGCCTGAGGGATAAAAACGGAAATGTACCGGAGATCAGCTTCATCTTATACAAACAATTATTAGTAGCCTTTAACAACAAATAATAGTTATACAACATTCTGTTTAACACCCGAAAAAAATTCTTTGATTAGAAATTTAACATGATTAAAAAATATAGGCTTTTTAAATGTTAACCAAAAAAAAAAATAAAAAAAAAGTGGTCATTTTTAGTCAGCTATGAATTATGTATATGAAAAAATTTGAAAATTGAAAAAAATTCTAGCGGAAGTGCTTTAGTAAAACGTATGCATTTTGTGCCCTAACAAAAAAAAAACTTCCGCCCACCTTAGACTAAAAACAGAACGCAAATTGCGGTAGTGTAATTAGCTATTTAAACAATTAATCGCACGAAACTAAACCTAGCTGTTACGATGTATCTATTAATTGCCGTCAGCCACAGCGTTGACAATAAAACTGACCCTTATTTTAAAAATAATAAGTGATTACAATAAAAAATTATTTTAAATTAATTTAAAGTTTTTGAACATATGTGTTATTAAAAATGTTAAGCAATGTGGCATGAGATAAAGTTTAAAAAATAAATTAAGTTAAAAATTAATCTTAAAATATAATTGACAATTAATTGTATATATGTATATTTAATAAAGAAATGAAAGTTTTAAATTTAAAAAGTTTTTTTAAAAAAACTTAGTAAAGAAAAAAGAGCACGCCCGGCTAAAAAAGACAAAAACAAGAAAAAGGCCGATAACGTAAGCGACGAGAGAATGTACCGAAAAATCGATCAAAACACGTTACTAGACTTGAATGTATCTAAAAAAAAAAAATTTACCAAAAAGAAAATAAATCAAGCCTATAAACACAGCAATACTCTCATAAATTATGCGTTAGCTTCGCACGACTTGTCAAACAGCGATTTCTAAAAACTTACAAAGTCGCCACGTTTCTACCGGCACGTACCGTTATTTAAAAAAGATCAGGTACAAAAATTAAATAACTTGACTTAAAAATTATTTTTAACAGAAATTTGAAAAAAAAATTTATATCATTTTTTAAAAAAAGTACACTCGAACTGAATGATAAATTCAAAAAAAGTTTAAAAAATAAATAATTTATTATTTATAAAAGACAAAAAATTTTTTTAAACTTTTTTAGATAATTTAAAAGTTTAAACTTGGCACAATACTCCTTTCAAACTTTTTTTTATAAAATTATTAATCTTTAAAAACATAGCTCAGGTAAAACATCCTCGAAAAATAAATAAACTTAAAAAATATCTCCGCCTTTAATTTTGAATAAAAAAAAAGTTTGAACAGGGTGCGGATAAAAAAAAATTTAAATTCAAAAATTAAAATCTAAAATAAAAGTTGTGTCAGGCAATTATGAATAAAATTTGCAGGTTCAAAAACAAAGATGAAAACAAGAAAAAAAAAAAAAAAAATTTTTTAGCAGATTATTGTGCTCTGTGGAGCGAAAGGAATTTTCAATACATTAGCGATCGATAGCAGAAAAAATGTTAAACAAGCATCGATCTGCAATGATTACGTTTTTAAAAAAACTTAGTTTTTAAAATAAGTATCAAAAGTAAAATTAACATTTAAAATAATAAGATGAAGAAAACATTAAAAATGACCACAAGTCATTTCATCAAAGCTAATTAGCGATGCACACAAAATACAAGAAAAGTAATGATATTGACTGTTGCGCTTTGAACCGAAGCCTATTATCAGTGTGTTAAAAGACAAAAACTAGTTAAAAATTCAAGTTAAAAATTACTGTCTCCGGAAATGAATTCATCAATGTATAAAGCATCAAGTGTAGCTTTGAAAACGACAAGACAGGAAGCGTAAAGAATTTGACTATTTTATCAATAAATTATTTTCAATAATGATGCTTTTGAATGGTCAGTTCATTTAATTTTTTTTCTTTTTAAAAACTTGAAATTTTTTTTCTCTTTTTTTTCTGAATTTTCTATTCAAACCCTATAGATTTGACATTAAAAAATTATTTTATTATAGCGCTTAATAGATTGCTTAAGTTCTTGTACATTGAGCTACGATCTCGAAAAATAATAAATAAAGAAAAAAAACAAATGAAAAAAAAAATTGCTTGGCTTTGAAAAATGCCAACTTAAAGTAATTTGTCTTAATCAGAAACTGTTAATTTTAGTTTCCCTTTCACACTTGTATAATAAACATCAGACTGACCACTACTAACCAAGAAAGAAGAAGAAAAAAAAGATAAGGACCATTTGGTTTCATTTTTATGATTGGGAATTTTATAAACGGTATATAATGCTAACTTAAAGTAAATAATTTTTTTTGATAAAACATTAAAATATTCCTAAAACTGACATCTAGAGACACTTTTCAAATGTAAATTTAACTAATGAGTTTATTAAAATTAAAGGAAAATTTTTAAATAAAAATGCTTATTTTGATTTGTAGAGTTAAACCAACAATCAATTAGTTTATGGCTCATCTTTTATTTATGTTATCTATACTAAAAAAACATCTAAATTTTTTTGTTTAAAGAAAAATATTTTTGAAAATATAACCTAAAAATTTTTAATGATTTTTCATGTCGATAATCTGGTTGGTAGCACAGTTTAAAACAATTAGAACACAGGCTGGCACCGGCATAAGGTCAAAAAAAAAATTTTTTCTTTTTTTTTAAAGAGATCGAACCAATTTTAATAATGATGTAAATTTGAAAGCTAAAATTTAGTATTTATTTTTGAATTTTTTTGTTAAGATAAAAACTTGAAAAAAAACAAACAGAATTTAAATGTAAAAAACTTTAAAAAATCAATAGCTTTAATCGATTTATACATAGGACTTCAAAAAAAAAAATTTTTTTATCAAAACAAAAAAAAAATACAAATTTGCGATCAATGATTAGATGTAAAATTAATTTATAGCAAGATACTTTTAAAAAAAAAACTAAATAAAAAGTTAAAAACTTATACAATAAAAAAGAGCGTTTAAAGTAAAATATTTTGAAATTAATATTTTACCAGAAAGTTAATATATACTGGAATTTTGAAAAATAAAAAAACTTTAAAAAACAAATATTATGATTAAAACAATGTATCAAGAAAATTGAATTCATAAAAACCTACTTTTATAATTAGTAATTTATTTTAAAGTTGGTTTTAAGGTAAAACAATTTAAAAATACAAGAATAGATTTTTATGTGGCGAAAAGATTATACATTAAAGTGTTTAAAAAAATAGTAATTGCAAGCAGTAAAATTAACGGTAATTTTACAGGTTAAAATTAAAGTCAGATGTTTTAAAATAATGCAACCGGTGACTAAAACTTATTTTAGCTGAATTTAAAGTTAAAAATTTTATTTAAAAAATTTAAATTATATTGTTTTGTTTAGAGAAAAGAGCTCAATAATTAAATAAAATATCTTCCTTCTTAAAATAAAATCAGAAAAAAATTATCAATAAAAATAAAGATGAAAATTTTTGAGCAGAAAATTAAAAAAAAAGTTAAGACTCAAAAGTAGAGATTTATTTTATATTAAAAGAAGAAGAAAAAAAAATTTTTTTTTTCAAACTTTACTAAAGAAGCAAGTTAAAATCTAAACCTGACCTAGCAGAAGCAAAAAAAATAAAATTGAGAGCCTGAAAGGCGAAGTCGAGGCAATTTATCAAAGTTGCCAAGGCAGCTTTGAATTCGGCTAAAGCGCAACGGCGTTTAAAATACTAGAGCCGATTACAAGCAAAAGGCCTATAAAGGAAAAGGAATACAACATACAAACTAACAGCGGTACAAAGAAATCTGCCAAACAGCAGAGCACATAAATTATGAAACGTTCTTACAAACAGCGTACAATCACCCTGAGCAGCTGAAGCAAAGAAACGATATAGTATATTTATTCAATATAAATGGATAAAAGAATAAAAAATTTAAAAATGAAAAAACATTTGTAAAAAGGAGAGGCTGCTGCCAGGTATATAAGTAAAAACAAAAATAAAAGTATAATGAATACTCTAGACAAAAGAAAATATATTAAAATATACTTTTAAAAAATCAAAATGTAAAAATATATAAAAAAAGTATAAAGAAAGTAAAAAAGTTTATATAAAAGAAAGCTTAATACTTTTTCATAAAAATTATATAATATTGACAAAATAAAAGTATATACTTTAAATACAAGTTTAAAAACTTATACAAAGTTGATCATGAAATTCAAATGCATTAAAAATTTTTGGAGGTTAAAAAAAAGTCAAAATATGTATTTAAAAAATGACGCGACCAATCAAATTTTTTTTTTTTTTCAAAATATTAGATTGAGCCGTCATAAATTATGATAAATAAATTTTAACTGTGTAGTAATTTTTAATTATAGAAAAATTATGAAAACCTTGTAAAAAATTGTTGAAAAAATTATTTAAAAATTTAGAGAAATTTTTTGAATTAAAAACATTTTCACAAAAAATGGAAACAAAAGTAACAAAAAAAGTAAAAAAAATTTTTTTAGGTTTTTTTTTTCTAAATTACACAATAAAAAACAACTTCTTTTAAAACAAAAAAAGCTAAAAAGAGCAGAAAAAATTGACTTTTAAACTAAAGAAGATTTTAATGTTTTTTTTTCTGAAAATTTAAATTTTAAGGTTTATTAAATCGATGTAGAAAATTTGTAAAATTTGAAAATCAATCAAAAAAGCTAAAAAATATTTCTTTGAAAATATAGAAAACTTTAACCACTAATTACAAAAGTTTATCAAGCTTAATTAATTTGATTTATTATTAAAGCTACTTTTTAGCTTTTGAGAAAAAAAAAAAGATGAATTAGATGTATTTTAAAGACAAATATAAATTAATTCTTTTTTTCACCATTGTTTTAAATTTATCCAAACTAAGTAAAAAAAATTTCCTAAAATTAATTTGACGTGTAATCAAGAATTTCTTATTCACTTGCATAAGTATATAGCTTAAAATTTGAAAAATTTTATAAAAAAAAACTTTACAAAAATTTAAAAAAAAAAGTAAATTTAAATGAATAATTTGATTCTAATTTGAAAAAAATGGCGAAAAAAATTCAATTTTTACAAAAATTAACAGGCTAAATTTAAAATAATGTGAATATAACAATGTTGCAGTATTTTAATAGGCAATTAGTATGTATGCATGCAAAATAATAATACACGACCTGTTCAGTAAATGACAATGAACTTTAATATAATCTTACAATCAAATTAGTAGCTTCAAATTAATTTTAGAAACTAATTAAAAATAGACTAAAAAAAAGTTTCATAATTATACTTAAATAAAGTAAAACATTAATTAAAAAGTAAGCAAAACTATAATTAATAAAATTAAATTTAAAATTTTTTTGGATCAAGTTCGATTTGTAAAGAAAAATTAATTCAAAATTAATGCTTAAGGCCAAAAAATATAGAAAAGTTTTAAGCCAAAAATTGACCAACGGCTAAAATTTTTTTAATTATGATTAAAATAAAAGGCTAAATGTAACCTTAAATTCCTTCTAGCTACTTTTTAAAACTATTTTTAGCATCAAAATTTTGTTATGGTTAGGTAGTTTTAAGTTAGTAGAAAACTTTTTTTTTTTTTTAAAAAAACAAATTTCAAATAAAAAATGCTTAAAATAATTAAGTAATTAAATGTTTATTAAAACTTAACTTTTAACAAAGTATTAAATAAATTTTGTGTAAAAAAAACTTTTTTTCATTTACATGTTTTTTCTAAGGAATTTAACATGTTTAAGTGATTAATTACTCTTAATAGCTGTGATAAACTTTAAAAATGATAAATTTGTTTTTAAAAAAATTAAAGTGATTAGATAATAATTATAAAATTAATGAACAAGTAAAATAATTATTTTTAAATTTTAAAAAAATTAGAGTATTTTGGTTTTCAAAAAACCAATGATTCGAATAAATTTTTGAAAATTGCGTTGTAAATGTTTTCCTCAATTTTGATAAATTATATAAAACATTTTCAGTTTACATTTTCAATGAAAAAAAATCCAAAATTCTAGTTATATACATTTTTGTTCTAAATAGTATGTTTGACAAATTATTTTGACAAAAGTTTTCATATAAAAAAATAATTGATTCAGGTTTATTTAAACTCAATCAAACATTAATTTTTCATTTTTAAGAATTTATTATGATAAATATTTTAAAAGAGAAAATTTTTCTTTTAGCCTTAATTATGAATTCAAAGAATATTTCAGGTATAAAGTTATTAAAGAAAATCTTTAATATTAAGTTAACCATCTGGCTTTTTTAATACAAAGTACAATATGATTATTGAACTTAAATGCCCATAGAATTTAAAATGTGACTCATAACAGAATAGTATTTTTTTAGAACAATTATTCACAATGAAAAGTGCCAAAAAGTAAAAGTAACCATGACAACTCAGATAAGCAACGTTTTTTGAAAAATCTCTATGTGTGATATTTATTAAGTGTTTTTTGTACGTACTTTTTGCACGATTATTAAGGTCTCTAGGTTTTGAAGGCGAATTTCTATTTTGCAAATACATTGGTGAATAGTTTAACCAAAAAAAAAGCAAGTTTTTTTTTTTTCGAAAAAAAAGTGATGAAGAGAGAAGAGGAAAAGAATGTTTTAAGCTTTTGTGTATACAGCGGAACTGATGCAATGCACACAGAGAATGCACCAGCTGGGTGCAGTATGCAACTGTAAGTCAGTCAGTCGAACCGCTTATACATAAGAGTGCGGTAGACGAACAGAAATGTTCAGAAAAAAACAGAAAAAAAGCCATTTATCAAACTGTCTGTTGGTTTTGTGCTCTTTTCTATTAAAAAAAGCATGAGCATGTGCGCGACCAAAAAATGCGCAAGCTTACGCGCGCGGCACTTTAATATAAATTCAAACATTAGCATCAAAAAATAAAAAAAGTTTTATCAAAAAAATTGAATTGGAAGGGCAAATATTATAATGCATTCAATTTCGGTGTTTAACTATAGGATGAACGCCACTTTTCATTCGATTAAAATTTTTTTCACCAATTTCATGAAACTCGTTAAGATAATCAAATACTTTTTTTTATTCATTTTGAGAAAATAGAATTTTTGATTCGTCATTTTAATAATTAAAGTGAAGAAAGAAGTTTGCCAGGTAAAAAATATTTAAGTGGCTGTTCGGCTTTATGCCAGACTAGACCAAACAATTATCGAAACAAAACAAAAGTTTTTTTTTGTTTAAAAAAAAAGATCATAATAAGTAATTATTAGGAGCAGCGACCAAGAAACAGGGTTCAAAAAAAAAAAAAAAAAGAAAGAAAGAAATAAGCAATAACTCATTCGTTGTTGAATCGTCAAAAATCAGCGTGAAAATCATTTTTGATAGTAAAACTAGTTGGTAAAGTGGTTAAGAAAAGGTGATTCAGACATGACACGATCTTACAATTAAAGACTAATGCTAGCGGCTAGTTTAAAAATTAGAAATCAATTTTTTGGTCAAAACTGTATATTAATTTAAAAGAAAATTACAAGTTCAATAAGAGAATAAAAAATGCTAAAAATTTAAAACCTTTTGAAAATTCTTTTCTCATATATCTAAAATTATTTTTAATAAAAAGTTTTTAATAAAAATATTTTAAATATACATAACTTTTTTTTATAGATAATTTTTTTGTTCAATGAACAAGGTGTGAGAGATTCTTTATTTGAAAAAAAATTAATTAAAAAATTTTTTCACAAAAAGTATGAAACTAATCCAAAATTTTATTCAATTAATCTAAACAAGAAATCTCTTGAAAATAAGATGAAAACAAGTTTCTATATATAAAATAAAAATTGATAAAAATGAAGAATATAAATAATTAAACAAAAACATCTAAAAAAAGTATGCACCTGAAAAAAAATTTATATTTTATTTAAGAATAACAGTAATGATTAAATGAATTAAAAAAAAATCAAGAGAAAAAAAAGAATTTTTTTATAAATCAAAAATGAACTCAATTAATAAAACAATTTCGAAAAGTTTGTTGAAAAAAAACTATAATTGAATTATTTATGATAAATTTTTTTTTTACAAATTATAAACCTTAATTAAAAAATTTCAATTGGTAGTTAAATTAAATTTTTTTTTTAATTTTATCGAAATCATATTGAAACTTCAGATGTTTCAAAAAAAATTTTTTTTTTTTTCAAGTTTGTTAATGCTTTCGATTTTTTTTTTTTTTTTGAAGAATAACATTATTAACGTAAATTCGAAAGAAAAAAAACACTAATAAATCACACTGATCTTGAGGAGGAATGACAAAACAAATTTGAAAAAAAAAAAGAATAATTTTTTAGCTAAATAAGATAAAAAAAAATATGAAACTGATAGATGCTATTTATGTCCTTTGTGACCTGTACTCCACCTGATTTTTTTTTTTATTTTTATTCATTTATTAAATTCGATAGGTAAAAAAATGTGTCCAATAGCACGCAATAAAAAAAATCTAAAAAAACTTATAGATGACAATAGAATTTAAAGTTTAGAAAAAAATGAAAAATTTCAACAATAGAATTCTAATAATTATCTCAAACTTTTTTTGAAATAATCAATCGTAAAACTAGTTTTAGTAATTTAGAATTTTTTTTAAAAAATTGATAAGACAAATGTGAAATGAAAGGATTTCTTTTTTTCTAATGATAAAGTTTTTTTTACATTTCTTATCATCTTTTTTGGTTTTTTTAAAGAAAATTTAATAAGACTACAAAATACCAATTAGTAAAAATCAAACTACGAAAACTAAAAAAAATAAATTTAAAAGCTTGACCATGACATTTAGTAAAGGTTGAAATCTATTCTACATAATTTAAAAACATAACGTAACTTAGATATTATTAAAACAAATTTCAAAAGAATTCATCATCAAAAATCTAATTATTTCAAAAAACATGAAACTAATTTCTATTTTTTTCAACAAAAAAAAGTTTTTCAAATTCAATTTTACCACGTGTATTCATTTGAAGAAAAAATTTTTTTTCGTCAAAAGATATTAAGAAAATAGACTTTAAATTGTTAAAAAAATCATTAAACAAATCAAACTTGAAAAAGTTTCGTAATAGTTTAGTGAATTCTAATTAAAAGTTTCATTTTTAACTATGAATTTACTAATAAGAAATCAAAATTTTCAAATTAAAAAAAACAGGTATATTATTTTGAATAATTAAAAAAATTAGAAAAAAATTCTTAAAAATTGACTTTTTTGCACCATTGATTTTGTTATAATGAAAAATTGAAAATAGAATTGATAAATTTTAGTGTTGACATTGTGTGTTTTAAAATTTTTCTAACAAAAAAAAACCAGTAAAATCAAATGAATTAAACAAATTGTTAAGTTTAATTCAGCATTTGAGTTTCAATGAAGAATAAAAAGCAAATAAAAAAGATAAGATGATAAAAATAAGTTTATATAAGAAAAAAATTTAAAAAAAAAAACACAAAAAAGTCTAAAAGTAGAGAACAATAATAGATGGGAAATCTATTCAACACTGATATAAAAAAAAAAGTTTTTTAAGATGAAGTTAAGATGTATAAAAGTTTGAAAAATAAAAAATCGCATTTAGTTCAAACCAAAGAAATAAATTTTAATTTAAAAATGATTTTAAGAATAAAATTTTTTTCTAAAACAAAAACAGAGTTCTATTCAAAAAAAGCATTAAAACCGAATAATCATAAACTAATTAAATTTTGATTACAATTTAATTAAAAAATTGAAATAGTAAAGAATGTTTTAATAAAAATAAATAGGTTCAATATTTTAAATTAAGTTTTAATTTACACTTAAACCACAATAAAAGTAAATCATTTAATATAAAAACGACAATTTCTTCTAATAATACAAAACATTGAATTTAAATATGGCGTTTAGTAAAGCAATAATCATAAGGATTGTGTGAATGTATCAAATTATAATAACAATAAAAATTAATGTACAAATCATTTGTTTTTACTTCTTTTTAACAACTACACTTTAAAATGTTATTAATTCTTCAGTATCAAATTAATTTATTAAGTTCATAGTATTTAAATATCTCTGAAAATTTATTTATTAATACAAGTAAATTATAAAAATTAAAAAATAAATCTAAACTATATCTGTGGTTTTAAATCAAAAATTGGAAACAATGTAAAAATTTTTTTTCATAAAAATAACATTCACTACGCCCAGGTGTGTAGTAATTTGAAAAAGATAGAAATTTTCATCTTATAACCTTAAAACCAAGAATTTTTAATATAAAAATAGAAATGTAAAATCAAAAAATATTGAAAGAAAAAAAATAAAGGCTGATAAAAACAAAAGTTTAATAATAAAAGCTTGTCAGCCTATGATTTTATTTTTTAAATTACAGGTTACAATCAAAGACTAATGAATTGAAAAAACGGAAATATAGAGATAAAATAAAAAAGAAGATGAATTATAGAATTAAAAAGAATTATCATAAAAAATATAAAAAAAGTTGAATCAAGTTTTGGGTTTTTTTTTTAATAAAAAAAAGAAACTTATCAAAGCTCATAATAGTAGTAGTGACCTCTATTAAAAAAAAGAAATAAACCATTTTTTGTGGATAAATTTACAATCTATACTACTAAAACTTCAATCTTATTGTTTAGAGAAAAAATTTTTAAAATTAATAAATTGCAATATGAAACTAAGAAAACTAAGTTTCATCAATTCTTAAAAAATGCAAATTAATTGTATTTTTAAAGATTCAAAATAATAATTATTTTTTCCTTCTTTTATAAAAACTTATTTATGTATAAAAGCTATTAAATCAATTCAAGCATCATGATTAATTATAGTTTTTCTTTAATCAGATACACAATTCATTTTTCAAAATTTCAAAAAAAATTAATTTCAACTAAATAATAAATGCTTTTTTTTGTTTATAAAAATCTTTTTAACTAAAACAAAACCTAAAATCAAATAAAAAAATTTCTTAATTATTATTTGTATTGTGTCTTTTAAAAAAAGAAAAATTCTATCAAAAAATACCTTTAAAAAATTTTTTCAGCAAATGGCTTTAAAAAAAAACCTAAAAAATTTAGAAATAATGTCTGGTGCGACACACTTAGGAAAATTAGTGTACTAAAAAACATTACTATATACATTGTTTACAGAAAATAAAAAAAAATAAGATTTTTGATTAAAACCTAAAACTTAAAGTAATTTTCGAATAAAACTTTAATTGGGTTTGAATTTCAATTTTCATAATTAAAATTTATATAAAAATGAGGTATTTGATAATGATAAGAAGCTAAAAAATAGAAAAATAAACTTGAAAGGCTTCAAAAGTAAAAAATTTGGTAAGTTTATAACTAAAAAGAACAACTAAAAAGAAAATCAAAAATTTAAAACAAAAATTTAAAACAAAAATTTAAAACAAAAATTTGAAACAAAAATTTGAAACAAAAATTTGAAACAAAAAAGTAAAAGAAAAATAAAAAACTAAAAGAAAAAACAAAAAAGTATAACCAAATAAAAAAAACTAAAAAGAAAAATACTTAGAAGATGAAAACAAAAAACAAAAAAACTAAATAAAAAGTTTAAGTAAAAAAATATTTGAAGAAATTAAAGATTCTTATAATAAGAAATTAATAAAAAGATCTCTTTTCAAATTTTTGTCAAGATTTCTTAAGCATTTAAAAGAAAAAAAATTTCAAAGCACAAAGAAATAGGTGAAATGTTTTTTTATGATATTTTAAAAAGAATTCAAACTAATGTGAAGGGTTATTAATGATACTAAGTCCATTAATTTAATGAAAAAGTGCAATTGCGAAATGTCTAACTGAACATTTAGTTGGGTTTGTTTTTAAGGCTTCAAATTAAAAAAAAATCGATTAGTTTTATAAATTATAATTTTAAAATTCTTTTTTATCAGAAAGAAAAGTTTTTAAATGATGAATAAAAAGTGAAATAAAATGATGAAAAAAATTGAAATCAAATTGATAAAAAGAGAAAAGAATAAAATTGATAAAAAAATGAAAACAAAAAGTAGAATCAAATTGATGAAAAGGAAGTAAAGTTAAATGTAGAGTAATTAAATTGAAATTATAATTGTAATTTGATTAAATTTAACTTTGAAGCTAAAAGAAAAAATTTTAAAATATTTAATTTCATTAAAAGTTGGTAGTTAAAATTTTAAAAATTTATCAACTTATTAAATTAAATAAACATGAATAATTCTAAAAGAAATTCTAAACGAATTCCTCAAAATAGGTTCGTAAAGCAATTTAACGAAAAAAATACTTTACAGGCTAAAATAATGTTAAATAAGTACTGTAGTACATAGGACTCAAAATAGAAAAATTTTTTTTTTCGTTTAAACCCTAGAGCATAGAAAAGAGCCACATACAAAATACATGATAAACCAACTTAATTTTAGTTGAATAATTTATGCTAAATACGAAAATTTTTTTAGTCTTAGTGAAAAGGTTTTTTTTTTTTTACTTTTTCAATTAAAGTAATTTGAAAAAAATGTGAATCATTTGACTATAATTTATTAAAATTAAAGAAAAAGACTGTATTAATTAATTAGGTAGGTTTATTAACCGGATTTGAAATTTTTTATCCCGATCTACCAAATTTTAGCCACATTTTGAACATATCTCATATATATTTATTAGAAGCATAACTACATAAATTTAAACGCTTATCGCTATGCTTTTGAACATCAAAATGAAAAAAAAAAAATAGAACGTCAAACAAGTGAACCAAAATATTTTTTGCTAATCTCAAAGTGATTCATTTTTATTTTTTTGACTATTTTTGTCTCTTGTGTGTTCAAACTATGTATAAAAATTTTTTTTTCTAGAAAACTTTGTTAATTTAAACATCATTTACGGCCTATAAAAATAAGATAAAATAGTGTATTCAAATTTAACAATAATATAGATACACATTTTGAGAAAAAGTTGAATCTAAAAAAATAAAAAGTTTTAGAAACTTGGTCTTGCTTGAAAATTTTGAAAAAACGCATTTTTTAATCAAAAAAAGAGGTAAATAATTTCAAAATCGCTTTCAAAAAATTTCTTTGAAAAACTTTTCTTTAGAACTAGCATTTTCAAAGTAATGTCTTTTTTTCAAAAAAAAACCCTAAAATTACTTTAAAGTTATATTCTTACATTTATTGCAAAAAGATAAAACTCATAATAATAGCTTATGAATTAGAAAATTTCTTTTATTTAAAAAGAAATGAATTAAAAATAAAAAAGCCAAGTAATAAAAAAGCCATTATTTGATCTAAAAAATGCATCAATTTTAAAATATTCAAAAACTTTTTAGTTTATTGATTATGAAATTAAAAAATTAAATCAAGAAATTAAATAAAAAAGTTAGGTATGTTAAGAAATAAAATCAAAAGACAAAAAAATTGAATAATTTCAAAAACTGAAAATAACATCAAAATTATGAAAAAACCAAAAAAAAAATAAAACTTTTCTTTGGAAAAAACCAAAATTAAAAAAACAATAAAATATGAAAGCTTAAAAAAATCTGTGAAAAAAATTCAATAAAAAATCAGATAAAAATAATCTAAGAAAGATTGAAAAAGAAGTTTATAAAAATTTAAAAAAACAATTTATATTACTCTTGAACCTGATGATAGTTTTTAAGTAAAAAGTATAATAAAAGACACAAAAATAGCTGAAATGGTCATCATAATTGATTGGTTTGGTATCAAAAAAATTGAATGCGAAAGTTTAAAAAAATATATCCGATTAAAAAAAATAAAAATTTAAAATAAATTGTTCGCTACAAGCAAAAGTTTTGATTCATTAAAATTTGGTTGAATGTATTATATCTATACTTTTTCACTTTATTATATTTTTTTTCAGTTTTGGCAGTGTCTGAAAAAAAGAATGGAACGTTCATTATTTTTGAAATTAAATTTTAAAAAAAAAATAACAAAAGATGAAAAAAATGAGTTTCATACTAAAATTCTTGTATAGGGCTTTAAATGACTTTTTAATTACGAAAAGTTTGTTTAGTATTATGCAGAACAAAACATTTTTTTTAAAATTAAATGAGTTAAAGAAAAAAAATAAAAACAATCGTTCGATTTTTTAAAAACTGATCTTAAAAGAAAAAAATTTTTAGCACATCTATACTTTTTTATTTATAAAAAAAAAGTTTAGCATAAATCACGCGCAAATGCGTTATAAAAAATTTAATTTAAAATAAATTTTAGCCAAAAACATTTGGCGCCATTAATTGCCGATGCCGGCATTTTTACTTACTGATCACAACCCACGCGAAAAAAAAAAAAAAAAAAAAAAGAAGAAAAAAAAAATAAAAAATTAGATGAGTCAAAGGCGAAGCAACATTTTTAATAAATTGAAAACATGAAAATCTGATTCAAAAACTATAATGAGGAATTCATATAATCATCATCAAGAACAGCCGTTTTTCTTAAAAACTATAAAAAAATATAAACTTTTGATAACTTATAATTTGATATTCTTGATAAGTGATCGAAGCGGTATTGGTCATAAATAATAAAACACTTCTTATTTTTTTTTTTTGGCTAGAAACATTTTAAATGATGATGATTTTTTACACCAATTTATAATTTTGGTATTTTTTGATTCTATGTTAAAAAATTTGGTTAAAAAAATGAAAAAAATTTTTTTATAGGGTTGAAAGTTCGTGAAATAGTCTTTTTTAAAAAAAGAGCAGAGTATTTTATAAAAAATTCCCAAATTTTAATTAAAATTTTGGGAAAATTTTTTCCAAAATGAAATTTATTTAAATTTATAGCTAAAAATCTTTAAACGTATTATTCTAAATAAATCAATTTATTCTAAACTTTGTCATTTTAAAATAAAATTTTTTCTTTGCAATTCAGAAACAAGAATTATTTTATGAAAGTAAATTAAACAAACTAATAGAAATTATTAGTTTTTTACTATTTTTTAGAAATGAATCGAATTTGTCAAACTTACAAATTAATAATTTTATTACTTAAAAACAATAACTTTTACAAATTACCAGTTTTCATAAAATTTACAAAATTAGTTAAAAACAATTTTTTTTTAAAAAAACTCAAATATTAAAACAAAGTTTGTTTAAAGAATTATTATTTTTTTAATTAAAAACTAGATTATTAAAAAGAATCAAAAAAATCAAGATAACAAATGGTCACTAAAGTTTTTTTTTTTTTTGCAATCTGACTTTTAAATAAAAAAAACAAATTTAATTGTCTAGACAATTTATCATTATACTAATAAGAAAATTGTAGTTAAATTTTATTCAGATTACTCTATAACAAACTAATTAGTAAATAAAAGTTACATTTAAAATTAATGAACCTTTCTCAAACGGAAGTAAAAAAAAAAAGTAAAAAAAAGTTAAAACAAATTGGAAAATTTGAATAAACAAAGCTTGGATAAGACTATTTCAAAATATTTGCAAAATAGACAATTAATAAAATGAAAAAGCTTATCTAGCTAAATAATAAAAAATAAGGATTAATTGTGAAATCGAATTATGAAGTAAAAATTAAAATCATATTTGATTCTAGTAAATAAAAAAAAAGATAAAAATATTTTAATAAGCAGAAAGTTAAATTTTTAATTAAAGCATTTTAAAAAATCTAACATTTCAAATCTGGAAAGTAATAAACAGAAATCAAAATACTTCTCAAGAAAAAACTAAATAGAAATTTAAAATGACAAATTTTTTGAACAAACTAATGATTAAATTTAAAAGAAAAATTAAAAAATATAATAAACGTTCAAAAGTGATAATCTATAAGTAACTATTAAGAATTTAATTCAAATAACAACTTAAAAATCTTCAAGTCTAGTTTTTTAAAAAACAAAATATTTAATAATAAAGATAATCTTTTTTAAAATTAACAATTTAGCTAAAATCAATTTTTTTATTAATAAGTGATGTAGAATAATTATTTGCTTAAGATAAATAGCGGAAGTTTTCATAATAAAAAAATAGAAAAAACCAAAACTAATATTTAAACTAAAAAGTTTAAAAATTTAAATTATAGTCTTAGAAGGAAAAACTTTTCCAAAGAAAAAAAAATTTTTAATACTTTAAGATTAAAAAATTGAAAATTTAACTTTGAATTCATCTTAATCCTGATTTGTTGGTCGAAATAAAAAAATGACCATTAATCTAAAACTTTTAAAGATAGTTAAAAGAAAATTTGACTCTATAAAACTTTTTTTTTTCACTAAATCTTTTTTTCTTATATCAAGATTTAATAAAAAAAATATAAAAAAAGAAAGAGTATGTTGAAAACGGAAGTTTTAAGCCAAGCTATCGAATTTTCGGCAACTAAAGAGCGTAAGAAAATTTCTAAAGCTTTTAGTAAAATTTTAAATCCCTGAATGCCAGCTGTGAATCAGCTCTGAACTAAAGAAAACGTTACTGATGAAAAATGCAATGTAATTTAGTTCGAGTAAGCAAAAATATCTACTAAAATAAATAAGTAAAAGAAAGAAAAAAAATGAAACGACTATCAAACAAAATGAATTTGAGAAAAGGCTAAAAAAACTCTACGGGAGAATGCATTATTAATGAAGCGGATGGATAGTAAAAGATGTTTAAAGCAAAAAAAAAAAAAAAAAACAAACATATGAGTTGCGGTAGAACAGGTGCAAGGCCGATGACCGTATTCACCTAATGCATTAAAAAAAAATGACAAATAGGATGAAAGCAAAAATAGTGAAGAAAAAGTTAAAAAACATTTAAAAATTTAAAAAAAACGTCAAAAAACAGAAAAAGTAATTTAAGTCTTGTAAACACCTAGATCTAATTGTATGTTTTGTGAAAATATTTTTTCTTTAGAAAAAAAAGCCTTACACTTGATACTCTAGGGAAATTTTGAAAAAAATTATTCGGTATCAAATAAGCAAACTAAAATTTAAAAAATACCACAATATTGCAGGTTAAATTACGTTTATAGTAAAAAAAATATTTTGCATAATAAATGCAAAAAAAATTTGAACGAACAAAATAGGTGCGTTTTAGAAAAACTAGAATAAAAATTGTACTTACATTAATCATCCGCATGAGGTCGTTTTTACTTTTTTTTTCTTTCAATTTTTTTCATCAAACTAAAACTAAAAAGAAAAATTAATTCAAAATAAATTTATAAAAACTAATTTAATGAAAAAAAATTTAAATAATTCAATTATATTAAATTAGGTTGAAATAGAAATAGGTTTCTATTAAATAAAAAAAATTAAATTAAATTCAACTTCAGCTTATTGAGTTAAAGGCTTATCAAAATTTTTTTTTTAGTAGATTTATCAAATAAATCAGATAATAAGTTTAAAAAGAATAATTTATTTAATTAATTAAAAATATCAAAACTCTAATAAATTAAATAAATTTCGATAAAATCTTATTAAAAGATTAGAAAATTCTATAAAGCTAAGTTTGGAGATGTTAAAGGTTAAGTTTCATAAAAAATTTGTGCATTAAAGAATTAAGCCAATTATTCTATACTAAAATAGCAAAAAAATAGAATCAATAAAGTAAAATTAAAATGATGAATACAAAAATAATTTTTTTTTGTGTAAAAATAAAATTTTCATAAAATTACGTACACTTAATTCATATAACACGTGATAAGAATAGAATATTTTCAAACAATAACTCGATTGATCGTTTTTGTCCTCATTAAAATGAAGAAAAAATATATAAAAAAAAACGTGGTTAGAACCAAGTTCTTTAATAAAGATTAAAGTGTGTGTCTAGCCTTTTACATGTGATTAATAAGGTTCAATTAACAAACGCAAGAACCGTGTGCACGCTAAAAAAGCATTAGTTTTCCTAAGTTTACTGAACTTTTTTTTTCTTGTTAAATGTTAGTAGACTATGTGTTTTGGTGTATTAATTTTGTCTTTTTTTTCCAAGTCAGCCCATAATCAAATTCTACCTTTAATGTTAAAATTTTCTTTAAGAAAAAATTTCTGCTTGACAATACTAAAGCTGATTGTTTTATACAAAAGTTTTTTTTAAACATTTTTGTAATGAAAAAGAATGTATGATCAAATTAATGTTGTTCAGTTAGCCAATATTATAGATTTAATTAATTAAAAACTATAAAAAAGTTTAAATTTTTGAATTATAGAAAATATGCGTTAAAATTAATAAATTTTATAGAAGTTTTTTTAAATTATTTGAAAAAAATTAAAAAAGAAAAATCATTTCTTTAATTGAACTTGTCAAAAAAGTTTTAAAAAAAAATTACAAAGAAATCTAAAAGAAAAAAAATTAAAATTTATCTACTGAAGAAAAAAAATTAGTTAAATCTTGAATCAAAAAGCTTTTCATAGCTTAAAAACTAATGGAAATCGGATGTTTAAAACTAAAGTACGCACTTGCTTAAATATCTAGCCAGCAGCTTAAAAAAAAAAAAACTTTAAGCTTAAAACAAGTGTGTTTAAACCCCGCTTTAAAACGATGATAATCTAAATTTTTATAATGAATAAAAACGCAACATTAAACTTTAAAGTCGGTCTGCAAGTTTGACTTCCACCAATGTTAAATTAATGATACAATTATGCAGCTCGTGTATGCATCTAGAGAGAAAAACAAAAATCACTTTTTGCCAATCATCTTTAGCTTTTTTTTTTTATTGTTACTGGTAACACATGGTAAAATGAATTCATCCAAAAAAAACTTTGATTTTATAGATACAAAAATTTAAAATAAAAGAGTTGAATTTTTTTTTATAACAAAAAACATTGAAAACTTTGAGAAAATATTTTCAAATCTGCATGAAAAACTTCTATAATTACTTTTTTCCTTGTATTCTCAATTAAAATATTTTAGCTTGAATTTATTTTTAACTTTTTTTTTATTGTGATTGACAATTTTAAAAATAACTTTTATTTAAACAAGCTTTTCAACCTTTATTCAATCTGAATAAATATAAAGAAAACAATTTTCCTCTAACAAAACTATTTTTTATTTGAAAATAATTAGAATTTTACTCGTGCTTATTCAAAATTTGTAACCCTAAAAATTAAAAATTCTAAGAAATAATTTCTGAAATTAAAAATCAATAAAAAGTATAATTATGAACAAGTAAATTGTTTTAAGCAAATTTTAAGAAAATGTTTCCTAAAAAGATAATTTTTTATTAAAAAAAAATTATTTTTTCATTTAAACAACAAAGATTAAAATGAGTAATTTTATTTTAATGATTTAGTAGTTAAATTTAAATTAAAACATTGTTTTAAAGTTTATAAAAATTTTAGGTAATAAATTTTTATTCGTTTTAATAAACTTGAATCAAGTTAACAATGTTGCGTAAAATTTATAAAGTTGAAATAAAAATATCTATAATTTAATAAACTATTAAAACACAGGTGTAAATACTGACCAGTATATTTTTTTTAATAATCATCTTTAAAATCATTTAGTTTTATCATCTTCTAAAAGGATAATTTAAAAAATTATTCTGATAACATTTATTTTAAGTATAAAACTTTAAATTTACAAGTGGACCAGCTTAAGATTTTATTAGAATATAAATAGTATTCAATTAGTATTTTATTCTAATTGAAGACAATTTCAAAAAAAATTAATAAAACAAACTTTTAAATAAAAAAACTATTTATCAAACAAGAATTATTCTTAAAAATGAAACTATTTTGATCTTTAAAATTATTTTTAAAATAAAACTTAAGCAAATTTAACCTTAAAATAGTTAAATTTTTTTTTTATAAGTTCATTTTAAAGCAATGATTAACAGAAAATAAACAAAATTATATCAATTAAAATAAACATGAAGTTTTTACAAAGATTATTGTAAAAAAATTGCTATAATCATTATAATAATCATCATTCAGATCATTAAGGTTTTTATTTAACTTGAATAGTCATATATATTAATTTAAAAAACATTGACAATTGATACAAAGACTATCATCATTATTATCATAACTATTATGTACTGTTATGTAACTTATTTCTAAAAGAATGAAAATCAAAATTAAAGAAAGGGTAAAATCAAAAAGCTAAACTTTTAAATTTAAAAAAAAACAAATTTTTACTGTGGTATTCAATAAAGGTTTTATTATTTTAATATTTGGACAAACTGATCAACTAACAAACAATAAAATCGTTGAGAAGATCATAAAACTTAAAGACCATAAAAATGTTGTATCATTAAAAAAGTAACAATTTAGTGGATAGTGCCTATTTAATTTGACCTACTACAATCCTTGTAAAAAATGAATTTCAAAGTATGAATATTATTAAAAATAAAATGTTATTTTTTACACTAATAAGTTTTAATTGTTTAGTGTTTTTTTAAATACTTGTCTGAAAAACAAAATTCTTTTTCTTGAAAAATTATTCAAAAGAAAGTTGAATAAAATTTAAAAAAACTATAAAAAGATGAAAAAAATATTAAAGCTTTTCTAATGACAAAACAGACAAAGATTTAAGAATAAAAAAAAAATGAAAATAAAGCATTTAGCGTTAAAATGAAAACTGAAATTAAACATACAAACTAAAAAACACAATTAAAAAAAAAAATTCACCTTCGTCCCTTGAGCAATTTATTTATTTATTGTCATTTGTGTGATGAGAGACCTTCTAAACTTACACGATTTTCTAAAAACAACAAAAAAAATAAATTGAAATTTAAGTCGTAAAAAGCAAAGAAATTTTCTTTTTTTTTGTAATTTGAATTTTTTTTATAGATTCAAAGTACGAAAAGTCTCTATAAAAACGATCAAGTGAATTTTTTTTAAGTATACCGAAAAAAAAATGGTCAACTATAGCTTTTTTTGAAAAATTGAGAAAAAAAGTCTCGATAGTTTTTTGAAACATGTATTTTAATTAAATAAAAAAATCTTTTTTCACTTAGTTTTTTTTTAAATAAATTTGAAATAATAAAAGCTTTTTCAGAATTTTGAGATTATAAAGATAACACCAATTTTTCATTAAAATTATTTTTTATAATTATAAAAAGCAATAAAAATTGAAATAATTTTCAACAAAAAAGAATGATTATTAGGTTTTTGAATAAAAAAATTTTTTTATACATAATTTTGTTAAATTTCAGTTTTGTTTTTATTATCTTTGTCAAGCTTAAATAATTGAAAATAATTTTTTATAAGAAACTAAGTCTGTTGAAATTTAAACTAAAAATAAATGTTACTTATCAGAAGGCGACGCTTTTATAATGAGTGTCCGTGACCGGAAGCTAGTAAAATTTAGCGCACCGTACATTAAATTATTTTCTTTTTTAGATTTTTAACACACATCAACTGATGAAGCAATCTTGTCTTAGGCTGTCGCGTGCTTTTTTTTTTTTGTATTACGACACAAAACGATTAACCACCTTAATTCTGGACAACACGCTAAAAATTTTTTTTTAGTCATTAAAGTAACTAAAACAAAAAATAAAGAAGCAAAAAAGAAAAGAAAAAACTTGAAAATTTAGCTGTAAAGTACAAACTTTTTAAAATTTCATGACAAAAGATTTAAATAAAATTTTGCAATTCATTGAAAAAGCATTTTATTTTTCAAACAAAAATATTGTAAAGAAAGTTCAAAATTTAATCAAAAACTGATAAATGACAAAGCTATTTAAAAAGTATGAAGAATTTTTTTCCTTTAATTTTATAAAAATAGTATTCTTTAAAATTCTATAAACTTAAAAGTTTAATTAAATAATTTCTTTGTTTACCTTGATAAATCAAATTAAAAAAGAATGTGTTTTGGAAATAAAATTGAGAAAGGAAGTTTTATAAATCAAAAAAATAATTAGACCAAGGAAAGAAAAATTTTGTTTAAAAAATTTTATGTAATTATACTTAGAATGTTTTTCAAAATTAAAAATTCGAAAAATTTTGTTCAAAAGAATGATAATTTTTCAAAAAAATTAATATTTTTGAAAAGAATAATGAAAATTTTTTAAGCAAATTTCTGAAAAGAGTTTAAATAAGTCTAAAATTTGACTCGCCCAAGTTTAATAAAATTCATTTAATTTAGAAAAATTTTTATACAAATTTGATTAACAAAATTGTTCATATAAAAAATTGATTAAAGTTAAACACGTGACAAAGAAAAATTACTAAAGAAATCGTTAATTAAAGGTTTAATAAAGAAAAAGCTAAATATTTAAATGTAAATAATCTGTAAACAGAAAACTAGTCTCTTAATATTAATAAAAAATAATTTATTAGCTGTTAAAAAAATCTGTATTCTAACAGTAATATTTGTTAAAGTTATCATAAAACCCTTTTAAAACTTTTTTAAAATGAAAAATACATATGCTTTCTGAAAAATGATAAATAAAATTTAAATAACTTTGAAATTGTTAAAAGCTGCATTAAAATTTGAAAATGATAATTTATTAATTTTTTGAAAAAGCTTCTTTAATTTGTCATAGAAGATTTTCTTGTCAACTTTGAAAAAAAAAGTGAAAAAATTTCATAACTAATACCTTTTAAAAACAAAAATATGAATTAAAAGCTTTAGCTAAAAGAAGTGGAAAAAATTAGAAAGATGATATCAGAATACATAATGTTTCGCAACAAATGTTAAAGCTTTATTTTTATTTTTAAAAAACGGCCTATATCAAGGCCATTAGAAGGCAGCAGCAGGCCTCTTTTTTTAAAACAAAGCCTCTGCATAAATTATGATTATTACAACACACGCATGCTGCTTGTAAAAAAAAATGATATCAAAAAACTGAATTTAGCTCTATTTACAGACTGAATATGAAAAAAAAATTTTGATTAAATAATTTGATTAATAATTTTGAACCACTATAAAATTAAAATTCTCATTTTCCAAGATTATATCTTTCATAAAAAATGCCAACCTTTGAATAAAAAAAAATTTAGGTAAAAAAGGCAGCTATTGTTTAAACTAAAAATTGATCCATGGAATTCGATTAATTTTAGAAACTATTTTTATAAAAAAAAGATGCTTTTGTCTAAAAAACAATGCAAATATTTGAAAAGAAAATACAAAAAAGGTTAATTTGATAAAAAAATAAAATAATTATAAAAATGAGTTGTTATAATGAACTTAAATAAGCACAAAAGCGAATTTTTAATTTTATAAAAAAAACATTTATAATCTTGATTTGCTGTGTTTGAAAATAATCAAAAATAATTTATAAATGATTCGAGAAAAGAAAAACAATTATCTAACAAAAAAATTTTAATTTTTTCATGTCTTAATAAATAATCGTGAATTCTTAATTTTATTATTTTTTTGGATCTTACTTTAAAGAAAACTTTATTCCTAAAAAAATTTAACTGATACAAATCTTGGGCGTATTTATAGGATGAAAAAAAAAGCAAAAAACGTAATCAATTATAATCACCATTAACAAACCAATATTCTGCTACAACGGCGACAAATAGATGGCTTTTTTGCGTGCCTGACACAGAGGCAAGCAAATTTTTCATTTTATTTTCATTTTTTTTTCTTGTATCTGCTAATGGCAGCGCTAAAATTACTTATAAGAGAGAAATAGATCGAAATGCGTATAATACAACAATGAATCGGAAACGGAAGCAGTTGAAAACCAAAAATATAAAAAAAATGAAAATAACTGGTCAAGCTTATACTAAAAAATAGTCAATGAGTTTCATAATAATTTAGAAATATTTTATTCTCAAGTAATAATGTTTTTAAATAAAAATTAACTTGATTAATTAATAAACTCAACAAAAAATTATTTTGAAACCTAAGATATTTCAAATAAAAAAACTTTAAAATAACTATGAAACTTGAAACAATAGTTAAATCCTTTTTAAAGCTATTAACGAAAAACTTGATAAAAAGTTTTACAAAACGTGTTTCAGCTTTAAATTTAAATTTCCAAAGAAATTTTTTTTTTGTTGAAATTAATGACACAAAAATTTCTGATAAAAAACTAAGTTTTTAACTTAATTTTTTTTTTGGTATAACGAAAATTTAATCTAAATACTTTATTCGAATTTAAAAATGCTTGGTCAGTAAATTAAAATTGTTTTAAAAAAAAGCCTTTTCAAAAACTATTTGTCAGTGACAAGTGCACACTTGTTTTATTTTAAGCTAAAAAAACAAAGATTTAAAAAACATCATCTCTAAAAAACAGTTTTTTTTCGAGTAAAATGAACTCGTCGAAGCAAATAAAAAAGCTATAACAAAAAATTTAAGTTCGATTGAAGCACGTAAAGTATAAGTAAAATGAAAAAAAAAAAAAATGAAAAAAGATCGAACAAAATAGGAAAAGATAGAAAAAAAAACTTCAAAAATGAAGAATATATAGAAATTTTAATCAAAGCAACTAGATCGAAAATAGTGCAAGCGGAAAACGGCACGAATTGGCAAAGTTATTTTCAAGCTAAAAAAAAAAAAGAAAAAAAGAAAATGGATGTGTTTAGTAAATGACTGTGCCGCGGATGGTTCGCACAAACAATCATTAAAATAATAAATTTGAAAAACGCACGTCTGTAGCGTCTAAAAAAAAAAATGCATCAGCTAAAAAGATGTAACGACTAGAAAAATTTTGCGACTAAAAAAATGCAACAACAAAAAAAATTCGCTTCAAAAAAGGTGCAATAGAAAAAAATTAAAGATGACGCTTTTTAAATTTGCAACTTGAAACTCAACTATGTTTAATAAATTCTCTCTATAATTATTTTTTCAAAAAAAGTTTTATTTTTTTGAGTAAAAATAAAAAATGATGCATAAAGGAAATAAAAGTTTATTTATAGATCAAAATGTATTTCAATAAAAAATACTAAAATTTGTTTGAAGTAAAGGTAAATTAGTTAGAAAAAAAAAGTTAAAAATAAATTTTTTTTTAATTTTAAATTAAATATTAGTTAAAAATTGAATGAAGCAAGAAGAGTTTAAATTTTTTTTAGAGAAACTTGCATTACAAATCAAATAAAGAATTTCGGTATATAAACAGAGTTTTTGTATTAAGCTTAAACATATTTTTAAAGCTAAAGTATACAAAAGTATAAATTTACAAAATTAAAGCAAAAAAAAATTTAACTACAGAAATACAGTATAAAAATACAACAGAAGAATTAAGTAAAAAAGAACACAGTAAAAGACTAAAGCATAAGACTACAGTATAAAAATAGGGAATACAGTGAATAGAAAGAAAAAAAAAATTTAAAAGCCCTACCTGATTTTTTCTTGGAATTGGAAGTATAGAGGTTTAATATAACATAATTCAATTTAGAAAATTTTTTTTCTAAACTAAACTAATAGGTAGAAAATGTAATCCTAAGGCCAATCGTATAACTTTTTTTAACTTAGTAAAAATTTATTACAAATATACACTTTTTCAGTTAAACAAAATTTTGAAAAAAGAATTATTTATTAAAATTTTGTACTATTAAACTTATAAAAATAGGATTTCGATAAAAAAACTTGAATGAAAAATGTTACACTAAAAACACTACACTGTAAAAAATAGTATAAACACAAAGCATAAATTATGTTAATTTTACTTGAAATTCGAATAGTTACAGTTTTTTTTAATTAAAATTTATTTTACTTATTTTAACACTTTAGAAAAAAACACTTTTAATAAAAATAAGTTAATTTAATAATCAAAAAAAAAGATCTAAAAATGTTAAAGAAAATTAATGAAAACACAAAAAAGAAAACACAAAAAGAAAAATTGATTTAGAAAATCGTTTATTTTAATTTAGAAAAACACTTTTGTTTCTAGAAAATTATTTTTAACTGAAAATAAAAGAAAGTAAATTTAGAAAAAGAATTAATTTTTTTTAAATTAAAGTAGCTTTTAATGTAATTAAAAAGTAAAAGTATTTTTTTATATGTTTATGATTAAAAGAAATTTTATGATTAAAATAAACTTTAAATTTTTTTTAGAAAATAGAAACATTTGAAATGACGTTTACAAAAAATAATTTCAAATTAATTAAAACAAATTTGACTAATCTAAATTTAAATAATAAAAATCTGAATAATGCTAAACATTTGAATAATAGAAAATGTAAATATTTTGTTTAAAGAATTTTCAAGTCTAATTGTTTAAAATTAGAAAAATGTGTATCTAAGAATTTTGATTAAGAAAATATTTCTGAGTAATTTAAGAAAATTTTTTTAACCTAAGTAATACAAAGTGAATAATTAAGTTTAAAGTAATAAAATTAAAAAAAAATGAAAAACTAAATAAGACTCTAAGAATTTTAAAACTAAATAATATAAATATGAATAAAGCAATTTACTTACATTTTTTTGAAATCCAACTTAAAACTTTGGCCAATTTAATTGATATTGAACTGACCTCTCTAACCTTTGTCTGTTATCATAATTCTTGAAAAATCATTGATGCAAAAACTTTATAATCCACTTTAATTTAAAAGACAAAGGTTAGAAATGAGGTTCAGTTCAAATTTTATGAAGAAAAAAAAAATAGATTAGTTTTGCAAAATTTAAAAAAATTTAAAAAATATACCTTTTGTAAAAGTTGATCATATGTTTATAAATGAAGAATTAGTTCAGCAAATGACAAATCTAAACAAGAAAAAATCTTAGTTTAAAATTATAACCAAATGTTTAAATACTTACAAAAAGCAATTTATTTTTTTTGACTTTTAAAATCACACCTATTGATTCTAACTTATTCAAAAGAAAGACTTATCTTGTATTTAAAATCTATTAACAAAAAAGATCTAAATATTTATAAAAAGACAAAATTTTTTAGATTAGTTCTACTTTGAAGGGCAAAATAAAACCACAAAAAAATAGGGGTGCATTGTTTGGCAATAAACAAAAAAATTCTCAGAATTTTACAACAAAAGTTTTATGAAAAATAAAATTGGAAATAATTTAAAGATTATCAAATTGTAAAAATTATTTATTTATAATTATACTTTATATACTCCAAGAATATTTTAATTTAGTATATGATAGAAGAATGAGAGTGAAGGCGAATTAAATTTGATGCGTTTAGACAAATATTAAAAAAGAATTTAAAAAAAAAAATATTTAAAGAAATAGGTGACAATTATGTTTTAAAATTGTATTATTGTTTTCTTTTTCATCTTTATCTTTAAAATAAAAAGATGAAAAATTATAAAATTTTAGGAAGAAAAATTTTTTTTGTTTTTTCTAATTTAATTTACAAATTAAATAGAGATTTTTAGCTTTTTTCTAAATTAAGCAAACAAATAAAAACAATATAAGATCAAATGTTTTAATTCTTAAATTGTGTTTTGGATGTGAATTTTTATGTTTTAAATTGTAATACCTAGAAAAGCGCAAAAATAATAAATAAATAAATAAGTTTTTAACACTGTTCAAAAATGAATTTTTTGTGCAAAATTTTTATTGTCTAATCTATAAGTAAATTCTATTTCTTTTTTTCAAAAAAAAAAAACTTTTGTTTCAATGAAATGCAAAGAAATCATGTTTAGATGCAATTGGAGTTTAAGTACAAGGTGATGACTTACAAAGTCAATTTTGAAAAAAAAAAGATTTTAAGAAAAAAATGAAGATGTTTGTGAATAAAAAAATACATTTTATATAATTAAGTTCTAATTCATCAATAGATTGTTTAAAGAAAATTAAATAAAAAAATTTTGTGTAAAATATCAAAATTGTTTCTTTAAAAGCCCTTAATTCTAAATGATGAATCTATATAATTTGATTTTGTAACAAAATTTTATTAATCAAATATTTTGCTTGAAGGGATCTTAAAACTTTGTTTTGAATTTCTTTTAAACTAAAAAAAAACTTTCTCAAGAGAAAAATTTTACTTTTTTCATCTTTTTTTTTTAATCTTCAGACTTTTTATAACCTTAAATCTCATTTTTTTCTGATTCTAAATTTTTATTAAAAAAATTTACGGTTTCACTAAGTAATTTCAAATTAAAAAAGTAATTTTAAAATAAAAAATCTAATTGAATCAGAAATTTATTTTGACAATTAAGATGATAATTTTCAAATAAAAATTGGCTTATAAAAAGTTTTCAAAAATTTTCATATTTTTAAAACTATTTCATTTTTTTTGAAAAACTTTAATTAAGTTTAAAGATCATTTTTAAGTCAAAAATATTTTTTTTCAATTTTAAGGAACATTAATCATTTTAAATCAAACTATTTTTTTTTTTGAAAATTCAAAGTTAAGATTCAAATTAAAATTAATAAAACTTTTTAAATTATTCAATTAAAGAAATTTAAAACTAGAAATAAAAACCTTTTAATAGTTGTTTCAATAAGTTTCGCTTTTAGGTATTCTACCTTGTATTTCAATTGATTGATGAGACTGCATTTGTGACATTTGAGATCCTAAACCATTACTTAGTTGATCATCTAAATCATTATCCATATCATCCATATCTAAACCATTTAATTCCATAGATCCATCACCAGGTCCCATATTCATACCAGAATCAACTTTTGATTTGTTCTCTTTTTTCCATTTCATTCTACGATTTTGAAACCAAATCTTGATTTGTCTTTCAGATAAACTAAGTGTATGAGCTATTTCAATTCTTCTTCTTCTTGTTAAATATCTATTAAAATGAAACTCTTTTTCTAATTCCAAAGTTTGAAACCTTGTGTAAGTTTGTCTACCGCGTTTACGTTCAGCTTTAAAAAAAAAAAACAAGTTAATTTTTATGGTATTTGGTAGAAAATTTAATTAAAATTAAAATAAAATTAAATTTAAACTAAAAAGTATAAACAAAATGAATTTTTTTTTTGTCAAATAAGTAGCAGTAGCGCGATCTAATTTTAAATACGTAAGTCTAAAGTTATATTTGATTACAAAAGAGGTCATAAGTAGTTCTAAAAAGTCAATTTTTCAAAAGAATTTTAGTTTGTTTTAAACTAAGAAAAAAGAAAAAAATAGAAAAAAAAGTTGAAGAAAATTAAAAAATGAAATAAAAATTTCTTAACAATTAAATTTAATAATTTGTTATTTTAACCAAAACAGTTTAATTAAATAAATAATTTGTTTGATTGAGGAAAAAATTAAAATTATTGAAAAAGGAAATTTTCATAATAAAATATTTTAAAACAATTAAAAAACTATTAGAAAATAAGAAAAATTTCATAAAAAATATTTAATGATAGATAAAAAGAACTTGAAAATAAGTTTCAAAATAATTTTTTATGAATTATTTTGTTTGTGTTTACAGAAGTGAGATGGCAGGAAAAACTAGTTTTGAAAGTTTTATTTTGTAAAAAAAAAAAGTTAAAATTAACATAAAATCTAGAAAATGCTAAAAACTTCAACTTATTTATTTTTGTTAAAAAAAAAGCTTCGTGCGTCACAAGAATAAAAAGGGCAGAACAGCTTGATTGTGTTTGGTAATTTATGTACACAACGTAATATGAACGGGCAGGACTAAGTCATAATTCACACACAGGAAAGAAAAAAAAATTTATTCGTTTATATATAGATCTAAGACTAATTTAAATTTTTAATCTAAATTTTTTTTTTAATAATCTAAAAATGAAGACATTTAAAACAATTTTTAGCAGACAGTGAAAATTAGTCTAATTACTACTCACCAAACCTTTATTTCTATAAAATTAAATAAAACTAATAAAAAAGTGTAAAATTAGAATAAAAATTGTTTATATAGAAATAAAAGTATTCAAAAATTCTCAAAGATTTTAAAATTATTAAAAAATGAAAAAAATAGAAAAAAAATTAAAGAATAAAAAGGATAGGCAAATTGTCTAATTATAGCAATAACGAATAATTTCAACTTTAATGACGTCTCGTTGAAAAGTATCAAGTTTTTTGATGGAATAAAATGAATTATAAGATATACTGAGAATCGTAATTACAAACGCAGAAAATTATGCCAGAAATGTATATATACACCTGGTGATTAAACATGAGTATAAAGGAGGTTGTATATAAAAAAAGATAGTTTAAATAGCTTTTTCTCATCTTGAACAAGGTTAACGTGCATAATTTGAATAAAATTGAAAAAAAAAACCAATCAAAAACACAGAAAATAAAAAATGAAATTAACAACATTTAAAACAATAAATTTTTTTAACTTCAATTTCAAAATATAAACTGAATGAATTGAAAAAATATTCTTAAAATAATAAACTTGAAAAATTAAAACGATACCGCCGCACGCAATTTAAGACACCTTATAAACCGTCGTATTAAAATAAAAACTTCCAATTGGTCTGATTAAAATCACGACTTAGCCGCTAGCAATTAATAAAGGGTTTGTAAAGTGATAATTCGAAATAAGATGTCTAAGGCAGTTCTTTAAATTTTGCCGGAAGCTTTTGATTCTCAAAATAATAAAATAAGTTTAAAAACATTTGTTCAACAGCTGAAGTATAGTTAGAATACTTTTTTTAAATGTTATGTAAAATAAAATACTAAATTCCAAATGCTTAAGTTAAAATTCAGAAGTTAAAAATTATAAAACTCAATAAAAAAATTTTCTTTTTTTTTCACAAAATTTATGTTTGTTATCAAGACAATTAAGAAGTTTAAGTTATAAACAAAAATCGAACTTTTCAAAAAAATGTTTTATAGGTGTCATAGTTTTACGATTTATGCCTATATATCAAAAAACTTTGTACAAAAATAATCGCCCGTACTCGTGCACGTGTCTTTTTTTATTTTATTAAAATTTATGATATAGAAAACTCAGAAACTTTTTTTTTTCCAAGAGATTATACAGTTTGTTAACTGAATATAAATACAAAAATAAAACTAAATGCAGCAAAAAATTTAAACATTTTAAAAAGACTAGAACTCACACAGAGTAGTCAGACGGGAATGGTCAAGTGATTTTGAAATCAAAGATGAATCTGTTTAAAAATCTTTTGCTTAAATAAAAGCACATTCCACCCTTTTATGGCTCTAGCTAACAAAATTGAATCAATGAAAAATCTTAGAAAAACTGTTTATTTACTTATCTGAAGGAGGCCAGATAGCGGACAAAAACGGGTCTTTGTCGGTAATTTTCATTACAGAGCAAAGGAAATAAAATTTTAAAATTTAAAATTTTTTACTTTAAACAAAAAAAAAACAGTGCAGAATTTTATGACTTGCGGTGTCACCAGAAAAATATAAGTAAACTCAAAAATTTAAGGACGTATTATGAGAAACAAAACTTATTCTCTAACTGTAATGACCTTGTATCGATAATTCTAAAAATTGAATAAAAAGCTTTTTTTTTTTTAATATAAAAAAACGACCTGGCCAGGCGTGAGATAGGCAAACACAAGGCCAACGCCATTCATCAATCAGCTATCATTGACAGTTACCTCTCGCAATTATCAACTCGTGCTAACATTTGCTGACCTATAATTTACTTAGTATCTAAGAAAAACTTCTACATATTTCAAGTAACCTTCCTGCCTACACACACAAAGAATCCTTAATAAAATTTTGGAAGAATAAATTTTGAATTAAGTTTATGAAAATTCAAAAAAAAAAAATAAAAAACAAAACAGATTAAGCAGAAGTTTTTAAAAAAAAAAACAAAGCATCTTTTAGTTTAAGTGAATGTTGTTATAGCAATTTTGGTTGCCTTAGAAACTTAAAATATATATAATAAAACTTAATTAACTTAAATCGACATTAGCCAAACCTAAACATTGACCTACGCTTAGATGAAAAAAAATATTTAAAAACACACCTAACAAAAAAGTTATCTATTACTTTATGACAAAGAGTATTTCTTTTGAAAGAAAGACAGGTAAGTTCCATCTTAGATTGATAGCATTAAAAAAACTCAAAATAAAAAGATTAATTTCATTTTTTATAAAATATAAGAAATATGGTAAAATAAAAAAAAAGATGTTTAAATAAGATGAAATAAATTAAAAATTATTAATATGAGTGCGCTTGCTCAGATCCATAATTTAATGTATTGTTGGATGAATTTAGAACGGCACTCGTGCTTTGTCAAGCATCGAAAACAAGGCACAATTCATGCACATCTAATCAAACTAGTTAATGGTAGTTAATAAAGGTTAGCACAACCTGATGTTCAAAATATATTTTTTTTCATTAAAACTCTGCAATATGTAATTTAAAACATAGAAAATAATTTTATAGAGCGAATAATAACCTACTCTATATAATTAAGATAAAAATAATATTTTGTTCATAATTTCTTAATTTTGAAGTTTTTTCAAAAATAATAATTTTGTTTAGCTATTCAAACGAAATTTCAATAGAATAAATGTACAAAAAAATTAAATACTTCAATTCAAATTCTATTAGTATGTTAAAGATTACTGAACTAAGAAATTCAGTATTAAAATAGGAAAATTTTGTGTAAAAAAAAAAAAGAAAATTTCAAAAAAGCAGAAGTGTTTGTAAATCAAACTGCGCAGCCTCGCCCCGGTTCGCACATAATTCTTTCATACTAGAACAGTCCACATTTTGTGGCTCCTTACATAACTAACAGCTGCAGCGCCTCCTCGTCCACAAATTATGGTCTTTATGACGTGGCAGCCGCTCTAGTATAGAGAAAAAGCTGTATTGAATGTGCTAGAGAATAGATTATTTAAGTTAGAGAAATGTATAGTATAAAAGTTTGAAGTCAAAGAATTGTTAAGTTAGTTTTCAAAAAATAAAAAAAAGTATAGTAAATTCAGAATAAACCAGACTAAACTTTGGACTTTGTATTTTAAACATTTTGAAGTCCGAATGAAAGCGAGAGAGTGCAGAAAGAACAGCATGAAAAACGACATAATTTATGTCTTGGTGTCCAACTTTGCACTAGTGAATTTCAAGTAACTAATACCAACATAAAAAAACTTATAGATATTAAAAAAGCAACAAAAAAAACTGAAATTTGCATTTTGAAAACTGATTATCCACATCAAGTTACAAAAAAGAAAATTAATTCTTCAATTTATTAAAAAAATAAAAGGTTTAATTAAAATTAATAGAGAATTTTAATTTAAAACTTTTGTTAACTTAAAAGATAAAGATTGATGTTTTGACAAATTTTAGACTAAATAAACTTCAATAAAATAAAACTAAAATGAAGTTCAATTAAAAAAGAAAAGATTCACAAGTTTGAATAGCTAGATAACACGCAATGTTCGAATAAAAATTAATCTAAAATGAATTTAATTAAACACAATATTAATTAAAATCAAATCATAGGTCAATAAATTCAATTTGCAAACAAAATCTAATTAAGAAAATGTGTTAAAAAAATCTTAAAAAAGAGTCTCTAAAAAATTTCTTTTTGTTAAAATATTTTAGCAAAAATTTTAAAATAAAATTAAGATAAAACTGCCAGTAAAGTGACCACAAAAAAGAAATCAATTTTCAAACAATAAAGTTATGGTAAAAAAAAAAAATGTTGCGCAACATGAATAAAAAACTAATTCAAAAAAAAACTAAAAATCAGGCCTATAAAAGTTTTGAAGAAACATTTTTAATAGAAATTTTTTCATTTAAAGTAAAGCTTTAAAAATGTTTAGATAAATCTTTAAAAAATAAAAGTTGAGAAAATTCAAAAATTTAAATTAAAGTTTCTCATAGTTTTTTAACTTTAAAATAAAAGAAATTTAATTTTTTATAGTTAAGAAAATATTTTTTTTCCACTAAAAATCACAGGAAGCGCCAAAGGCAGATCTTAATGACTGTGTGATGAGTAAAATAAACTATTGATTATAAAATATTTTTAAAAATTGTCGGCTTGATTAGAATAAAATTAAGATGAAGATTGTAATTGCGTAAAAACTGGTCACTACATAAAAAAAGTCATTTACAAGGACAAAATTTTTAAAAATTAAATTTAAATTTTAAAAACTTAAAAACTAAGAAAAACTTTAAAACCATAAAAAAAAACAAAGTTGAAAAAAAAACATAAACACAAGCGTTAAAAGCCACAAAAATGTTTTATAGATTCAACTTTGTAGTTTAATGAAGTAATCATAGTAAAAAAACTGGCCATTATCACTAGTTGAACATTTACGAGCAGTTTTGTCTAGTATATAAAGCCGTCAAAAAAGTTTATGAGTAATAAAAATCTTTTAAAAGGTCGTAAACTGCAACAATGATAAACATTGATTCAAATATAATTGTATAACCCAAACAAGTCATTAATCAGAATAACTGATTGATTTTGAGAATCAAAGTTCAATTTTTATTATAAATTATTTTTTTTCTCATGAATTGAAATCAAAAATTAATTACAAAAAAGTTTACTTACCGAAAACGGGTTTCATCCATGTGTACAAAGGTGAGTTCATTGTTGAATTAATTCCACTTGGACTGGAAACTAATAAAATTATAATTAATAAAACAATTTTTACGATTAAAAAAAGTTAATTTCAAGAAAATTTCTTAAAAAATAACAAACCATTATTATTTGATGCATTTGATAAAGGAGGCGAGCACATTCCACCACTCATACTATATTTAAGTTCTGAATGTGATGCACCTGGTGGAGTGGAACAATTCAAATAACCATGAGGGTTCATATGCTGCTGAGAACTTCCATTAACTGGTCCAGAAGTTCCGCCACTTAAATGACCATTTAAATGATGATGGTTAGGTACAGCAGAAGCATTATTATTACCAATATGGTGCAAATTACCTATTAAATGCGAATGAGCTATTGGATTTAACTGATTTAGACTAGTTACGCTCAAACCAGACATTTGAACATTTAAAGAGGTTCCAAGTTGTGGAGGTGACTCTAAATTATTTGCTACTGATGAATGTCCTGGTCCATTATTTGTAGGTGGTTGGCTTGCATTTAATAAAGTAGGTGGTGGAGAAATTGTATTTGCATTTGTAGGACTTCCATTATGATTGTTACTATTATTACTACCATTTGAATTATTGTTATTATTATTAACAATGTTATTGCCTGTATTAGAAGTACTAGTCGAATTATTATTGACAGCATTCACACTATTATTAAGAGAATTTCCGGATCCGTTAGTTTGATTATTAGAATTTAAAGAATTTAATGGCGTGTTGCCATAAAAAGGACTAGTTTCATGAGGGTTGTGCGTTACAGAGCTAAAATGGGATCCCATCACATTGTGTAAATGTGGTGATGTAGAATTTGAATTGTGTGTAGCAGCAGTAGCTACAATACCAGCAACATTATTATTAGTATTACTATTTATGTGGTTAGTTACATGTTGATTTAAATGAGAATGACCGGCTAAGGAACCATTATTGACCGAATGAGATGATAAATGATGTAAATGATGAGATTGCGTTGTATTAGCATGAGGTGGTTGTTGAGAATGAACAGCTGCACCTAAATGTGGGCCTAAATGAGATTGTGTCACCGGATGTTGCATATGAGCTTGTGTTAAAGGAGAATACAAGCCAGCAGTAGACTCTAAACGATCAAAAAATTGAAAACGATGATAATTATTAGCATATTGCTGTTGTTGGGATTGTTGATGCAATTGATTTTGTGAATGCTGCATGTACGAATGAGGTACTTGCTGTTGGGCATGAAGAGATAATTGTTGTTGTTGAAGATGTGAATTTTGTTGTTGATGTAAATGAGGAATAGGTGGCGGAACTTGTTGCTGAAGTAAATGAGAACCTTGATGAGAATTCTGTTGATGATGATGAGGCTGATGATGTGATGGATGAATAGACTGGTGGTGTTCAATATGCCCTAAGCTAGTTAAATTTGGTGTACTAGGTGCAGAAGGTGGATAATTATGGTTTGCACTTGTATTCAATTGTTGATGAGCGTGATGATAATCAACAACTGGTGAACCTCTATTTAAAGAATTTATTGAAAGAGCATTTGCACTATTAGCGCTTGAGTTGTTCGAACTATTTGTTTGTGATATCGAACTATTAGATGTATTAGCTGCAGCAGCAGCAACTGCTGCAACATTATATTGATCTTGATAACCATTTGCTGTTACTAGTAAAGATCCACTACTAGCTCCTGAATAATAAGAACTACTCATATCACACATTTTTTTTTTTATTTTATCAATCTAATTGTTTTTGAGAACTAAAAGCTTTTGTTGTTTTTTATTGAAAACTTATAAAAATTTCATAGAATTATTTTTGATGTTTGCAAATCAAGTTTTTATTGTGATCAATAGCACAAACAGTATAAGTAGATGGTAATTATTCTTAATGATGATTTAATTGTAAGTTTGAAATTTATGAACACTGAAAGTTTAAAAATAGGAATCAAAATTAGGAACAGAAATTATAATTATAAACACAATTATTTTTTAAACAATAAAATGTAATGAATTCATACTGATTCATGTTAAAAAAAAATTTAAAAATAGTGAAACTTGACTTTTTTCTAGTTTTAGAAGTTGATCAAGATTTTTTTAAACCTTTAAGCATCACTTTCTTAAAAATTTCAAATCATATAAATAAACAAAAAAGTTATTTTGATCAAAAAATCTTTGGGAGATTTGTTTGTAAATTTATATGGGCGTACAAAAATGCATGCAAGATAGTTCCTGGAAAATTTTTATAAGCATAAGGTAAAAAGTTTAAATTAAAGACTAGAGCATTCAAAAAATTTACTGAATTAGACAAGGTATCAAAACTTTAAATTTAAAATTCAAAGAAATAAAATGAAAAGCACAAGTTCTACGAATATAAAGGCTTAAAACAAGCCAATAACCGATGACTTACAATGAAAAAACTTATTAAACACATTTACACTATTGTCACTGACTAGCCACAAATAAACAAAACTAATAGGAGAAAAATGATTAAAGATCAAACTAAATTATATATAAGGATTCAAAAACCTTTTTTATATTAAAAGCAAATTTAATTTAAAAATTTAATTAGGAACACTTGTAAAAATAAATTCTAAGCTACCTCAATACACATGTGAGGATAGCATGACTTGTTTTTAGCATATTAGTAACTTGATTAAAAAAACAGTTTGAAGCTGACACTTTGTTCGGTTTCAGTTCATCATCTGAACAAACTTCACATTAGTTTTATGGTGATCACTAACCAAAATAATATTTTTTGTCTAAAAAAAGTAGAATTTAATGTTTAAAACTCTACTGGCCGGCCTGTTTTCTTTATTTTCGTATGAAACGAAGGCAGGCTATAAAAATAAGTGGCGGCGATGGCGGTGGTGTAAGCCGGCCAATTTGGCGAGGCCATTAAATATAACGACATTTTAATGCGAAATATACTAATACTAACAGTTCGTAACTCATTATATAGATTTTTGATCATTTATACATCATGTGTAAAATAAAATAAAAAAATCAAGGTGTTTAGACTTAAGTAAAATCTTTGTAAATATTATTTGCATTAGTTGAATATATAAAAGAAGGATGTAAAAAAGTGCTTTATTCTGAAGCTGTAGAAGTTTACACGTATAAATATCACATAAAAACATTATTTGCAATGTTTATATAAGACTATTCTCTGAATGAAATGGTATGGGCAATTTCAATGATTAATTTTCTTAAAATTAGTAAACGAAGTTGTTTCAATCTTCTATTAGAAAGTAATAAATCCAAAAAGCTGCTATATATTAAACATTGCTGATTGTCCAATATTTTTTTTCGATGTATTATATAGAAAAAAACTTTTCACATTATTCATTTCATATATACTAATAAATCTTTCAAAATATTTTTTTTCATTTTGAAACAAATAGGAGGTGCAATAGATGAACTGAAAAGCCTTTTGCAAAAAAAGACTAATCCCATTTTATTGCAACGGCGGCGGCGAGTGCAAATCGCAAGCCGGTCGAACAAACCATAAATCAGTCAGCACGCCAATAAGAAAAAAAAAAGCAAAGTTTATCTAGGTGCACAAAATATTGACGCTAGTTTTTTAACAATAACTCTCACGACTATCCTTCTTTTTTTTTTTTTAGAAAAAAAAGTATAAGAAATATATAAACTCCAATAAATGTATCAAAAAGTTTAGTTAAAAAAACTTTGAAAAAATTACACAAAATTTTAAAAAAGTTGTATTTACAAAATTCCACGCGCGCATAAATCACAATATAAGACCGTTTTTAGATAACTAGTATAGAGCAACCAATACAATTATAGAAAAAAAATTTTAGTCAAAAAGGAAAAGGGTAGTGATCGGAAATGAAATAAATAAAAATAAGAAACTTAAATCATTATTTTTGAAACTCAATTTTTAAGTAAAAAAGTTTTTATAAAAGAAAATAATAAAAAAATCAATTTGATAATTTGAAACAGCAAGTCTAAGCAATCAAAAAATTTCTTTTTTTTTTTTTTTTGAAAAAAAGATAATTTTATTATTCATGATATCAACCAATTATAAGTTCATTAGTAATTTTATAAGTTACAAAACAAAGTGTGACTCATTTAAAAATCGATTAATATAGCGACATGTAAAAATTTTTTAAATTTTTTCATTAAAGACGCATTGAAAATTTTATTTTGTTTTTAAAGTTTTTTCTTTTCAAAATGGTAAAAAATCGTGTTATTTTGCACGATCAATATAAAAAAAAAGATGAATCTTACAAAGAAAAGAGTTGCTTTTACATCTAATAAATTATAAATTTGACTTTTTAGAATTTTGATGCTCAGTTTTTATATTAGTCTAAAAACATTTTAAGGATAAACTGTATAAAGAGTTTTCTTAAAATAATGCTTAACAAAATAATATTTTAGTGAATGTTTAAAAAGTAAAAAAAAGAAGCAAAAAAAAAAAAGATGCTGCGAGTTGCCGGATTGTTATACTATTTAATTTATAAAACAAGATTTATGCGATTACACGTTTAAAGATGCCGCTTATACATTCCTTTTCACTGCCAACAACGCACCATTTATACGAGTATGAAAAAAAAAATTTTAGCGTAATGTTTAGAGCATGCGTTTTTGAAAAATAATTCTCGAATTACGCATTCAATAGAAAAAATCTTTAATTCAAGAAAATACTTTTATCAAAAAATTAAAATCTTTAGATAAAAAACTCAATTGAAAGAAAAAAAAAATTAAAAATAGAGTTATAAAATTAAAACTTGAATAGAAAAACTAGAACTATTTTGTTTTAATCAAGATATCTTCAAAAAATTTTAGAAAAAAAAAGATAAGTTTCATAATGTTTCAATTTTATAGAAAATTTTTTTTTTTTTGTAACATTAAATAAGTCACAGCGGATTGGACAAAAGAAACCTGAGGCAGGCAATTTTAGAAGCAAAAAAAAAAATTTTTAAAAAGCTAAAAAAAAGCTACAAATCATAGGAGGGAGTAAATCACGCCACAAAATAAAGTAAAAAATCTATGTCAATTTATAGGGTCATAAATATTATTTGAAAAAATAAAAAGAAAAAAAATATTGTATTAGGATACTTTTAATTAAAAAATGTCATTTAAAAAAATCTTTTAACTTTGTCAAAAATGATGCTTTAAATTAACACATAAGACAAATTTTTAAAAGCTAAAAACATGGTTTAACAGGTAAAAAATTATAAAACTTAAAAATCTACTTTACATAATGACTTTAAACACATGTCTACCTTTATTTGAAAAAAAAAAAGAAAAAATTTTCTCTTTTCTAAAAAACAAACATCTAATATATGAAATCTTGTTAAAAGTTAAGTTTAATTAAAATTTGAAAAAAGTGTTGTGAAACTTTTAAAATTATGTTGATAAAAATCATTAAGCAGAAAATTTTTCTGTTACAACTTTGAATTTTCAAACTTAAAATTTTTTTTAATTTTGGAAGGAAATAGAAATTAAAAATTGATTTCATCAAAGTTTATCAAGAAAATTTTAATTCAAAAAACTAATTAAAAAATTTTTCAAACTAAGCATAGTTATATTTAAAAAAAAAAAGTTTAAAGTACAAATAATAAATTAATTTAACTTTGTTTTAATCAAATTTGAATTAAAATTTACTTCTTATTTTAGAATAACAAGCGATTTCTATTTTAAAACTTTTAATTTAAAGTTTTATAAATCTATCAAAAACATAGTAAAACAAATTTTTATAATTTTTTTACGAAAACAAATAAATTATGAAAATTAAAAATAGAAGCCATTGATTGGTTAGTCTAAAGAACAATTGTAACACCTTGATTTTTTTAAACTTTTTTTTCAAATTTTCATTGCCATCTATTACTTCAAAATTAAAATTAAAAAAAACAAGTTTTATTTCTAAAAAAAATAACGATAAAAGCTACGCCATCTTATTAAAAAAAATAAAAAAACTAATAAAATTTGATGAGACATGAAAATCTGAGAAATTATCCTTAATAGTTGTTAGAAAAGTTTTCAAAGTTTTGAATAAAAAGATTTTTTTTTTTCAAAAAAAGAAATCTAATTAAGAAAATAAAAAGAGTTTGAAAAAAAGCTCTTTTTATAAAAAAGTTAATTAAAGGAAATAGTTTAATCAAATTAAAAAATCTTAATAAAGCTTGATCAGAATTTTCAAAAGACTTAAATTTGGAAAAAAATTAAAAATTAGAGTTGAAAAGAAAAGAAAATTAAATTCTTAAACAAAAAAAAATTTAAAAGACTTCAACAATTTAAATTTAAAAAGAGAAATAAAAAGTTTGAAAAAAAAATTTGAAAAAAAATTAGGTTTTTTCATAAATAGAGGGCAGTATGAAAGTCGAATGAAAAAAAAATTCTTTTTTTAATAAAAAACAAACTTGAAAAACTAGTGGTTCTACCACATGGTGAGTTTATAGAAAAATTTAAATTTTCACAGTAGCTATGATTAAATTTTATAAGCAAAGACTCTTATAATCTAGAATAACCTATTTTCTATCTAAAATATTTTTGGAAAAAGCTAAATAAAAGCATTTTGAAAGTTACGTAAACTAATATTCAATACAATTTTTAAATAACATAAAGCAGCCAAGCAAAAATTAAGGAATTTTAAAAAGTATTCATAAATTATGATGATTACACAACTTACTATAATAATTTCTATCGGCAGGTTTTGTTATTTGACCAAGAAAAGTCAAAAAAAAAAGTTCTTAGTAATCTACTAATAAGCCAAAATAAAAAAAAATAAATGTCACCTAAAACAAAACTCCAAAATACAATTTTTATATTTGAGTAAATGTGTGTCCAAAAGCACAGTGTGTATTAATTTTCTTTTTTAATCTAAAAGACCACCTAGGTCAAGAAAAGACAAATATTATAGACGAAAACTCTTAAAAAATTTTGAATAAATTCTATTACATGTGCTTTTTTATTATTTTTACGAAATTAGACAAGGAAGCCCTTTTAACTAGATTAGGTGCATTTATGGTAAAGTTATAATCATTTTGTTTAAGGTTACATAAAAAGTTATATAATTTATCAACTTTTTTTTCTTAAATAAAACTACATTTTAAAAGTTTTTTATTCTGTAAACTAAAAAACTTTTCAAACAAAATTTTGGAAAAATTTTCTATTAAATACCTCAAAAAAGATAAAAACTATGAAATGAAGAAAATTTTTTTTGAAAATGAAATTTAAAAGCCTACAAAAAAATTTTTAATCAAAAAACAGCTAATTATCCTTAAAAACAATAAAAAAACTGAACACTTGTAAAAAGAAAAAATTTTGAACCACTTGCATAAAAAGCTGATAATTTTTTTTCCTTTGAAATACTAAGTCCCAAAAAAAAAAATCAACACTTTGCTTATAAGATAAGTAACTTTAAAAATTATGCAACTAAAAGTCTAGCATTTTGGAAAGAGGTCAAATTTAGACACTTTTATTAGTTTGTCTAGTGTAACCAGCTGAACCATGGAGCTTAAAAAGAACACGTAGTGAGAAATTTTTATGACTGACAGGGTCAGCCGGTTGCTACCAAATTTAAATTAAAATTCTTTTTTTTTTTTTTTAAAAAAAATTCTAATATGCTTGCCTAGATGAGATTACATATAACTTTTAATGCAATATTCTATGTTGATTCTCTTTTGATTTTTTCTTAATAACACAACGTTGTATAAAAAAGATTAGAACAAAAATTGAAAAAGCTTTTTGTTTTTTAAATTTTACAACGCGTGATAAAATTTAACTAATTTAAAAGCAGACCTTCAAAAATTTATTAAAACATTTTTTGAAAATATATTAGAAGAGTTATAAAAAAATCAAACCATTATTAAGCAAAAAAAATTTTTCAAATAAATGAAAATTTTGTCAAATCGATATCTCAAAAATTATTCTCAAAGTCTAAAAAAAAAATTCTCAAAATTAGGTTTAATTTTGATAGCAATTTGATTAAATATTTTTTTTAAATAAAATAGTACTTCTTTTGATAATAAAAAATAATTCAAAAATTTACTAAAAATATTTTCTACAAAACTTATATAAATACTTAATCAAAAATAAATTAAATTTTTAGATATACTAATGAAGGTGTGAAATGTGGCATTCGATTGACAACCAGGAGCCAACTATTTTGTTTACTTGATGATTGCGGTTGAAAGAACGTAGTTTCGAAGTAAGCGAATACCATCGTTTTAACAACTAAGTGAGACTAGAACTGCAAAAAAAAACTTGTATTCAAATTTTTATTTTGCGTCTTTTCTACTCTAGCACTAAGATGCCGCAGACCTTGGATACTTTCAAGTCAAGGCTAAAAATAAGTTAAATAAAAAACATTCGATAACTCATCTAATTTTGATACCAAAAAAAAAAAGAAGAAGTATATTAATAAAAAAACATCTGCATCGATTATTTAAATCAATTTCTAATCAAAAAATTCAAATCAATAGTTTTAAGTAAAAGATTTTAGATTTTGATTCATATAAAGTTTATAGTCAAATAGAGAATTCTGAACTCAAACAAAAATTAAAAAAAAATTAAAAATTAATAATCGGGATGTTCAATAAAATATAAATTTTTTCTATTTTTGTCTTTAAAACAAAATATTTTATGAACTAATTATACTAATTGATAAAAATTAGTTTTTCTTTTCAGAAAAAAGTTTTCTTAACTTTAAAAATAAGCTTAAAATTAAAAGCGATGAAAAACAAAATTTCATACAAAACGTTTTAACAGAAATAGAGTAGCAATAAAGATAATCAAAAAAGAGTATTAAACGTTCCTGATAAAACTAATCATGGAAACTTAAAAAAAAAGATACCACACACTAGGTATTTTATAAGTGAAGAAATTTTTTTTTGTTGAACTTAAATTTCAACAATCATTCGGAATTTCACGTTTTATGGAATAAAATTTCGAACATTAATTTTACAACTAAAATCTTTTTCTATAAAAAAATTTATTCAAAAGTTATCTATATTTAATATCAAAAAAAAAATTTATACGTAAAGCTCATACGAATTTGGGAAAAAAAACTTTCAAATTATCATAAATTTTTTTTAAAAAGATTTAAAAAATTAATCTTCTATCTAAAAAAAACTCATCAGATGGTTTAAAACCTAAGCTAATTTAAAATTCAAGGAAAATAAAAAAAAAATATAGGATAAAATGCAAATTAAAGTGTTGTAAATAAACATAGCTTGTTCAAAGAATTTCGCTTCTTCTAATGAAGACATTTTTTAAAAAGATTAAATATTAAGTGAACCTTACAGTAATTGACCATTGGTCGACGTTTTAAGTAAGTCAGTGAAAAAAAAAATAGCAAATCAAATCAATTGAAAAACTTGCCAATTAGGGAAAAAAAAGTTTTAGGTTTGGTATAAAAAAAACTAAAATAAAGAATAGAAAATTTGTGAGCAGAGAAAAATAAAATATTTTGAAAAGCAAAATATAAAAAGAAAAAAGTTGTAAGAAAGAAAAGCAATATCGTAAATTGTGTTTATGGTGCCATCGCAAACAGATCGATACAGCGGCTAGTATTAAAATCCGGCTGCGTGCCGCTTCAACTCAATGCTTTTGAATATAAATTATTAGATTAAAATCGTACATTGCCTATACTATTTAAATTTAAAAAAAAAAGTTCGAGTTTAATTTAAAAGATCAAAAGAAAAAAAACAAAAACGGTAAAAGAACAGAACTTCAGTTGAAAGCTTAAAAAGTCTTGCCAAACTTTTCTTTTTTTTTACTAAATACAAAATGTTTGATATTATACAAACAAAAAAGTACATAAAATATTGTTTTAATTCAAAGTCTAAACCAAAAATTAAAACTAAAAAAAACTTCTTTGGACTTGTGTGGTAGTTTATGAGAATAAAATTCACAGCAGCCGGCCTGTAAAGGAGGCGCCTTTAAAAAAAAACCATTGTTACATGGTTGATAGTTACTATTTTGAGTTTTCTTTTTTATAGGTTTAAAATCTAAAAATTTGAAACCTAGAACTATTAAAACCATAGTTTTCCCAAAATTTGAAACATAAAAAAGTGATCTTCAAGAAATTAAAAAACAAGATAAAAAGTAAATAAAATTATTTTCAATTAAAAATTGATTACTAATGAGAAAACTTAAAAATTGAAAAACTATTGTTTAAAATATTTTTATGAAAATATTAGTTAAAAAAGTTAATACATACGTTTGAATTTATTCAAAAAATATGATGCAATGTTTTGCCAATTATTTTTGTTGAGTAATTGTAATAAAAATTAGATGAATGTTAATTTAAGAATAAAATAGAAAGATAAATATTTGCATTAATAATTCCTTGTATATTTTGAAGAAAGTTTTTAAAGTTTAAAGAAGCTTAATTTTGGCTTTTAATTGTTTTTTTTGAATCACTTTAACACATTATTCACTAACACAATTTAAATAAGAAATTAGCTTTAAAATTAAAACACTAATCTTAACACTGTTTCAAAAAGATTGTTTCACTGAATGAAATACATAATTTACATACATTTATTGATTTTTAATACAAATAAATTTAGATGATAATGATACTTTGCAAAATGGAAGAAAAAACTTATGATCCTTTTTTTTTTTTTGAGTTATCAAAATGAGAGTTGATGGAAATTTAAAAGCTAAAAGATAAACCTATAAAAAGTTTAATAATTCAATTAGCTTTGAAATGAAGGTTTTTTATTCAATTTTTAATTCCATGTTAAAACCTTTTTAGTTAAAAAAAATTTACTTCAATTAGATAATTAAAATTTTTTATATTATGTTTGTATGATTTTTTTTTCATCTTTTTGTATCTTATCTAATTAATTAATTTAAAAGGATAACTTTTACTTTTAAAAAAAAAGTAAAAAATAATTAAAAAATTTTACTTACGCCTTATTCATCTTAGTATTAAGTTCACGTCCTTGCTCATTTATTTCTTTAATAGCTTGCACTTCTTTTTTATGTTTCATTCTACGATTTTGAAACCATATTTTTATTTGTCTTTCCGACAGACATAAAGTATGAGCCATTTCTATTCTTCTTCTTCTTGTTAAATAATGATTTGTATGAAACTCTTTTTCAAGTTCTAAAGTTTGATATCTAGTGTAAGTTTGTCTACCGCGACGTCTTAAAGAACTTGTACCTTGTAAAGCGCTCATCCCTAAATGCTGATGCATTGCTGATGCATGCCCTATATAGATTAATATCATTTAAAAGAAAAATCAAAACAAAGTTTTTTAATAGTTGAAATCTTTGTATTTTGAAATCTAAAATTAAATAAAAAAGTAGTTAAAAGAGCAATTAAAACTCAGACACCTTATTGTCTTAACGGTAGTTGGAACACTTAATAATTTAACTCAATATATTTTTGATTACTTTTTTAACAGGTTCAAAATAGCCCAAGTTAATAATCTTTTTTTATTTTAAATCTCTACCAATTAATGTCAATCGTAAAATTTTGCTCGTAAAATTTTGAATATAAAATGTATCATTTTAAAATTTTTACGACTTTGATTTTACGATCTTTTTTTACTATTCATTCAAAATCTCCTAAAAAGGTTTGGCAATGAGTTTTATTTTATTAGTTTTTACTAATAAAATTATTTTATTAATTTTTCAATTATTTCAAATAAGGTTAAATTAAAATAAACTTTGTATAAAACCAAAACAATTTCAAAAAGATTGAATAATAAACTTAACTTCATTAGATAGCTATAAAATAAGCTCATAAAAAACTCTATGATTAAGTACATTAAAAGGTTAAAAACTAATTATTTAAAATAAAAATTACAATGTATCTTTTTAAGCTTAATAGAAAAGTTTAAAATAATCCTCAAAAATATTTTAACGTAATTACCTGCAATAGTGGCCATCCAAGGATAAATAGCATTAGAACTATTACAACAAGCAGCACTCCATACAGAAGATGCATTTGCTAAACCAGCTACTACACTTTGTTGATGATGTTGTTGAGCAGCAACTGCTGCAGCAGCAGCAGCTTGTGAATTTGCTTGATTTTGAACTGATGGATGTGACTGATTAGATAAATTAGAATGTTGTTGGTTGCTTTGTGAAGGCTGTTGTAAATTATTTTGACTTAAATTAACATTTGAATGACCTAAGCCATTTGTCCAATTATTTATTAAATTTGAATTTAAATCATTGCTTGTATTTGATGTAGATGTATCAAAAGTACTAGTACCATTACTGGTTGAAGGAGGCCAAAATGCTTTACCATTTTGTGAGCCAGCTAAACTAGAATTAAGTGAATTAGTTGTTGCTGATACAGATGTTCCATTTGTTCCATTTTTACAGTCTATACTAGATCCATTACTATTTATTAAAGAACTGGAATTTGCGTTATTTGCGCCATTATTATAAAAATAACTAGGTAAAGGTGTAGCTGAATTACCATTACTTGTTAATAAATTGTTATGATAGCCATTATCTAAATCATAAGTTGGCATTTGAATTGGTTTAGTCCCAATCATACTGTTTGATGTACTAGTATTATAGGTTTGCATCCGTATTATTTCGTTAGAAAATTTTTTTTTCTCAATATTTTTTCAAGTTTTTTTACAATTTATAGAAGCTCTTTTCAATTTATTTAAAATAAAGTTTTTCTGAAATCAAACTTGATCATTTCACTTTCACTTGTTAAATAACAAATAATTTTAGTTAAAAATAAACTTTAGAATTTTCGTTGAAATTTAATAATACACACATTAGAAAAAAATCGCTATTTCATAAAATTAATTAAATTAAATTTCATAAATAAAAAGATGTGAATTCAAAAAATAAATCAAGGAATATTTTAAAGAAAAAATAGGAAAAAAATTTTATACAAAAATTCTTTTTTAAATTTCTACTTCCTTTTTTGACGATGTCTGGTGCACGACTGATGATCACTTTTTTTCTGCTTTACTCATCTCACTTTTCAAAAAAAGTTAAATTTTCGTTTTGACATTTTAAATGGCGTGGTTCAAATATTTTACTTCCCACAGTTTAGGTACATAATCTTATAAAAAAATTCTAGTCTTCGCCCACATTGGCCATTGCTAAGTATTTAAAAAATAATAATTTGCATTATCAAATAAGTTTCCAATATTTTCTTTTGTTATATTGAACAAAATTTTTTTTTATTCTCAAATTCGTAGACTGTCGAACTTTCTTTTAATTGCAAGCACATATATACCTAAGTATTTTTTTTCCTTTGATGTAATTTCAAATCTATATAGTCAATTTTTTGAAGAGTCAAAAGTTTTTTTATAAAAACAAGCTTAACCTATTGTATAGTTTTTATTTATTTCAGACAGATTGATCAAAAAATTATATAGCTAAATCTAATACTATATAAATTGAAAAAAGTAAGCTCTCTCTCTAAATAAAATAGAATTAAAATTTTTGCTTAACACATCACCCATGTTCCTAAAAAGTAGTTTTCTTACAAAAAAAAAAAACTTTTTGACCAAAAATTAGAAAAAAAATTCTTGTTGAGATATTTATTTGACATCGGCTTCATTATCTGAAATCACCCAAATATTATTTTTTCAAATTCAAAAAAATTTTTTTTCATTTTTAATAAGCTATTCCTGTTTTAGAGAAAAATTTGATTAAATTGATTTATACTTGGTAATTATTAATTTTATATTTTACAGTTTTACTAATTTTTTTGTTGAAAATGAATGTTTTTAATATGGAGAAACTTCTACTATAGCATGTTTTAGGTAATTTTTTTTTAATTCTCCACCTTTTCAATTTTTTTTTTGATAAATAACCTGTTCACACTGTTGCTTGTTCATAGTATTCAGTATCCGAAAAATTTAAATTCTAAACACAGTATTTAAAACTTTTTTTAAATAAAAAGCTTGAACATATTAAAGTGTAGTCAATGGTGTTGACTTGAAAAACTTGCAAAATATAGATTCGTTGTTTTCTAAGTTTAGTTTTTATGATGATGATAATAATCCAGTCATGAGATGCATCTTTTTTTTTTAAATTTAAAATGATAATAAAAAGCACATAGTTTGTAATTATTTTAATTAAATTTTTTTTTGATAAATGCATTTCTTGGTTTGAATTTAAAAAATCTTGATCAATCTTCATTTTAATCTTTAAGCATGAATCACATTTCAACAATTTTACTTATAAATGTTTGAGTAAATTATTAAATGAAATAAAAATTTTTAATATTTTGAATTGTTGGAAAATCAAATGTTTAGACTCCAAAAAAAAGAAAAACTTAATTCATCAAGAGCAAGCATGACAATTTAGATTATAATCAATCCTTTCAAGTTTCGCAACCTGTTTAATAACTCATTTTAGAAATAAATGAAAATTAGTTAAATAAAGCGCCTATAAAGATTCTTTTATTTCCATAATTTTTTTCTTTTTTGTTTTTTACGAAATCTGTGAGACACAAACTCATTTAAAATAGTTTCTTGAACCAAAAACTAAAGTCACAAAAAATTAAAAATAATTAGTAGTGTATGAACAAAATTTAATGAAATGACTTGAAAATTTAATTAAAATTTCTTTGACTTCTTATTTGATGTTTAAGTTTACTTTATCATAAAAAACTTGTTAGTAAAAAATTTCAACGAGGTGAAGAATTTTGCTAACTTAATTTTAAAAGAGTTACATCTACTCGTAAGTTTTATTTTTAAAACAAAAAAAATAATTTTATACTTACAAAAAAATTAATCAGTTTGTAAAAGTGTTTGAATAGTTGAAGGGTTAGTTAAAAAAAAAAGAAGAAAACTTATTGATTGAGGAAGATTAAATTTTTCTTTTTTAAAATTTTAAATCTAATAAACTTGAGATCAGCAAGAGGTCGGTTTTGAAAAAAAAGATGCTTATCATATCGCATGCTAACCAATAATTTGTTTTCATAATATTTTATCCATTTGTAGAAGTATGAAATTTAAAAAAAAAGAAGAGAAATAACTATATGAATTAGGTTTTAATTTCATTGATGGCTCTTGTAAATTTTTCATTAAAATTAAATTTGCATTTTGATTTCAGTTTTAAGTTTTTAAGACTTCCTACAGTGAATTTCTTCATTTTTCTATTAAACTTTGTAATTATTTATTTTTGTAAATCTAATTGCTTGTTTATTCATTATAAATTAAAAAAAAAGAAAACAAAATAATTGATGACAAAGCTTAGTAATAGAAACCACAAACTGTTTATAATTTTTTTTCAATAATTTTAATTAGTTTAAATATTTTTGTTCAATATTAAAAAACAAAAAAAAACTCGAATATATATGATTATAGAAAACCTTAACAAAAAAATTTTAGTAAATTAATTTGAAATGAAATTAATTTCGTTTAATTCAAAGCGCCATCTTCTTTTTTTTGATATACAACTGAATAAAGAAAAAAATTTTATTTTAAACATCAAAAGAAAACAATCGTATAATTTTTTTTAACTTCTGTTGACTAGAAACTTTTTTTTCAAATTAAAAATGGCTGAATTTTTAGATCTTGGAGATTATTGTAAAGTTTGTAAATCTTTAGGTAAACTTTAATATTGAATAAAAATAATTTTTTAATTAAAAATTTAATTTAGATTTTCTACCAATCGCATGTCAGCATTGCAAAATTTTTTTCTGGTTTGTACTAAAGATTCTTTTTTGTTTAATTACAATAAAATAACTTACATTTAACATTTAAAATTTCTTACTTATAAGAAAAAATACTTTTACTTAAATAAAAATGATTTATTTTTTTAAATTTTTTTTAGTAAAAATCATTTTGCTCCAATGAATCATAAATGTGATTCATTCAAAGAAACAGATAATATTCTTGAAAAAGAAGAATTAATTAAACAAAAAAAACTAGACTGTGAATTATGTAAAAAGAAATGTACAACATTAAATATAATAAACTGTTTATTCTGTAAAAATTACTATTGTTTTGAACATAGATTACAAGAAGATCATAATTGTGAAAATCTATTAGTAAAAAAAAATCAACAAATACCAATCAAAATAAATATACCTAAAATTAATAATAATGAGGTAAAGGTGAAAGGATCAAAAAATGAAGCATTAGCTTTAAAAGTTGCTTTAATGAAATTAAAAATTAAAGCTAAAGGCTTAAATAGTGTACCTATTGAGGAACGTATTTACTTTAATATCTTAAATGATTTTGATGGTAAAATATACGACTATTATTTTTGTAAACGTTGGTCAATTGGTAAAATAATTAATTATTTAAGTGAAGACTTAAAAATAAAAAATAACAATGACAAACTAAATGAAAAAAAATTAGTATTAAAACTAAATATTGAACAAGAAAATTATTTCTCTTTTGATAATTCTCTTGAAGAATTAATTTCAAAAAGTATACTGTTGAATGGTCAAAAAATAATTTTGTGTTATCACAATAATTAAAATCTAATTATTTTCAAAAATATTTTTCTAATCTAAATTCATTGTTCTGAATTTTCAGCTAATAATAAATCTTGTTTTCTAAAAAAAAATGAGTTCTTCAAAGAATAAAAAAATGTATTTTTTAATCTTTCAGAAAATGTTTCTTCTGATAAACATTCTAAACTACCTTCAAAATCGAAATCAGCTATTTCTGTCTCTAACTTATTTTTATTTTTTACATGATAAGTTATACCAAAAACAATGATCGTCAAAATAGAGATTATTGACACTATTGGAATAATTATTATACTTATTTGGGGTTTATAATCCACTAAAAAAAATAGAAAATTAATTAGTTAAAGTTTATAGTAAATTAATTTGGTTACTAACATTCAATAACATGAAGAGAAATCGTTTTATTTAATTTGCTTACTTGATTACCAGCATTTATTTTCAAGAAAAAGGTACCATTTCTAGGAAAAGATTTTGAAATTTTAAAATAATTTTGTACTGTTTCAAATGGATCATCACAATCTATTTCTGTTTTTTCATCATAAACAATACCATAACAAAACCAATAAGGCAAAGTACCATTCAAAAAATTTACTTTTAATTCTAAAAGTTTATTTCTTTTTAAATTTGTTGTTCCATTAACAAAAATATTATCAACTGGTTTTTGAGAGACTAGACTTAAATTATTTTGGCCTGATATAGTGTTATTATCACTTGTTATTGCAATAAACTTTGTCATAAAATTAACTTCTTTCTCTTCATTTATTGTATAATTCAAATTATTTTCTGTTGAATTAGCAATTGAAGTATCATTAATATACCAGTAATATACAATTTTTTTAAAAAAACCATGAAAATCATCGACAGTAGAGACAAAATTAATTTCTTTATCACAAGACACTAAATTTTTTTTATAAGCACTTTCTATCAAACCATCCTGAGTATAAGTTAATTTACCTTGCAATTCACCTAAAAAATAAAAATTAATTATAACTTTATTTTGAGAAAAATTAAACTTACTTATAATATCAAAATCAATATGTGATGGGCCTTCGACTTTATAAAATTCAATAATACCAAAAACCAAATATACATCTACTTTTAATCTATAAGTTCCAGGATCTACATTTTCAAAAATATATGTTTTTTCAACCTTAGAATAATCAAATAAAGTTGTGGATGTATTTGTAACATTTTCAGATAAAATAAATTTATAAATTAAAGGAGCTGGATTTAATCCATTTGTTACAACTCTAAATTGTATAGGAACTCCTTTAATACCATATTTATCTTTATAAACTTCATAAGATCCTAATTTAAAAAAAATAGTTTTTTAGAAAAAAAGCAAATGAAATTTAATAATTAAAGATGTGTTCTTCAAAATTTACCATTTGCCAATTTAATTGTAATTAAAAAAATAGAAATAAAATAAAAAATATTCATTCTTAGTTAGAAATAAATAAAACCTAAGAAGATACTTTATTTTCAATTTACATCTTAATAATTTTTTTTTGTCAAAAAAAACAATTTAGATATATTTCAGTAAAAAATGTAATTTCACAAAAACAATACGTAAAAAAATATTTTTGTTTATCTAAAAAATAAACTTATTAATAACTAGATGGAGCTTTCAGTCATTTGTGTCCTTTTATGTATTCGAACTTGTAATTTTTTTCAATAAAATAAAGTTTAAACTTATTTATAATTTTTTATGATAATAATGTAAAAAAAGCTTTTCATTTTTAAGTTTATCATTTAGATTAACCAGTTTTATCTTGTTAAAAAATTAAGCAGAAAAAATTTTTTTGTCTATATAAGTTTTTAGTTATGTAATAACTAGACACCGACTTATTTTCTTTAATAAAAATAAAATAAGCATTTTTTTTTTAAAAAAAATTCCTCATTTTGAAACTTTACTATAGAAAACAACAATCATCTGAATCAAACCTCTTATAACCATAATCATAAAATTCTTATACTGACACAGTTTTATAAAAATCGAATAAAAGTCGGTTTAACAAGTATCTAGTGACAAAATTTTTATTTTCTTGTTTATTAAATTTAGCACATGATATATTTAATTTATTGTTATACACTATGCTAAGATAAAGGATAGGTTTTTGATTTCTAATACCATATGTGTAAGCTCTATCTTTATTTTAGAAAGCAACAAGTATTAAGTTGACTTTTATGAAATGAAATTGTATTGACGAAAATTTCTTTTTAACTTGTCTTTATTTTTTTTCATTAGTCTAATATGAAATCTTAATGAAATATCTCATTTTCTTGAAACCTTATAAAATATTAAAAGTTTAAGAGTTTTAAAAGGTGTAAAAGTTTTAATAAGAATTCAAAAACAAAACCAAAAAAGTATTTTAAGATTAAAACAAACTTTATTGTGATAATAGATTTAAATTTTCAAAAATATTAAAATGATCAATTAATAAATTAAATTTTTAAAAAATAAAAAAAAAACAATATAACAATTTAAAGTCTAAAGTGTGAGCACAAAAAATAATTTTTTCAATCGTCAAAACGTGTTATTTTATTAGATTTTTCTTGATTAAAGTTACTTTGATTTTCAAATGTATGATTTTCAAATACATTTTTTATTTTAAAATCTTTATTATTCTTGAACTTATTTTTGAAATCATTATTAAAGTTATTTTTGTTTGCATAGCCATTTGAATGACCATTTCGAAAACCATTTCTTTCTTTATTATAACCATTATCAAAACTTTTAAATCTTTTATTATTTGATTCTCCATCATTATTAAAGCTTCTTCTTTTATAAGAATTTTGATCAAAACTTTTTCTTCCATAAGAATCATTAAAATTTTTACTCCTAAAACTTCTTTTTTCTTCTTTGAATTCATCTAAATTAAATTTACCAAAAATCTCATCAAAATTACTTTTTGTTTTATTTTTTCTTGAAGAAAAACTTCTATTAGAATCAAATTTTCTTTCTTTAAAGCTATCATTTCTTTTGAAACCAAATTTCCTATCCTTAAAATCTCCATTTTCTCTGAAACCAAATTTTCTATCCTTAAAATCACCTTTTTCTCTGAAACCAAACTTCTTATCTTTAAAATTTCCATTTTCTTTGAAACCAAATTTTCTGTCTTTAAAATTATCATTCTTTTTAAAACCAAATTTATTTTCTCTATAATTATTCCTTTCAAAACCTCTACCATTGTTTTCAAAACTTTTTCTCTTAAAACTATTATCAAATTGATTTTTACTAACATTTAATTCTGAAGAATTATTGCTATTTTCATCTTCATTTTCCTCTCCATCTAATTCATTATTCTCTGAACCATTTGTCTCATCAAAATTTTGTTTTTTATTTTTTTCAAAACTAAATTTGTAATCATTCATTTCTTCATCATAATTATCTTCTTCATTCAGTAAACTATTAGTATCTTCATTTTCAATATTTGCAAAACATTTACATTTTCCTTTTAAAGTACATAACTCACATTTAAAACAATGATCCCAAGTCACTTTAACACATTTATCGCAAACAGAACAATGAACAGATGGTTTACCATCTTTTGAACAACAATTTTTACAATCTACACAATGTTCTGCTACTTTATGTACCCATCTATTACATTGATCACAAAATTTATAATTTTCTAAACCTTTTAAAACAATTTTATCGCCTTCTATATCTGTAAACATTCTTGCTATTGATGTTTCATCTTCTTTCATTTTTTTATGATTAGAATATGTTACCTGAAAATCCATCATCTTTAACTCTGGAAATTGACTTAATATTCTTTTCTCGTAAAAATACAAATGAAACAGCATCAACTTCAAATCAAAACTTTCATCTTCTTTTTTGAGGTAAGTTATTTTTTTTTTTAATTTTGTTAATGTATTCGCTAATGCTGGAATCATTATTCCGAATGGAGGATCTACAATAACTAATAATTTTTTAGAGTTAGTTATGAAGTCATCTAAATATTTTTCATATTTAACGTCATCAAAAAAATAATTATTAGCCATATTGAAGCATAAAAAGTTTTTTTTTGTATAAAACTGTAAGTATCTTGTATCAATATCTAAAAGATAACTGTTAATTTTAAATTTTTTTGAATTCAAAACTAATTTTTCATGTATACTAGGACAACCAATACAAATTACATCAGTAAATTTTTCTTTTATTACAGTTTTTAAAATAACTTGAAGACTTTGTTTAGAAAAAAAATACTGAGCTTCTTCTGTTTTTTCAATGTTTGCTGATAATAACTTTGTTGGTTCTTTTAACTGTTTTTTTGTTAAATTTTCTTTTATATAATGGTCTTCATGATTTTCTAATTCATCTTTTGTTAAAAAAAATGAACAATCAACACACCATTTTCTATCTTTTTGATCAGACTTTAATGTTTCTAATAATCTGTTTTGATAATTTTGTCTCTTCAAAAAGTGATTTTTTTTAAATCTTGTTAAATCAAAATTTGGAAATGGTTTACATTCATTTTTTCTATTTGCAGAACAAACATATTTACGTTTATATTCAGGAATATTTTCATTTAAATCTTCAAGTAATAAATTAGGACCTAGTTTTTTTAATTTTAAAATTAAATTTAATTTTATAAAATTATTAAAAATGTCTTACCATGAATACAGAATGGAACTTTATTTTTAGCTTTAGAATTTATCTGAATTAAATTAAAGTTTTTCATTTTTTTAAAATTTTTGAATTAATTAAACCTAAACTACTAAAATAATAAAAATAAAAAAAAAAGCATGAGAGTTTAAAAGAAGCAGCATGTAAAGGTTTACAAACACAGCTTATTGAGTAAGCTATTCTCCCTGTTTAAGCTGTTTTTTCGGCTACTCGTTTTGAAATAAGCCAAGTTTTCTAAAATTTTTAAAAGATTATCAAATAAGTTTGATTTTTTGAACAAACACAACTACAAAATTTTTAATTTATAAATTGAAAATTTTTTTATTTGAACATTCATTCATTCAATTAGGATCAAACATCATGCTAAAGTATTTAGAAAAATGAATTTTCTTTCTTTCTATTATTTATTCAAAATTTATATTTTCTAATTAAATGAACAAAGAAATTTAAAAAGTGATTAGTTTTATAAATTAAATATATTTTATTAAAAGTACTTTTTTTAGATTTTACAAATATTGGCTAAATAAAAAATTTAGTTTGACAAATAATTAAGCAATTTCTTTTTTTAACAAAATAAATTAAGTTTTTAGAAAAAAGCTTTTCAGACTAGTTCACTAGATTTTGTCTTCGTTACTATTTTGAGTTTTTTCAAATAAAAGTAGTATTTATTTTTTCATTAGCTTTTCAAATTATTCCAGTGATAGTTACAAGGATAAAAATTTTCACAATTTTGTCCAGATAATCCTAGTAGTGCAGCATCGTTATAAAATTTTATTTTATTTGTCAAGTCATGGTAATTAGATTTTCTTTCAACAACAATACCTAATGTGTTTAATAAAGCATCTTCAAATGAATAATAATTTTTAGGTTTTTCAATGTTTGTTGAAACATAATGGTAAATTTTACATAAATATAATTTTTTGCAAACTACGGAATAAACTTTTCTAATTTCTAATGTGTTATCTAATAGTTGTATGAACTTGTTGCTTTCAAATTTTGTCAATAATGGTAATTCTCTATGCTCAGTTCCATACTTTGGGAAATTAAATATTCTTTTTTGTTTTAAAGAACGTTTACGTCTTATCATTGGACCATGTTCTTAAAATAAAAACAAAGAATTCAAATAAATTGTCAATGAAGTTTGAATAAATAAAAATATTTACCTGAAAATGGTCCAGTACCAGTTAGCATAAGTATTAAAGGCAAAATTGTAAAACTATAAAATAATGTTCCAGCAACTAATGTAGATATTCCAACTTTTTTAGCTAAAAATGGATTAATCATCACTTGATTTGTTTGTCTTTGTATAACAGATGTATACGCAGATGGACTTGAATCAGGTAATTCATTAATTGTTAAATATTCTTTAGATCTACTTTTTAATAAATTTTTATCATCACTATTAAAGCTTTTTTCTTCAATTTTACTTTGGTTGAAATTGTATTTAGTTAAAGGATTATAATTTGTCACAATACGTAAAGAATCAATTAAACTAAAACATAATTCGGGTGGCCTGATCATTGATAAAATAAATAAACGTAAAAGTATCAATTTATAATAATCGATTATCATAATTTCAAAAATAAATAAGAGAAAACTTAGGTTCAATATTTCAAAAGTCAAAAAAGCTGTAAATAAATAAAAATGACATGAGTTTTAAGAATTTAGGCGCCTTAACTTAAGAACTGTCAAGTACAACTAGTTTCTTCAAAAAGAACATTTTGATAAAAAATTTTTTTTTGATATTAATTTTTAGATTAATTTTAAAGAAAAAAAATGATGAAAAATCTATTCACAGTTGAAAAAACTCATTCTAAACAAGAAAGAAAAAAAAAAATAAAGAGCGACATTGATGCTTAAGAAAATTAATTTTTAAATCTTTTTTGTTCTTTTTACGCTTGCAAAAATAAACTAAAAACATTTTTTTTAGTTGTTCTTTCTTTTTAAGGTTTTCTGAAGAAAAACATGATTTAGTCAAAAATATTATTTATTAAAATACGTGAAGATAATTAAAATTGTAGGTGGTTTTACAAAAAAAAAATATTAAACCAAATTTTTTTTTTTGATAATTTTTTTACCTTCAAAAATGCTTGTTTATTCAAAAAAAATAGTTATACAAAAAAGAAAAATTAATCACACCAAAAAAAGCTAAACAAATAAGTATGTTTAAAATTAACCATTAATCTAATTTTCTTTCTTAATTTTTTATCGCTTAAAATAAATAGATTTCTGAAAATAGAAAAAGAATATTGTTGTTTTAATTATTTGTAAATTCAAAAACTTAGAAAAACAAAAATTAGAAAAACTTCAACTCATCCTAATAGAAAACTGAATTAAAAAAGTTTGAGCAAAGACAATCTAAATATAAATTGATTCAAATTATGAAATTATTCAAAAGTTTTATAGAATTTAAATTAAAAAGATGAATAACATCAGATAGAAATTTATGAAAAGTTTGAAGAAACACAAGTTTATTTAATTTAAATTTAAGATAAAGTTTAATTTTAATCAATGAAATTTAAGTTGTTACAATCGAAAAGTTTATTTTTTTTTTATGCTACGAAAGATCATTTTAAACTAAATAGACTATAATTTTTAAAACCCAATGTTATTATTTAGACAATAGGCATGCAAGTATCTATATAATATAATACATGAAATATTCTTAAATTTAAATTACTTTTTTGTATTTTTTGATACATTAATTTGTAGTGATTTTAAAAAGTTTAATCAATCATTAGCTCAAAATTGAGAGTTCCTTCACGATTAAAACGATTTAATTCAATTTTTTCATCGAATGCAACACATTCAATATTTATTACAACACCTTTAGATGGATTATTGAATTTAACTAAAACAAATGGAGAAAGATAATCTTTTTGATTAGTGTAAGGGTAGTATTCAGCTGGAAAACCTTGTTTTGGCCAATATTCAATTTCACCAAGTTTTTCTTTATCTGATGCATTTAGACCATCACAATTTATTGTAATTAAACCTTCTCCAGAAGTCATGTCACCTGAGTTTTTTACTTTAGGAGTACTATATCTAGGATCATTTGTATCTTTTAATTTTTTAACCAAATCATCTACTCTTTTGTATGGCTTTGGTTTCCAATCGAATACACGATTTAGCTTCACTAAAACACATGGAGAACCTGTATCATATCCGAATTTAGGTCCACATGGATGGTTTGCTAAGTTGACTAAAAAAGGACAATCTCTAGCTGGGAATCTTCTACAATCAGTTTTAGAATCATATAGTTTTTTGTATGCTAAAAACAAAAGAATATTTAAAGAAAATTGAATAATATCAAAAAAACTTACGTTTTAAAAATTTTTCTATGTCATTAACCCAATGAGAATAACTTTCATTTGAACCTCTCTTGAAAGTAATTAAAGTAGTATCAATTTTTTCAATTGGAGGTGTAGGTCTAAATCCCATTCCTAAATTTAAATTATAATTAAAAGCTGTTAAATTTTTTATTATTAAAAAACTTACCAGGGTTTAATCCTATCAAACTGTCTTCTAAAATCCATTTTGGTTTTTCATAACTGATTGTCGACATGAAAAGTTTAAGCATCAAGCCCCAGAAAATAGCTAAGATTGTGTAAAATATAAGGTAGAATATTCCTACTTTTGCTGTTTAAAAAAAAAAATAGTTTAATTTATTTAAAATTTTCAAAAAACTAAAGTTTTTACCCCATGATGAACCAGATCTTCCTAAGAATTCTTTAGTTTCAGAGTTCCAAACCCATATTTTGAAAGCTTCGAAGCCTTCAGGTTCTTTGATTTTAATATTTTCGCTGGACATTTTGCAAAAATTAAAAATTGAAACAAACTAATATTTAAAAAACTAAAATATTTTAACAAATAAAATTTCAAATGAAAATGTCCTATTGACCTCTAGAATAAAGTTTGAAAAAAAATTGAACCAAGTCTAAAAAAATCAAAATAACAAAAAAATATTCAATTTTATATTTAAGTAAAAACAAAAAATTACTTTTTTTATCAAAAAAATTAATTTGGCAATAAAAAATTAAAATTAAAATTTCTTTAAAAAAAAAACTAAAGAATTAATTCGAAGCAGTATTATCGATGCAGTAAAAATGTTCTCCTCCAAGCGCTCCTCCATACCTCTATCAATAGTAGCAATCCTATGTATAGCAAAAGGCTCATTGAGGATGTCATAGTAATAAATATAGAATAATGCGCATGTATAAAATAGTTTTTAACTAACATGGTTTAACAAAATTGACCTCTTTGTGCTTTAAGTAAGTTAAAATTTTCATCAATTAATAGATTATCAATAAATTTTAAGAAGATATATTCAAAGGAAGATTTTTTTTTTTAATTAATCAGTTTATAAAAATTAAAAATTACCTATTTGTTTTTAAACTTTTAAAATTTAATTTCAAAAAAAAAAATTATCCAAAGTTTAAGAAACCTCCTTCAATAAGAATTAATATAATTGAAATATTTAAAGAATAAGCAAATTAAATAATAAAAGAGGAAAAATTAAGTTAAAAGCTTTATTGAGCGGCATTAAAATTTTATATACAAAAATACTTAAAAATAAAAAATCAAACACAAATTATTTTTTAATAAACTTTATTTCTATAAAAAATTAAAAATTTTTAAAAGCATATTGCAAAATTATACAATTGAAAAAAAATGAGTATAAATACTTAAAATAGATTTAATTAGTAGATTTTAGGGATGAAAATATAAAAATCTACATTCGCAAAAAAAATTAAAATGAAAAATACAAATCAAGAACATTTCTATTTCCTTGTATAAATATTTTTAAATTAATTTTAATTGATTTGAATAAAATGAATCTTAATAGTCAAACGGAAAAAAAAATTAAGTTTATAAAGAAAAATTATTTACCTTCAAAAAATCCAACACTAAAAAAAATGTAACAAACGTTTTAATGAAAAAAAATTTGTGATTTTTAATAAGCTGATTTAAAAAAATTAACTTATATAAAGCACATTTAATAAATTATTTCGATTTAAAAATCTTAATTGAAAGCTTTATTTATGAACATTAATCTAGTTTTAAGTATCAAAATTTTTGCTGATTGTTTTAAATTAAAAAGGACTAAACAGAAAAATTGAAAAATGTGCATTAAAGTATAAATCAGCCAAAACTATGAATACAAAAGATCTTAAATATTTTAAACAATTTTATAAAAAAAAGAAACTAGTTAAATATTTTACAGCTATAGTTTTGACAAACTTGTCTTTTAGAGCAAGAAAATCAGCCACAATTGTCTTAGGAATAACAAATTTAAATTTTTAAAGATGGTTTACAATGAGAAAAAAACTATTGAAAATTTTTGTTAAATAATTTTTCTATCCGACTGAACTTTAAAAAGAAAGATTTTAATTAAATTAAACTAAGAAAAATTAAAATATGTTTGAAACACAATAATTTAGTTTACATAAAATTAATCGTTCTACTTTAATCATCGGTTTCGATGGGTAAAAAAAGAAAAAAAATATCTGAAGATAATATTTTTCTTTTGATTTTCTTAACTTTCTATTTAGATTATGAAAAACTATCAATTAAATGTTAAATGAATATATATTTAGATAAAGCTAAACATATATAAATATATATATATTTATAATAAATTATAAATTTAATCTATGTAATTAAAATAAAACTTTTTCTTATATTCTCAAATATGATGTGTGAACGTCAGGTATGAAACGACCGGATGTAGACAAATGTACACAGCAAATGAAACGCAAAAATACGTAAACATAATTTTTGAAGATGAATAATCATGTCAACTAATATTAAAGCATGCATTTCATAATTTAAATTAAAATTAAAAACTGTGAAAATTTTAAATTAAAAAAAGAAATTTCCAAAAAAGAAAAAGTCTAATAATAAAGACCAACTTCAATTGGCTTATTATCTATTCGAATACCATTCATTAATTCAACAGCTCTTTGTGCATCTCTTATATTCTGAAAACGAACAACAGCCATTCCACGATTTTTCAATTCTGCAAAACGAACTTCCCCAATTTCATTAAAACGATCTCTTAAATTTTGCCAACTAAAACTTGGAGGTAAATTACGAACTAAAATAGTATCAACACCTTGACCAGCATTGTTACTTGGTTGATTGGTAGCACCATTTCTAAATTTATCGGCTCCAAAATCTCTTTCATAACTAGAAAATAAATTGTTTTGTGCTTGTGTTGAAGTTAAACCAAGAGCAGGGTTTAAAGAAGTACCTCCTAAGGAAGCAGCTGCTGCTAAAACATTTTGAGCTGTATTTGCTAATTGATTCAAATTTTGATTACTTAAACTAGCTGTCAAAGAAGAAGATGATAAATTTCCTAAACCTAAAGAATTTAAACCACTATTTATAGCTTGATTCACTTGAGCTGAAGGCATTGATGGATTTAAACCGACAGTTTGTTGGCCTAGTGCACTTGTTAAACCAGAGATATTGTAAGAACTAACTTGAGATTGTGTTGGAGCGGCAAGGCTTTGGGCAGGTATTGCTGCTACTTGAGGAGCAGTTTGTTGAGTAACAACTGGTTGTTGGGCTAAAGAAGCATTAAGTAAACTTTTACTTATATTTAAAGGTTGACCGCCAACTCCTAAACCTTTACCGATTCCTTCTAAGCCAGATGGCAATTTTGAAGGCAAAACTTCAGGCATTTCTTCAGTTTCATATTTATCCATTCTAATACTCATTGGTCTAGCATAAAGATTTTGATCGTGAAACATTGAAATTGCTTGTACAGCTTCTACAGGATGTTCGAATTCAACAGTACCATGACCTTTGCTTGTACCTTGTTGATCAGTGTATAGTCTTACTCTTAAAACTTTACCGGCTAAACGAAAGATTTCTTCTAACTTTTTTTCGCCAACTTTATAATCTAAGTTAGCTACGAAAATTCTATTGTTTAATGGTCCTAAAAAAATTTTCTGATTAATAAACAATGTTGAATTTTTAAATAAAAAATTAATTACCTGTTATTCCTAAAGATTCAAGAAATTGAGGACTTAATCCATAAGTATTATATGCTGAAAAACCTTGTCTAGAATCATAAATCAATCGGTCTCTTCTATCTACATCTCTTTGGGTTTCACGTTCTTTTTCTTTTTTATTTGGAATAAGACGTCCATAACGATCTCTTTCACAATCAATATCTTCTTTGACTACTAGTTCTCTACCTTTATAGTTAAATCTGTGTAATTCATCAATTGCTTTTTTAGCAGAATTAGCATCTTGAAATTCAACTAAACCGCAACCACGTGATCTTCCTTCTTCATCTTCAAAAAGTTGACAATATGTAACATTACCAACTTTGTCTCTAAAAAGATCTTTTAAATCAGACCAATGTGTATCAAAAGCTACATTTGCAACATAAACTCTTCTTTGTGCTTTACTACTTGTATCTTTTCTTCTTTCTACAGGTGATCTGGATCGATCTCGGCGATTATTTGGACTATTACCTCTACCAAATTTTTTATTATCTTTAGCCTTTAATTCCCGACCATTTTGTTGTTCTTTTTTGATTTCTTCTTTCATTTTAAATTTTATACTGAACTAATTATTCTTTCAAAATTAACTTATAGACAAAAAAAATTGAAACCAAATGAAAAATCAAAAGAAATATTCTAGTCAATCGAATAATCAAGTTAAATAATAGAGAAAGACAAAACTCAATCAGTATTATATACTTGAAAAAAAACGGATGGCAACAATTATTTGAAAAACAATTATTTCAAGAGCAAAGAAACAATATTACAATGGTATATCCAGATGACATATAAGTTTACTATTAAAAAATGACCATATAAAAATTTAATTCCACAAATAAAAAAACAACCAACTATTAGAAAAATTGAATGAAGGGACTGAATTTGAAAAAAAGAAGCCGAAACACCGAAAAAAACGTTAGAAAAAGAAATCAATGATCAATTTGATAAAAAATGAAAAAATCAAATTTTATTTTAAAATTCAATTTAGATTGTTTTTTTTTAATTAAAAACTATTCAAACTACTTAAATCACTTAGAATAAACACCGAATAATATTAATCAGATTATAACTAATGAAATGAATTTTTGAAAACAATGAAGCCAAAATGAATTCTATTTTCTCATTTTTTTTTGTTTAAATGAGCGCCAATTTTAAAAAAGCAGCTCAATTTTTTTTTTAAAAAATATAAAAACTTTTAAATAACAGATTTTTTTGGAATCTTGTGTTTATTGCTTTGCTAAAAGAAAGACGTTTTTTTATTTAAGTGAATTATAAAAATAACTTAATAAGTTTTAATTAGTCTCAAAGTTTAAAAAAATTCAATAAAAAAATTAATTTTTAAACAAGCATGTTTATGGAGTATAAATAATTTTTTATTTTTATAAAAATTCAATTAAATGAAAATCAACTAAATGGCGGCGGATTTTTTGTTTAAACTAAACTTTTCTTATACTAAAACTGTATTAAGAAATTAAATAAATTTTTCTCTAGCCTTTTTCTTAGTTTTTTAAGATATTGTTTTGAACAAAATTTCTTCTAATTGTGTTTTTTTGAAATATATATTCTCTTTTAAACTTTTATTGAGTTTAAACAAATATTTTTTATAACAATTCAACCAAAACATCCAACTCTTTTTGTTGATGTTAAACTTCTTTTCATAAATTTAATTGTATAAAATTTTCAACTTTTCTTTACTAATTTTTCCTAACTTTTCACTAAAAAATAATACTCAAACTAAAAAATCAAACTGTTTTAAGATCTAACAAATTTTTTGAGACCGAATCATAATAAAAATTAGTAAAGAAGAGATAATTTTTCTGGTAAATTTAAATAATTTTGTCTTAGCGGTTAAACAAACAAAAGATCAATTTTTGAAATCATGATCGAGAAAGTTTCTAAAAAGAAAATCATGTTTAATTAAATGAATTATTTTCTGCTACAAATCAATGACTTGTATTTTTTATAATGAAAATATTTTTCTCATTCTTTAAATTTTTTCTTGTCACCACTTTTACTTATGACTTATTCACAATAATTTATGAAAAAGAAGAATTTTAAGAAAAAATAAATAATCTAATGAAGAAAAATTGTTGGGATAAACTAGCAATCCAAATAAGCTCATAAAAATCACAAATAATATTAATAGTTAAATAAAATATTAATGCTATCAAATTATTAGAACAAATTAGATTGTTGCAAAACTTAACACTAATAACTCGGAGTGGTTGCTACAAAATAAAGAATTTTAATAAAATTAAAAACTAACAATGACTAATGATATTATGGTTGAATATAAAACTTTAAATTTCACTATTCATTAAGATCTTTATTAATTAAGTTTTTTATACTTTTGAACATTTATTAAAACTTATAAAGTATTCATTTAAGAATCTACTTTAAAAGTAATTGTCAATTTTTTTCAACTAATTTTTAAATTTAAGAATAAAAGTAAAATCGTTAAAAAGATTGAAAAAGCCTTTTAGTATACATTATTTTTATTTCTAAAAAGTAAAACGACAGCTAAATTTTAATTTTCAGATATTTTTTAAACAGACCAATAGTAATTTAATTTTTGGTTCTTAAATCATATCATGATTATTCAATTAGTTTTTTAGCTTTTATTACCGAGTTTTAAGCAAATATGTTTTATACAGTATAATTTATATGATAATGAATCAATTAGATTCATGATTTTATATGAAATAAGTTTTCAACTGCTTTAGAATTAAACAATGATTCTTCAAAAAATCTATTTGTCTTATTTTTGAAAATTAGAGGAAAAATAATCAATCTAAATCAATGATTCATCTAATAAAAAACACCATGAATTACTCCATTCAGCTGTTAAGATAGTAATTTTTATTTCAAAGACATAAGAAATTAAAGTTTGAAAAAGAACTTAGAGTAGAAGGTACCAAGTTTTTAAAATATCATACATCATAAAACTATTTCTTGCTTGTTACATCTACAAAAAAAGTGAATTTTTAAAATTTAATTTAATTAACAAAATTTTTAAGAAAATTTGGTTTTAAACAAACTTTAAATATTTTTTAGAAAATCAAAATTTGTGAATAAAAATTTAGTTTAATTTGAAGAACTATGTGAACTATTTAAAAGTTTAATAAACAAAATAATGTATGCCGATTCATTAAAAAAAGAATTTACAGATGCTATTAAAAAAGGTGATAAGGAAATTGTGGTATAAAAAAAGTTATTTTTAAAAAAAAAAAATTCAAAAATACTAAAAGAAGATCTAAAATAAAGTTTAAAAAAGAGCTAAAAAAGATTTTTTGAAAAAAGCTTTTAAATCAATCTAAACTATAAAAAATCGAAAGTAATTTAAAAAAACTTATTCATTAAAAATTGGTTTTATATTTAAAATATAAGTTAACCAAAGAAAAAAAATTTATGTTTAAAAGCCGTCATAGACAAGAAAACAACAAATACATGTTTATGTTTCATTAAAAAGAGCAACAAACATGATTTACATGCCGATTGATGAGAGAAAAAAAAAATTCAAATCATGACAACCAGCTATTATTTAAATTTTTAAAAATAAAGTTATGAAAGTTTCTTTAAGAGACACCTATTTGAAAAACACAAACTTAAAAAACTTTAGCTGAAAAAGCTTGTCTTGTAAACAAAAATTATGGTAATTTATCTTATTAAAGCACTAATTTTCAAAATTTTTAGTTAATTAAAATTTTATTTAGTATCACAGTTTGGCTTTAATTAATCAATTTTAAATTAAATATTTAAACGTACACAAATTATTCTGATTAGTTTTTTAATCTTTTTAACCTTTTAAATTTTTGAGTTTTGAATTATATAAAACTTCAATTATAAATCACATATAAAACATCAGGAAAATTTAAACCAGAAATAAATCAAAATTTAAGTTCTATTTTTTAATAAAAGTAATTTTATTTTCAAAAAATGAAAAGCTTAACTTATATTATTAAATTAATGAGAATACAAAAAAAATTAATCTTCCACTGGTTTATTGAATACGATGGTAAGCCCACATTTACCACAGTGTTGTCTATCTGAATGTGTAGCCATAAATATACCAGCACCACACTTTTCGTTACTACATTCTTTCCTAATTCTAGTTATTTTATTGTTTTCATCAACCTTTAATAAAAAGAAATTTAAATAAAATCTTCAAAGATATTAATTAATTTAAACTTACTTTGTAATATCTTAAAACAGCTAATTTAACCTTCTTTTTTTTGTGAGGGATTCTTTTTGGGGTAGTGTAAGTCTTCTTCTTTCTTTTTTTAGCACCACCACATAAACCGGCTACAAGTTGAATTGTTGATTCTTTTTGGACATTGTAATCACTTAAGCAACATAAATTATCTAAACCATAACCACCACTGACTAATTGTTGTTCTGAAAGTGGAATATTTTCCTTTTCATAAATTTTATTTTTTACAACTTCAATAGTATCAGTTGGTTTGACTTCAAGTGTAACTGTTTTACCCGTAAGGGTCTTAACAAAAATTTGCATTTTGTTTATTTCACAAAATTATACAAAGATGTAGTGGTCTGAAAATAAATCTAAAAACTTATTAATTATAACTTAAATATTTAAATTTAATGATAAAAAAAGATCAATAATAAACTTACAATTTAATGCAATAGCCTGAAACAGATTCACAAAATCATTTCAGCATTGAGAATAGTAAAGAAAAGCGCAGGAAACAGGATACTAAAAAAAACACCTATTTGAGCTTGCGCCAAAAAACAAAGCCATCTATTGGTTAAAAAAAATTTTTTTTAATTCATAATGGCTGACCTCTTTTGTCTAAATTTTTTATTTTTTGAAACTAGTGACACATTAAGTTCTTTTTTATTCATTTTATTTATATTATTTTTTAAGAATTCAAAAAAGACTTTATCTTATCATCTATTTAAAGTTTAAAATAATTTTAACTGAAAAACTTAATTTTCATTATCATTAAATCAAAATCAGATTTTCGCTAAACAAACATTGCAGAAAATTTTTTTTTAAAAAATAAGAGACTTTAATACTTGCTTTATGAAAACTTTTTCTAAGATAATTTTTCCGGAATTTATTGATAGATACCCAGAAAAAAAATATAAAGGAAGTAGTTTACTTTTGTAAGAATATTTTGTTCAATTACACGTAAATTTTATTTGAACTTAATAGTAGCAAAACAAGGTGACAACAAGCTGCGGATGATCAAAAACTAAAGAAATCAACCTTGACTGTGGGGATTTCGATAAACGGCTTGGCTATCGCTTCAATGATTTGGTAAAGCGGGTTTACCCATTTTTGCTTAAATTTTTAATATTACGGATGTTGAAATTTGCTGTCAATGTCGAATAAATCACTATTTTTTTTTTTTAAAGAACTCGAAGGCTATTTATCTGTATAAAAACATGTTGCAATTCAAATTGTAGTTGTCATTTGATTTTAAAGAAGTGTAAGAACAAATTTTTCAGTTTATTAAAAAAAAAAAAATTATTTTAAAACTTTTGTGTAATTGATACTTTAAAAATGACTCGTTTGGTATGTATTAAAGGTGCAATACTGTTATTAAAAGAAGTGAAACTTGTCATTCATTTTAATCTCTATGTTAAATTGTTTTTTTACAGTTTTTTTTTTTTAAACTTTTTATGTCAACATTCATTTTTTGAAGAATATTAATTTTTTTTTTTTTTTGAATTAAATTTTAGTTTACTTTATGTGTTCTTTCAACAATTTTTCTAATAAAAATTGTTAATGCTCAAGAAGATGATTTTGGTGGTTTAGGTGGTGGTTTAGGTAATGGTTTAAGTGGTGGCTTAGGTGAAGGCTTAGGTGGAGGTTTAGGCAATGGTTTAGGTGGTGGTTTAGGTAATAGTCTTGGGGGTGGTGATAGTGGTTTTGGTGGAGGTGATAGTGGCTTTGGTAATTTAGGTGGTGGCTTAAGTGGTAATAAAAATTAACTTAGAAAAATTTTTTTTATTAACTTAAAAAAATAATTTTTATAGGTTTACAGAATCAAAATGGTTTAAGTGGAGGGTTAGGTTTAGATGGTTTACAAGGTTTACAAGGTTTACAAGGTTTACAAGGTGGTAATCAAGGTTATGGTGGCTTAAACGGTCTTAATGGACAACAAGGCTTAGGTAACTTAGGTCTTGGCAATTTATTAGGTGGTTTAGGAGGTCTAGGAGGTAATAATGGTTTAGGAGGTTTAGGTGGTAATAATGGTTTAGGTTTTAATTTAGGTAAGTTAATTTAAAAAAAAAATATTTTTTCAAATAGATAAAAAATTTTTCTTCTTTTTTTATTAATAGGCCAAGGTTTAGGACAAGGCTTAGGTTTAGGACAAGGTTTGGGACAAGGATTGGGTTTAGGACAAGGTTTAGGTTTAGGAAATTTAGGTTTACGAAGTAGAAGACAAACCAAAGAATAAATGTATATAACATCTTATTTAAAAAAAAAAAAAGAAACTATTTTTGTTTTTATTAACTTTGTTTATCAACTAAAATGATTTGACAAAATAAATATACATAAAACTGCTTGAGAAAAAATTTTTTTATAAAAACTAATTCTTCATAAAAAAAATTTTTTTACTAAACCTAAATTTTTTTCTTCAAATTATCTATTGATCAACGTTTAATTAAATTATTGTTTAGAATTTTTTTATGAATTGTTTACGAAGCAACATGTACTTAAAATTTAATTAAAAGATAGTTTTTACTAAAACTAATTAAAAAGAATTTTTTTTTAGAACATTGCGTAACTTAATGAAGTTTTTAATCAAAATTTACAATGAAAGTTTATTATATTGATGAAAGTTTTAGATGAAAATAATTATTAAAGTTTTTAGTGAAAATGTTCATAAAAATTTTAAATGAAAATAATAAAAGAAGTTTTAGATGTAAATTTTAATGAAACTTTTAGATGAAAATAATAATGAAAGTTTATGATGAAAATAATAGTTTCTTTAAAAATTTTTGTAAGCTCAAAACTTAGTCAAAAATTATTCAAAAAAAGTTAAAAATAGTTTTTGTAAATCAAATAAGCCAAAAAAAAAAATTTAATCATACAAGTGTATAACTTTGACTTTTCATTTGAATATTATTAATTGAATAGCCCAACAAAAAATTCTATATTTATTCAGAAAAAAAAAAAGAAATCAATAACTGTTTATTTACAAAAGATTGATTTGAAACATTCATAAAAAAAATTTAAGCTTCAAAAAACTCTATAGGTAATATTGGTCAAAAAGATTATTCATATCTCATTATTTAAAAATAATTTTTTTATCAAAATTTAAACAAAGTTTCTTTTGAATTGTTATTTTAAAAAAAAAAAGTTTAATTTAATGAAGCGGTTTTGAATAAATGATTTATCCTAAGTTTGAATTTTTTAATTCAATAACTTTCATTTAAAACTTATTAAAGATTGATAACTATTTGAAATTTTCAAAAATCATATTAAATTTAAAAGAAATCAATTAATTAAAATTTTTTTTCAAGTTTTATTTTCAATTTTTAGTATTTTTTGTTCAACTTTTACTATTTTCAAGTTTTAATGTTTTAACAAAATTTTTTCCTAAATTTACACAAAAAGTTTTGAATTTTTTTTTATAATTTTCGGAAGTATTAATTTTTCTCAAATTATTAAGAATTTATTTTGAAAATTGGGAAAAAAATTTGATTTTTTTACAAATTCAATAGCATAAAAATTTACTTTAATAGAGTTATATTTTAATTATTTAAAGCTTTATAATTGTCCTTCTAATATAATCGGAAGTTTAACTTTTTTACTTGAAAAGTTTTTAAATTGTTTTTTTCATAAGCCAAATATTATTTTTATCATAAGCTATACTTTTCCTAAATCAAGTTAAATTTTTTTTTTAAATAAGCGAAACTTAACTTGTTTTTAAACCTAAAATTTTAACTTTTTATGAATTGTTTATACTTTTCAACTTGATTGATTTCAAGTTTTTTAACAAATTGTCATTTAACTAAATTTCACTTTAATAACATTAAAGTTATGATAAAAAATTTTTCACAGTGTTGGTAATTATTTTTAAAGCGTTTTTTTAGCTTAAACTTTAATTATCTTTATATGTAATGTTCTTAGATGAAATTTGATAAAAAAAAAAAAGAATTTTAAACAGAAAATTAAATTTGAATAGAAGAAAATCAATTTAAAATTAAAAAAAATTAACACAAAGAAAAAATCAACTTTAAAACAAAGGAAAAAGTTTTAAACAAAAAAATCAAGTTTAAACAAAAAAGGTTATCTTATTCATTTTTTGACATCTTTATAATTAAATTTATAAATTGAAAATTGTGTGTAAAGTATAATAATAATTAAATAACATAAAATAAACCGGATTATGCATGCTCTATCTAATTTAAACAAAGACCATATTGTAGCTGGTTGGATTTTAAAAGTTGAAATTTCTATTAATAAAGCATTAGAATAAAAATAATTTGAACCAGTAAAGATGCGATTGACAATTGTTTGAAACAATTTTTGAATAAGTTTTTCATTTTTTATTTGTAAACTATCTAAATAAATTGTAATAATTAATATAACCATTATTTTAATAATTAAGTTCAAGAATACAATAGCAAACATTTGTTCTTCAAAAAAATCTGAAAGTTGCCTTAATAATTCAAATAATATTTGTAGATACCTTTTTGTGAAAAAAAAAATTAAAATGCAAATCTTCATAAGTATTATAAAGTTAATTAAGCTTAATTCAAAAAATCAATTCAACTTTTTTTTCAAGTTTAAGAATAAGTTAAAAAAAGCTTATTTGAATATAAGCTAATAAAAAATTCATTTCATGTATATAGAAGCTTAAAGTTAATTAACACCTAAACATAAAAAAATAAGTTACTTTTTTAAGCTCACCTAAAAAAATAAATTCATTTTTAATTATAAAGTTAAAATTATTCACACTTATTAAAAACAAAAAATCGAATTAACAAGAAATCACTTGAAAAACTAAATTTGAATTATCTGTTTAAACTTTTTATAAATTGACCTAAACTTATTTATAATACTAAAACTGGTAAAAAAAAAAAATTAAAAACTCATTAAAATTTATTCATCCATATTATGAAAAAAAAAGTAAAATAGCCATACTTGAATTTATAAAAACTCATCTTTATAAAGATTATCTTTTAACCTTCAAATAAAAGTAGCCTTTTATAGTCTAAATAAAGGTTATCTTTTATAGCTTTTAAATATCAAACTATTAGTTTCAAAAACTTTAAATCATTTTCAATTGAAATCAACTTCAGCTTTAAATCATCTTAAAATCATTTTTAACATCTTTACCTAAAATCATTTTCACTTAAAACTATCTTCAACTAAACTCATCTTCACCTAAACTTATTTTATTATTAAACTAACTTCAATATTAAATGATTTATATTTTTGAACATTAAATTTAAAATTGAAAATCATTTTATTTTCAAATTATCTTCATAAAAATCATATTTTTTTTGAAGCATCTTATTTAGAATTATACTGAAACTTATATTAATAATTGAACATTAAAACTTGAACTAAAAATTCAAATAAATTTTAAAGTATAATTTGTTGAATAAATTACTTTTTCTTCAAATTAAAACAAACTAATTAATTTCTATTAAAAAATAATTTGGAAAAACTTATTTAATATAAATTGAAAAAGTATGAATAAATTAAAAATCAATTAAAACCCTTAAGTCAATAGATAGAAAAATTTGAACTTAAAAAAAACTTTCTCATAATTAGAAACTAATTTATAAAGTGTTTTTTATAAACTTAACCGAAAAAAAGTATAATTTATGCATGGTGAATTGTTGATTTAAAATTTGCATTTTTTAGAAAATTAATTAAAAGTAAAAAAGGAAAATTACCAGATGAATGATAATGAGCTAAATAGATGATTAGAGATTATACTTGTTTTTAGACAAAAACGATATTTTGTTTTTAATTCATTTAAAAATTGTGATGTAATTTCTATTTGTTCAATTAAAGTTAACAAATTTAAATGTTGAATATAATAATTATAAGTATAAATAAAAATAGAAATATAAAAAAGAATAGAGTTTAATAATTCGTTAATCAAAAAAAGAATAACTAGAAAAAGTTTAAGAAAATAAAAATCTTTTGGAGATGATAAATTAAATTGAAGAATAACATCTTTATATATATAACTTGTACCCTTTATATACCAAAAGAATAAAACTTTAAAAAAATTTATTAAAATAAAAAAGTATAATAAACGAGCTAACGGTATTTTTTTAATTAAATTTCTTTTATTTGATTTTGATAAAAAACGAACACAATTCATGAAATGATCTATTATTAAATTCTGATTAAAATAAAAATGAAAAAATAACCAAATATTCAATAATAATTCACTAATTTCAACAATTTGATATGGAAAATTATTCTGATTGATAGTTAATAATAAATCTAAAAGACGATTTGCTTTAAAAAGATTAAAAATACTGGCAGCAAAAAAGTTTAAAATCTTTATTAACCAGGTAAGTTTAATAGAAAAATGAAAACCGTAACAAACAAAAAATTTAAATAAAGAAATAACACATTCATCTTGATTCATTGTGGAATTAACTGTTAAAAAAAAAAAAAAAATTTATAATTTATATACTCCAATTTTTGTCAAGATAATTTTGTTATTTAATTCGACAAGCAAATTACATATACAGGTTGATCGATCAAAAAAAAAATATGTAAAAGTACAGCCTTAAAATCTAATTACAATATGTAATGAGACAGTTAAGACAACAAGTGGTGCGACATGTGGTGAGGGCGGCCTTTGGTAAGGGAAAGCATGAGAAATTGGCAAGTGATTGATAGGCGAACAAAAGGCAAGGATTAAATTTAAGCAAAAAAAATAGAATTTACATAAATTTAATTAACGGTACGGTGAGGCTCGGGTTGCCCGGGCCCGCAAGTTAAATTTTAAAATTACATTTAAAAAAAATTTGCAACCAATTTGATCAAATAATAACTTGTCCAAGTCATTAGTTTATGTGAAATTAGGCCTAAATTTGGTTAATTGACTTTATGTGTGCTGACAGACCGCTAACTTTAGTAATACAATTAACCAATGCATGATTTTTTTTTTTTTTGCACCAATGACCCGTCACCACAATGCTATTTTTTTCTCTTTTTTTTTATTCATATTTAGAAAACGGAGATTCTTTTACTTTAAAATAACAAGTGCATAAAAGATTTAAAAAAAAAGAGGTTAAAAAAATTAAACTTCTTTTGAAAAAAACATTTTATTCAATAAATGGTTCTATACAGCTTTAGGTAAATCGTTTAGTTATATAAACAAATTTAAAAAGGAATATTTTATATAAACATTTAAACAATTTTAATGAAATTTTGTTTGATTTCTTTTTTTATTTATTTTGTTAAAACTTTTAAATCAATAAAAAATCTCGGTTTTATTTAAGTAAAAAACAAATTTTTACAATGACCACTAACACGTGGATATAAGTATAATTCGTTAAATAAACATTTAAATGTGACCGGAAACTATCTTTGTATGTTATTACGGTAAAAAATAAAATTTTTAAGGGGTGAGAATATTTTTTTTTATCAAAAAAATCAACAAGATAAACTTTTTTACTTAATTTTTTATAAATTATTTTCAAAAAAAGACAAACAAATATTTTGAATTTTGAATCAGGCATCTTTTTATCAAACTATCATGAGAAAGTCACAACTTCAATGACCTTCATTGACCTTAAGATTGATTTTTTTTTTCATGAAATTAAAAAATATCCAGCTACATGATAAGACATTGTTTTATACGAAAAAAAATATGAACAGTTAATTAAAAGGTTTGCAAAAAAAAAGAGTTTGCTTAGCAGGCGGTTTCACATAAAAAACAAAGACAGCCGACTGATGAAGTTTGTCAACGGATACAGTTTTACTTATCAAGAAGGTAAAAAAAAAAAAATAAAAAAGAAAGAATATAATCAACTTGAATGACAAAAACTATATTAAATAAAAAATAGCAAACCAATAATTGCTAAAGATGACAAGCAGTTGAAATTAAAACCGAATAAATCAAAGGGTTGAAGATGAATGTAAACAGCTACAAAGCGGATTTTAAACTTTAAGCCATAAAGTGTGTACAATGATGCCGCTGGTTGAACGAAGATGTGTCGTAACAGAAAAAAAAAGTTTTAATTAAGGTGCTCTAGCGGGCGAATAAACAAACTGATTTTTTTTTTTAATTCAGACACGTGTCAAAAAGGATAACTAAATATGTAAGTTAAAAAAAAAATTTGAAAAAGATTTTGGTTAAAACGTATGTATTTTTAACATAGAAAATTGGCGACATTTGACAGACTAAGCCGGTCCAATCACAACAAATATGATAACAGCCACGTGTCATAAATTTATAAAAACTATACTCAACGGTTCTTAATTACGGACCGCTAATTGAAAGACAATGCTTTAAACCTGGCAACAAATCCACTCAAAAAGATTTTTGTGTTTTTTTTGTTTGAGTTTTGATTTTTTTTTTTTTTAGGTCACTTACATGGGAATTGAAAAATTTACTTTTTACAGATTTATAAAAAAAAAGTGTGCAAGTCAAACCAGACAAAGATGAAATTAAAAAAGATTTATTTTAATCATAAAGTGAAGAATTTAGTAAAAAAATTCAATTACCTTTTAAAAAAAAAAAACTTTAAAGGCTTAGTGTTTTAAAAGAATAAAATTTATTTAAATAAATTGCTTAATATGTTTGCTTGTTGAAACTTTGGATACAAGAAATTTTTATATAGAAATTGTCCAATAATACAAATGTGTTTTTAAATTAAAAGTTAAAAAAATATATGTGTGTGTCAAATTTATATATTCAATTATAATGTTTGTAAAAATAATTTTAAAGTTGTATTCAGGTTTTAAAAACCATATTCATTTGAGATCAATTAAAAGCTGAAAAGCGAATATAATCGCATTTGGAAAGACATAATAGAGAGTTTAAAAGGGCGCTATTTACACGGCACGCAAAAATTATATACACTGCGATGACGCTTAGTAATTTGCAGTTGAACGACATCTTTGACGTACAGGTATTATCAAATGCACCATTGGAACTAAATCTGGTTGATCAGCAGAAATTAATTTATTTTCAGATTTTTCAGTTAATTCATTTGATTGCCAACTGATTGAAGGCAATTTACTTGTAACCTTTTTACAAAACCATGAAAAAAAACTTAAGATTTTATTTTGTTTATTTTTAGAAGAAAGCTGTAAATAAAAATAAAATTAGTCTATATAAAGAGAAAATTTATCAAAAAAAAAAGCATCAATTTTAGCTCTATAAAAAAGATGCTCAAAAATAATATAGGCTTGCTATAGACTAATTGGTTTTATTTTACATCTATAGAAGTTTATTTTACGATTTTTTTTGAGATCATCTAGTTTTCTCTAGATGGAGCTTTTTAAATAAAAAGTTTTCGAAGTTTATTCAAAAATTTTTTTATGTAAAAATATTCTAATGGTTTGTTTATTTAAAATATTAAGACTTACCGTTTTATTTCTTTGAAGTTTTAAATGAAATTCTTCACTAATTAAACGTAAAGAAATACCAACTTGTCTCAAAGTTTCATGATCAATCGGTAAGCTAACCGATGCTGAACGACGTGCATTAATTAAAAATTTTGCTTTTGAATTACAATTATATGAATATAAGGCAGTATTTAATTGACAACGTAAAATTTTTGGTGTATTTAAAATATAAGGTGTATTTGAAAGATGACTTAATTCTTTCATATCACTATTTGAATCTTCTTTTTGCTGGATACCAGGTAAAAAAACATCATTATCAATTATATTATTTGAAGCATAAACTATTGCTAAATTAGATGCTAAATTTTCAATAGCTGACTGTTGTTTATTTTGAAAATTTACATTTGCAGACATTTTAGGTTGATGTTGGACAATTATGTCCGGAAGTTGTTCTTGATTAAATTTAAAAGAATTTTGTTGTTGTGAAGGCTGACAACAAAAGCAAGTTGATGGTGTATCAAAAATTTGATTTTCACTAATGGTTTCAGGCAAACGATTATTTGTTGTATTATGTCTTCTTCTGACAGTAGATCTATTAATGGCTACAGGAATCAAATTTAATTCTGTATCTAAAAATAAATAAGAAAAATATTTTATGGTTTATGAATAACGAGTAAAATAAAAAAAGAAGCTAAGGAGTTTAATGCTAAGGAAAAACTGTATTAGTAAAATGAAACGGAAGTCAAAACACCCACGCTAATCAATTGTTAACTAATCTCAGTTTTGAATAACATTAAAATTGATAATAATTTTTTTCAAAACATAAATAAACTAGATAAAATACTGGTGATATGTAAACTAATATGTAAAAAAAATATCTTAATAGAGTGCTATTTCCTATTCCTGAACAATTTATAAATGACATGCGAGCAAAAATAGTTAAAAAATAAATATTCTAAAATATCAAATAAAACGAGTTTAATGAGAAAAAATCTTAGCTAACCTAATATTCACGGGTAGAGGATTTGCGAATGATCAAAATTAAAGTCTTACCATTAGATGTTGAATTATTTCGTTTAAGAAAAACGTTCATTTTAGCGATAGATTATCGTTTTTGATAGTTTCGTATAAAATAGAGAGAATTTAAAAAAGAGTTTGTACACACCTTAAAAAAATCTTTTTAAATTATCCAGATGAAATTTGATAACTTTGTCTAAAAATAAAAAACTTTAACGTTTATATTGAAATTCACAAAAAATCAATTTCTAAACAAATTTGTTTTCAGTAAGTTTATTTTTTTTTTTTTGTATGTTCACTTTGCAAAGCAAAACATTAATAAACTATGATGGTAAGTTGCATCTGATTTAAAAGGAAAAAAATTAGCCTGGAAAAGAAGGCGGGATTAGGTTAAAAAAGTTTAATGCGTTATATAGTAGCAAATATTAAAATAGTAAAATTGAGGGATTCAAAAGAAAGTGTAAATAAAAAAGGGCATATAAGTTTGAAAAAAAATTGCTATATAAAATTAAAGTGATAGTAGTGGCAAGAGTCACTTTGACATTTTTACCAAAATTAAAAACTTTTAGCATTGATTACTTTTTTTGAAATAGCTAGGTGGCGTTTATTTTATATAATTCATAAAATTAGGTGGCGGAGGGCTATTTTATAAAAAAAGAGGCAGGTATTATATATTTTTAAAATAGATTAATATTATCTTCAGAAAAAAAACCCTGGGCAACGGTAGCGCAACATGAAAACACTGTTGGTACAAAAATGGTGGCTATTTTCTGACCTTTCACCTAAAGACAAACAAAGTATCAAGAGTGCCTTGCGAGAGTTGTTAACGAGTCTACATAAAACTGATAAAAAAAAAAAGTAAAGCTACTAAGCCACAATAGTCAAGTGTTGGTTAAAAAAAGATGCGCAGGTAAACAATAATCAATTATGGGCGATTTGGTGTTCGCCTTCAAGGACTTATAGCCAGGAAGCAAAAAGTGGCGCAAACAAATCAATCAGAACTCAAAAAAAAAAGATGAAAAAAAAAGACAGTTAAATAAAGAAGAGGGAGGTTAGAAGCCTAAAACCTCTAATTTTTCAGGCTTCACTTTAATTTGTTTTAGATGTTTTACTTATTTATATTACATTAAATTATTTGTTTGTTTATTTTTTATTAGATCTACTTTATTTAAAACTTTTTTATCTTTAAAAATTTGATTTTTATCAACAACAAGAAAATAATTTTTTAAAACAAAACTTTAGCTTTTGTTTTATTCCAATTAAATCGAATCAATTTGAAAATAAACTATCAAACTTTAATCACCTGACCTTTCAAATTCAGAACAAAGTCTAAAATTGCTGTAATTAACTAATTACTCATCAACTATTTTTCTATATTTAGTTTGTTTTTTTTTAATAATATGACATGCAAACTGATAATCAAGTAAATTTTAACTTCATAATCCACAAACACACTTAACAAACGTTTTAATCTCTAAACTCTGGTTTCACACTGCATATCCAGGCACCTTAAAAATTGATCTTTTTTAAAAGCACCCTTATAGTTTTTTAACAATTGTAAACTTTTTCTTTAAATACAAAATTTTTTTTACAGTTACTTTATGTATATGAATGTCCTCGACAAAAACATTAAATTAACCACTATTTAGAAACTATTCAAACAGTAAACAATGCTTATAATATCTACAAGTTTTGAAAAAAAAAAAATCACAGTTTTGGTCAAAAAAAATTACACTGCCTGGATGAATTGCACGTGCACTAAATTCTAATTAATAGCAACAAGTTTTTTTGCATTTATGCACAGTCAAGTGGACATGCCTCTGATCAATCAAGTTGATGACAACAAGCCAGGCAAATGAGCTAGAACCTCTGGACAACATCGATCAGTTTTAAAATGGGGGAGAATTAAAAAATTTTAACGCACATTTAGAAAATTCAAAATTGAAATTCTAAAATTCAAAGAAAGTTTACTGAAGCATTTGAAGTGGACGTCAATTGATTTTTAATATTTTAAAAAAAATAGAAGATTTTAAAAAGTAAACAACCGGATGCTAAATAGCAACTTTTTTTTATTATGAAAGGACAGCAGGACATCGAATCTTCTTTTTAATTTTTTTTTCGTAAAACACACTTCAGCCATATTTTAAAATTACAGAAGAGCTGAACGAGTCAAAGATTTTTTTATTTAAAAAAAAATAGAAAATTCAAAGTGTTTTGTAATGGTTAAAATTTGCAAAACTTTTAAAAATACAAAAATGAAGGACTAAAAGTCGTGTGGTCAAGCTTGCACGTGCATTTACAAACAATTATGTAATGAACTCTTGCCATCCCATAATAATTAGCTTTTAGATGAAGCATGGTAGGTAGGGGGTAAATCAAAAATACTTATGAACCAGTGTGTTTTAATCAAAAATAAAAAAGTCCGGCATAAATATAATAAAAAATTCGTAATGCGTGCATGTCAAAAACTGATTACTTGTTTACAAAGAATAGCCAGTGGTCAACCAGTTGCGGGCAATTAATTTCCCTAATTATGGCTAAAATTCATTAATCAGTAAAAATTATTTTTTGGCAGTTCTTCTGCAATCGATCAACTATGCCAAAATATTTACTAATTTAAACAATTAAGATAATCGTCTTTGCTGATTTATGCAAACCAGGCATAAAAACCAAAAACAAAATAATAAAAAATCTTTGTAAAAATTTTTTTTAAAAATTCAAGCCATCAATTGGGTAAAAAACTAATAAATCTAAAAATTAAAAAAATGATGCTTTTTTACTACTTCATATGAAAAGGAAAAGGGTTCAAACATTTTACAGTTATTTCTTTGAAAAAAAAAAAATTTTTTTGTAATTAATAAAAAGTATGATTAAATGAAAAGATTTCTAATCATTAATAAAAATTAAAACGCAATCTAAATTTCTATGTCCGGTATTAAAAACATATGTATAAAGTAATTATTTAATCATAATAATCTAAATTTACATACCAATATAACACAATTCCAGGTGCGGTCTATTCCTATAAAACAGCTTTTATTAAAAAAAAATTAATTTTTCACAAAAAATTTTTTTTGATGAAATCAAACTTTAAAATCAGAATTCATTCAAATTCATTTATGTTTTGAAATTTTTTTTTAATTCAATAATCAGATCAAAAAACAAATCAAGTTGAAAATTTTTTTTTTCTAAACAGTAAAAACTTAGTTTTCAAATTTTACTAAACATCGACTTTATAAAAGAATCAGTTTCATTAAAACATCAAACCACAAAAGTTTTATTTAAAAATTTTTCAACATCAAAATATTTGTTTAAGTTAAAATATTAATTTTACATAAAAAATTTGTCCAGCAACCCTTCGACAAGTGTAGTTTTTAAAAGTAGCCTTAAATAGGTTGATTGACAATGTAAGACCACACTATGTTTTCAGTCTAATGCACAAGTAAGTCAAGCCTAGAAAACTGGCTTTTTCAGACTACGTGGCGCGTAAATTAAATTTGCCACTTGGCGGATGCTTAAATTTTTTTTTTTTTTGATTAATACAATAGATACATACAAAATTTTTCATTTTTTAAAATTGAAAAAGACCAGGCGAGGTTAACGAGCGGGACATATAAAAAAGAATTCTGTCAATTAATATAGAATGCGTGGAACAGCGCATAAATCACTCGTTCTTTTATTAAATAGAAAAAGTTCCACTTGTCAGACGCACTTGATCTGGTCTATAAAAAAATATTAAAAAGTTAAAAATTTAAAAAAAAATTTACAAGAGCTTAAAAAGTTTAAAAAAAATTAAAGTTTTTAACTAAAAATTAAATTTTATAAAATGCAAATGGGAAATCGTTAAATAAATATTGTCTATGAAAGATTCAGGCAAAAAAGATAAATGACAAAAAAAAGCGCGATGATAAATTAGCTTTAAATTCAAAAAAAATAAAAATAAAAAAAACTAGTGCAGAATTGCAAGGATTAACGCTGACTCATGTTCAACTAATTACTAGGTTTTGAATAAAAGATGCTTTATTCGAACACACAAATAAAAATTGACACTAGCTAGATACAGTAACCTAGGCCAGGTAATTTTATTTTATTGTATGACTAATATTAAAATAAAAATGGCTACATATTTTGAAAGACAGGTTTACATTGACAAATAATTGTTGCTAATTTTTTTAAAGCTAAACTTTTAAATATAAAAAGCTATTGACCAGGTATTGCAAATAGAATAGAGTAAAATTTTTCTAGTATTTACCAAAGTTAAATGAGTGTGTCATAGGTGGATGGAGCCTGGGCACGCAATTGAGTATTAGGCTACTTTATTTAGTTTTAAATACAAAAAAAAAATAATAAATTAGGGGGCTCAATAAAAAAGATCAGAATAAAACACAAAAATTTGTAAAAAAAAACCAATGGACAATTTATGCTTTAACCATGCGCATTTAAAGCTACGAATTAAGATTGAGTCTGGATTTTTAAGTAAAAAAAAAACAAGAAACTCGCGTTTGGCCTAGAACGAGCATCGGCAGTGTTAGTTTTTTTGGCAACTTCTAAATTTGAACAGATGTTCGGCATATTGGTCGAGGGGCCAACTAAAAGGTCAGGTCAAAGACGATCTTAAGTAAATCTTTTAACGAAAAAAATAACAATTAAAAAACAAAATAGAAAAAAACCAAAATTAGATTTTAAGAAACTTTTCTTTTTAGGTTTTTAGATGAACTAAAAAGATAAGTTTTATTAAAAGAAACAAATTATTTTGTCATTTAAAACAAATAAACAATTAATGTAAACTTTAAACAAGTAGTGAAAATAATTTGTAACATGGGTCAATTATATTTGAGCAGAAATAATTATCAAAATCAAATAATTTTACTTTAAATTTAAATTATTAAAAAAAAACAAATTATTTCAAATTATCGAATTAAATTTGAAAAAGCCACCCTCGCCAAATCAATTTTTCATAACAATTTTCAGGTTTTGATAGCAAAGACTAAAGGTCAGATGTACAGTGCTGTAATAAAGAAAAATAAAATTATCTACTCTAAGTTACAGAATAGACCAAAAAATAAAAAGAAGAAAAAAATTAGAAATTGACTTTAAAATCAAAATAAACACCCCATACACAATGTAACAAAAAAGTTGTAACTCAAGTTTTAACGTTTCACAAAAACAAGGTAATTTCAACCAGGCAATCATTTTAAAATTGTATACTGTAAAAAACAAAACTAATCATAGAACGTTTTAACTAATCAAACAAGCAACAATATAGCTAATATACAGACTAAAAAATAATATTACTTTAATAATATAGCTAATCAAAATAGACAGAAGAAAAAAATAATGTAAATACATCAGTATATAAAAAGTAATCATCGAACAGATAAAAAATAAATGTATAATGAGAACTGCTTACTAAAATAAAAAAAAAGATGAGACAAATCAATTGATTTCAAGTCAAATGTTAGAAAGTACCTAGATACGCTACTAAGTAGTTTGGCGGCGGTGGCAAAAATCAAGGCACAAAAATACTATTAGTATTTAACAACTTTTAAATAACCCTGCACTGATTAACTGGTTTTTTAGCCAGGTATATTACTGACCTAGAGCACATCTTTAAATTTATTTTATAAAAGCGAACAAAATATTCCCTGGATCGAAATAAAGTAGACAGATTTTTAAGTCCAGGTAAGGAAAAAAAAATAAGATAAGTAGGTGCAGATAAGTACAGGTCAGATCTATCTGGTTTGACGCTTCTGTTGTGCGCTGCACCCGATCCAGGTTTTTCTTCAAATGACTAGGCACTTAATCAAGAAACAAAACTTAATGTTAAAATTATTAAAAAAAAACAAGGTAAAACGTATGTAAGTCACCTTTACCATTTATGGATCGGTTAGCTGTCAATAAGTTTCTTAATAAGCGCCAGTCGAACAGATTGCGCAACTAAAGGAAAACCAAGGCTAAAATCCCTCGTACAATTACAAAAAAAAAAAAAGCTTCAGAACTATATTAAAATATACATTAAAAGTGATGAAGTGTTGCTTTAGAACCTAAAGGTGAAGAGCAGGGTCGCTTAAAAAAATCTTTATTTTTTATAAAGAAAAACTTACAACAAACAGATGTAAAAACTAGTTCGTTGTAATAGAAGCTTTATAGAAAAATTAATGAGTTACTAACCATGCGATAGATCTTTTAAATTTGAAAATTAATGTTTCAAGTATTTTTAAAGAAAGTTTGAAAGGTAAAATAAAAAAACACTATTATCAAAAAATACATTTATAAAAAAGAAATTCAAAAGTAGCAATCAAAAAAAAGATTAATATTATATTGAAAAAGATTATTAATAATTGGTCACTAAATAATAATTAAATCTTTTTTTGCAAAATAAAATCATTTTCCCAAGTAGTCAAAATCATTTTAAATTATTGAACTAATTAATATTCAAGAGAGTAAAAAGATAAAACAATTAATTACATCGAAATTTTGATTTTTTTCTAAATTAAAACATTTGAATTTGTCAAAAATCTCAATTTTAAATGAAAACTTGTAGTTTGACAAATTATTTAAAACGGTTTTCAAGATAATAAATCACAAATTTGAATAAAAAACAATTTTTTATTTTTTTGAATAATTAAAAATCAAAAATAACCATTGGTCATTTGAATATTTGTTAAAAATTAAATAAAGATTTAAAAATTAAATATTTTTTTATTATTTTTTTAAAGATGACCACGTGCTTAGATACATGTGCTTGGCTCACCTGGATGATTAATTGCTATAATATAGATTCATTAGCCTTTCGGCAGCCCATTAAACTATTATTAAAAAATAGCTCGCAATTAACAGATAAAGCATCAGATTACTCATGCAAGTGCGAAGTGGTAATAAATCAAATTAAATCCTTTTTCTACTTGTATGATTACTATTTCAAATGCTAAAAAAAAAAACAAACCACAGGATTGTGCGCGCTGTTTTGTAAGATCAGATTTCAGAACAAGTGCGAGTTTACAGGGCAAGAAAAATAATTTAAAATTATAAAAAACAAATATAAAAATAAATGAAATAAACTAAAAAATAATAATCAGAATTAGTAAAGTAGAAAGTATCAAATGAAGCAAAAAAAAAGTAGTAAAGTGCAAAATAACAAATAGAAAAATGATTAAAATAAGCAACATTAAAAAGTGAAAAAAAAGTATTAAAAAAGCATCGTTAATGTATAAAAAAAATAGCTTAATTCAAATGTTCAGAATAATTTAGAATTCAACTCATTTGAAACTGTAGCATTAAAACATTGACGCATAATTAATTACAAAAAACAGAGAAAATGAATAAAAAAATTTAAAAAAAAAAACCTGGATCAAAAGCTTTAACAAGGCAAAGGGACATTTTAAGTTTGAATTTGAGTATAGATTTTTTTTTTAGTTTTGACCGGTACCGCTTTTTATTTCCGGCCGACATGGCATAAACAATTAATCATGTATAATGACAAATCATGATGTATACTAAAATTAAAATGCATCATATGGACAAACCTTGATTTTAATGACTAAACATGATGGAGTTAAAACAACTAGTAAATGAAAAAATTTTTTACTACTTTTTAACTAAATATTAGCAGATGGACAATGTTCAAACAGCGTGACCACTAAGGTTAACCACTACTAAGAATTTATTTAAAACATAAGCTTTTAAAAAAAACTAGTTGGTCATTTGTAAAAAACTTTTGACCAATTTAAATTGTTTATAAATTAAAGTTAGCCCATCGTATTATTGAGTATATAAAAATTATTCAACTTTTAATCAGAAATATCAATGAGTATTAAAAAAGAATGAATAATAAAATTGTAAACAAAAATTTTGCCACAGAAATAACTTGTTCAATAGAATTATGTAGAAAATTAATTTGAACGGGAAAAATAGGGGGTAGTATAAGCAAGGTGGCCAAATTGTAGATAAAAAAAAATGATTTTGTAGATAAGTTTTTAACTTTTATTGTTTTTCATAACTCAAAATGTATTTTAGTTAATAAATTTATTTAATAAAATTAAATTAAATAAAAAAAGCACCTGAGCGTATCAAACAGGTACGATTTTAGCCTTGACAAACGGCACTTGACTGCAATCGGATTAGGGCACGCTAGATTAGATGATTCGTCGAGCCAGTAGCTAATCGTGCAGTGACTTGTAGTGGCAAACGCGGTCGCGGTCAGCGAACCGTGCAACATACATTGGGCTAGTAGCAAATTTTGTTTTAGGGCAAGTGGCTTTTAGATTTTTCTAGTTTGTAACTTTGTAAAAAAAAAAACAAGCTTTTTAAAGGCATTGCAGAGGGCGCAAAATAAATGAACTAATAATTTTTTTTAATATAAAATTATTAGAAAAAAAATTCTTTTTTTAAATTACAAAGAGAAGTTTAAAAAAATTAAAAACCATCTTTGTTTTTTAGCGAATCATAAAAACTTTTGTTGAAAATATTTTTACAATTTGAATAAAAAAATTTTTTTTTTTAAATTTGAGCTTACTAGCGAATAAAATATCTAAACTTAGATAATTATTTGATGATGATTTGGCCTTGAAAAAGCTTTATCAAGTGTATTTACTTAGAGTTCGATTGTCCGAATATACTATCCATCAACTAAGGCACTTGTCGCAAAAAAATTCTAATTTTTCCCTCTGTTTATTTCTTTTTAATATTACTGACCATCTGGCAGTTTAAGCTAAACGTACTCTGCCCAAAGGTCAACTATATTACGTACATTTTTATTCATCGTTTTTTTAAACTTTAGTTAGTACACAATGTAGGGGAAATTTTTTTACCAAGTGCACATTAAACATAATCTACATATAAGAACGAAAAGTAAATTAAAAATAAATCATTGTGAGGTGAATATTCAGCATCATCATTTAATTGACCAGTAGACGACAAAATTATCAACAATATTTTATTTGAAAGCTTATTCAAATAATAAAAACTATATCTTTTTTTTGAAATATTTGATGATGTCCATTAATAGACAAAAAGCTAATTTATAGTATCAGAAATGTAAATAATAAATTTTCACAAAAAAAAAGTTTTTTTATTAAACTTTACATAATTGAACTTATATTAATCTTTGATATAAAAATAATAGATAAATAAGCATTTAAATTTGTTTAAATTTGTATGTTTGAAAAAGTTATAAAAATAAAAACAATCGAACAAGTATTCTAAGAAAATCAACTCAAAAATATTTTAAATATGGTCAATAATGGCTACTTTTTTTGAAAAGAAATTAAAATATTTTTAAAAAATTAATGAAATATAAATGAATTATTAGTAAAAAATAAATTAGATTATAAAAAATAATAAAAAAGAAATTATGCTTTTTAGATACTGGTTTTGCCACATTTTAAATTGAAATAACAAAAAACAAATGAGGCGTTCGTACTAAGTGTAAGAATTTTAATAAAAAAAAAATAAAAAGTTTATAAACACTTGTATTATAGACTATTATAGTAATAATTTAGCACCAAAAAAAAACTTTACACTAAAAATTTATTTCTTTTTTAGTTAGTTATTTTAGAATTTAAGCGCTTAAATTATGGTAAACATTTAAATTATAAGTTTTAACACTAAAAACTTTGAAATTAATACGAAAAATTTAAATTATACAAGTAAAAGTTATAAACAATTTTGAGTTACACAAGTAAAAAGTTTGTGTTAAACAAGTATGATTTTTGCCATTAAATTTTGAGTTATACGACTAATATGTACGACTAAAATTTTGGGCTATACTACTATAGTTATGAATATGTGTTAAACATTAAAAAAAAATAAATAAATCTAGCATTAATATTTGACTTTTTGAATTAGACTTTAATACTAAAGTTTAAATTAAAAAAATTGACTAATATTCAAATTAAAAAAATTCAACAGACATTTAAAAATAGATTTAATTTATACTTAGTTTTCATAAACACAAACCCTTGGTTAAATAAAAAAACTAAAGTTTATTACTCAATAATAACTAACTTACATTTTATTTGAATAACTAAACATAAATTTGATTTGAATAACTTAATTTATATTCAATAGTTGAATTTGATTTTAATAACTGACAATTGTTTTAAGCAACTTAATTTAAAGTTGTTAAAAGCAACTAAACTAAAAGCTGTTGAATGTAGCTAATTTTGAAATTGATTTTAGGTAGCTAATTTTGAAATTTATTTGAAGTTATTAAGTTTGAAATCAGTTTTAAGTAGCTAAAACTGTGTTTAATTTGAATATCTAAACTTATACTTAATATTAATAATTTCTAAATAAACTAAATGAAAAAGTTTTTTAGTTTTGATAATAACTAAGCTAATTAATAACTTAATTTTTAGACAAAGATTTTCTTTAAGCTTTGAATAATTCTTTTAATATACTTTTGATTTTAATCTTGAATATAATGAAATTCAAACTTTAAGCGTTTAGTAGAAAACACAATTACTTGAAACAAAAGCAATTTTTAAAGAAAGTAAAGTGAGAAAATTAACAGATTTTCAAATGATTCCGAAAGAATCTTAAGCCAATTAAAATAAGAAAAATAATAATAGAAATCTTTTACAAGGTTAAAATTGAAAAAAAACCTATCACTAAATTATTTCTTTAAAACCTATCACTTTAGTTGAAGTAAACTTATCTTTAAATTTATATTTAAGTAAACTTATTTATAAATTAGATTTAAGTAAACTTTTATTTATGAAAAAATTAACAGAAAACTTTAATTAAGTTTTAAATTACCAAAAAAATTTCACTAAATTTTGTAAAAACATTAACCAAAAAAAATATTAAAAAATTCTTAATAGGTTAAAATATCAAAAATATGTTCTATAATTTTAGGAGCGATTTAAATTAGCAGTAAATTAAAAAAAATAAATGTAGCACAAACATAACGTGAGTTTAATGAAAATTTAAAATCACATTAAACTTAAAAAAAATCACAAAGGAACATTTTAGTTTTTTTAAAAAGAGCTTTACTTATAATTAGAGAATGATAAATAAGCTACAAATATAAATAATGAATAAGATTACATATAAAATGTATAAATGAAAGTAATTTAAATAAACTTTTTCTTTTTTAAAAACCAAACTTTGACCCTTTCTTGCTAATTTCTAAAAAAAGAAAATTTAAATTGTCTATTATAAAGTTATTAAAAAAATAAATATATTTTGAACTAAAAGTTTTAAAAAACAATAAAGCAGAATGTAAATTATTTTTTTTACATTGTGTTCAAAGTGTTAATGTTTTAAAAGAAAAAAGTAATGTTTGAAATACAAATTATAGTACATTAATTTAAATATAACAATGTAAATTATTTCAATAAATAAAGATGTGTTTTTAAATGAAATGTAAAGACTTAGTCCAAATGAACTTTTTTTGAAAAAAAATGATAATAATCTTTAGCTTGATAAAAATACAAATAATGATCTTCATAATGATAATCAAATGTACCAAATTTTGATTTTTAATGATTCTTTTGACTAATAAAGTCATTTTATTTTCAAATGATATTTCTATTAAACAATAAAATTAATTAGCTTGAGAAAATAAAGGTTTTAAAATTATAAAGTTTTGAATTTATGTAAATTATCTCCAAATTATAACAAGGTGAAAAAAATCATCTAAAACTATTTTGATAAGATTCATGTAAAACTATTTAAATAAAAATCATGTATAGCTATTAAAATAAAGTAGGAAACTCATGTCAAACTATTATAATAAGGTAGAAAACTCATATAAAACTATAATAAGGTAGAAAACTAATATAAAACTATTATAAGGTAGAAAAGTTATGTAAAACTATTAGGATAATGTAAAAGAACTTATTTAAAAATATTGAAACAAAGTATAAACTTTATGTTAAACTGGTATAAAAAAGTATAAAAGTTATTGTGAAGTGATATAAGAAAAAAAAATAAAAAATTGATATGAAAAGGTTAGAAAAAAAATAGTGGTATAAAAAGGCTAGAAACAAGTATGAAGAAGTAAGAAAATTATAAAAAAAAAGTAATATAAATAGATAATATAAACAGGTAAAAAGCTTAAAAAGAAATTTGAAAAAAATAGCACAAAAAGTATATGATTTTGATAAAATAAGTTGAAAAAGTATGATTTTGGTAAATAAGCTGAAAAATTATAAAACTTATATAAATAAGGTATGAAATTAATAAAATAAGGTTTAAAAATTAAAAAAAGATTTAAAATTATAAAAGCATTAATATGAAAAAAGGTGTAGTTAATTGAATGAGATGAACCTGATTTTTTTTTCATGAAATTAAATTATTAAACATGAAATTATATTTAAAAAATGAACTAAATAAGTAGCGATAAATAAATTTATTGAAAAGAAATTTTTGATACTTTATTTAAACAATGAATTTAATAATTTGATATCTATTTTAGCTAAATATCTCAAACATATTTCATAAAAATAATTAAAATAAATAAAAATTATGTGAATAAGTTCTGGTTATGTAAACAAAATTTTAGCCAAATATTTTCTTACTAAAAAATTCAAATAGCTAAATTGAATGGCACAAACTGAAATGATAAAGTGTGAAATGTTTTTCTTTCAAAACTATCGAAAAGTAATTGTGTATAAAATGAAAAAAAAAAAATATATTTTAGCTGCCTAAATTGTCTAAAGCTTAAAATTTTTTTTTCAAAATAAGATTTAAGATGTATAAGCTAACTGTTTAAACTTTTTTTTAGAAAAAAAATCCAAAAATTAAAAAACTTACATGAAAATGTTGCAAAAGCTTTAAGCACCAATTTTCTTATTGTTAATCATTAATTTTTTTTTATGGATTTTTTTAATGTTGATTTTTTTAGTCAAAAGATTAGAATTTGATCTATTACTGTCAAATAGAAATTCTGGATTTGTTGTTGATAAAATATCTTCAGGACCAAATTTTGATTTTAATTTAGATGCATCAAATAAAACACCAGCTGAGCTAGAGTTAAACTTTAATAATTTAGGACTTTCCATGAAATCAGCAGTTTCATAACCAGAAGATTCTGAAATAGATGATCTTAAACGAGTCATTTTTAAACCACCAGTAGCTTTTAAACGACGATTCATTAAGTTTGAATTTGTAATTGAATCAAGCTTGAATCTACCTAATGAAGGAATTATTACTTCTTCTTCAATATTATTTATTTCATTTAAAAAATAATTAGTTTGTTGTTCAGCAATTTGAGTTAATCTATTTGATAGAATTCTTAAAAACTTATGTTGATTTTCATCATTAATTTCTAATTGAACTTGATTAGGTGTATTGGCAGGTGTATTCAAATTTGAACTTGTATTAATGGAATTATTTGCTTCTGGTGAACAAAAACTTTTAAAATAAATTTCTAATGGGCTTAACTGAAGACATTTTTTATAATTTTTAAAATTAATAGGTTTTAATGGACAATTATTTGCTTCAACATAAGCATTTGTTAATGTAGAAGCGATACAAAATTCACAAAAGCAATAGCCTCTTGCCATACTAAAACAACAGCGAGTCATTTTAAAAAAAAACAATGCTTTCTTAATTTAAGCAAAAAATTAAATGACTTAAGTTTTTTTCTAATAAGAATATAACAGTTGAAATCAGTTTTAAACCAAAATAATTTTACAAATATTCCCTTGATTTTTCTTAAATGACTAATTTATTTCTTTTAAAATAAGTTAGATCAATAATCTAAATTTTTTTATTTAAAAAACTCTTCAAATCAATTTAACCAAAGTTTTTACAAGATGTTTTTAAATATGTCTGTAAAAAAGAAAAAGTTGATTAGTAATGAAATTTTATGTGACAAGTATCTCAATGATCCAGGGATAAAAAAAAAATTTAATATTAAAACATAAGATGTTTAAAATCTATTTAGAGTGAAATAAAAGAAAAGATAAAAAATTAATAAACAATAGGACCTAGAAAAGAAATCTAGTATAAACAAAGATTTTATCAGTTTAAATAATTTTCTCTCTAAAAAAAAGCTAAAAAAAGCCTTTTAAAGCAAATTTAAATAAAAAAATTATAAAGAAAAATTAGAAACATGATAAATATTAATGTTTAGTTTAAAAATTACTCAATATCAAGATGACACAGCTTAAAATAAGTATATTTTAAAATGAAAGAAGAAATTAATAATTACTTTAAATTATATCACTAAACAAAAATTAATATTCTAATTATTTTTCCATTTCGTCATCGTTTTACTGAATATACAAAGCTATTTTATATAAAAGTCTTATGGCACGTCATTTAAAAAAAAAACTTTTTCTTTTTTTTTCCTTAAAATTGACAACTGGTTAATATAAACTTTGAAACACTAATAAGCAAGGGTTAAAAGAAGTTTACACTTTTATATGAAAAAGATAAATGAAACTTTCTTAAAATGTTCTAAGAAAATACTTATGAAAACTGCGCATGTGCACTTTAGGAAGGGCTATGTAAAAAAAAAAAAGCGTGAGAGAAAGTTTAAAGAAAAAAACAGGTGCTATAGTATTCTTAGGTAAAGAAAAATTTGTGATTTTAGGTTAAACCTATTGATGATGAAAACTAAACGTGTTCTAACGTAAACATAGATTATTCAGTGGTTTTTTCTTTCTTTTTAGGTTGGGGTCAAGACTTATAAAATATTTTAAGTTGTAACTTCTAAAACTAATCTTTTCTTTTTATTTTGCCGTCAGATTATGTTCTGAATATAATTTTATTAAAACAAATGTTGATTGCAACAGGTTGACTAAACAATAAATTAATTGAAACTATTGTTAGACATTATTAATTTTGCATAAAACAAAATTTATCGATACAATTAAAACTTAAAATTAATTAAACGAGGTTTAAAGTAAATATTGAAAATAAAAGAAAAATAAACTAAAAGTCTAATTAGGACAAAAGTTTTTTAAGTGTTTGTTTTGTCGAAAAATATTAAAATAAACTTAAGTCTACTTAAAAAGTAAATAAGCTTAAACAGTCTAATCAGATTTTAGAAATCTGATTTTTTTTTGCTTTTTAAAACTGATGATGAAATTCATGTAGTGTATTAAGAAATAATGGACAAGGCGTTTTAAGTCTAATAATTTTAAGACAAGATAAAACTTATTTATGATGAAACTTATGATGAAATTTTCAAAATGTCCTTGTCAAAAAAATTAAGAACCACACACGGACACATATGCAAAAATGAAAAATTAAAGTTTTTTTTTATTAAAATGTAGATCACAAATTAATAATTTTGTCTAATTAATCAAAAATTTCTCTTGATTTATTCTTTAATAAATTGACTTAAAGCTATAAATTTAATGGGTCTAAATTTAAATTAATTTAGTCAATTGCAAAATAAGTAAATAACTTCACAAAACAAAAAAGTTTTATTACCAAGTAGTTTTTAGAAATAAATTTTGTTTAAACTAAATTAACATTAAAAAAACCATTAAAAAACTTACTTTTGAAATTAAATTAAAAATGAATTGACATTCAAATTTAAAAGCTCATAAATAAAATTAAAAATAATTAAACTCTAAAGTAAATTCAAAGTAAATTTATTTAGAACAATTACAAATTTTATGTAAAAACTTAATCAATTAAAATTTTGAAAACTTTTTCTCTGAATTCAACTTTTTTATATAAAAACTTTTTTTTTTATTTCTAGGTTTAGTAAAGTTTAAATAGAATCATAAGACTTTTTAATAAAACTTTTGTAAAATTGAAAAATTTTCTTAAACAAAAAACTTCTTAACTTTTCTTAGATTTAAACAATTTACTTGATTTATCATTAAAAACTTTTTATATAAAACTTATTCGATTGCAAATATTTGTGAACATAAAACAATTTAAACTAATTTATTGAACAAAATTTTATTTTTTAATAAACTTTAATGTTTCTCAGTTAATTAAATTTAAAAATAATTTTTCATTTAAAATTTTTTTGAATAAAATTCAATCGATAATTTTAGTGAAAAAGAGTTTAAAATCAAGTTTAATGGTGATTACAGTTAATCCATGTAATCAAAACTGGTTAATGATGCTTTTAAAGATTATGATGCATAAAATTTTTTTTTAATAAAAGTATGAGTCAGAAACTAATTAAAAACATGATAAACTAAAATTAAAAGAAGTCTAAATTTGGATAGAAATATTTGATACAAATGACTTTAAACATGTAAAAACTTACATCATGAGTTTAAGAAAAAAAAAATTTACCGCATAAGAAAGTTTAAGAAAAAAATCTACTTGTTTTGTATGAAAAAAAATTCAATTTCTTAAGTTCACTGTGTATGAATATAAATAAAAGTCCCCTGTGTAAGGCTATTGAATGTAAAAGAAAACTCAGTGTATAAAAAAATATTTATAAAGTAGCCATACTTCTAAAGAATATAGAAGTTAGTTGAAATTATTCTAATTTTATTGAAATTAATTTTAATAAAAATTTTTAATAAAAAAAGTTTTCTTAAAACACAAACTAATGACTATAATTACAAATTTTATATATAATGCTGTAATTATTATGATTCACCTCAAGTAAAAATTTTCTATTTAACAACTTAATTTATTTAAAAACAATTTAAAAAAGCCTATAAAGATAAAAATGTTTAATAGCCTAATAGAAAATTACATAGCTGTATAACTTAAAATATCAAAAGCTACATAAAAAAGTCTTCTAATCAATTATTTTTTAACAAACCAATTAATCTTATTTTTTGTAAATAATTTTACTTAATTTGAATCAACCACAACAAAAAAGAAAAAAATCACTAAGCTTTACTTAATTATTTTTTTTGTAAATTTTTTGTAAGAAGAAATTATGAAAAAAATGAATATTTAAACAAAAAAATTAAGATCATGTGTTTTCATAATTAAGCATCATTTACCAAATAATAAACAAAAACTTAAAATAAACAACTTTTATATAAAAAATTATCTCTTGTTTTAAAAGTCTGATTACTTTATTTATGTTTAAACTATTTTTTCTCAAAAACAATAAGTAAATAATTGAACTTTAAATATAAGAGAAAAAATATTGATTAGTTTGAAGTATATTATTAGATTGATAAAAAACTGAATTCAAACTGGTTAAAAGTAGATAAAAATTTATAGAGTTGATATGTAGCAAACATAAAAAAAAATTTTTGGTAAAGTTGATAGTTTCAAGATAAAAATGATTGTATATTAGAAGATAAAAGATTGGTTAAGAATTGAAGGAAAGCGAAGAAATGTAAATATATGAAAAAATGAGAAGAACAAATAATCTTCAGCAGATTTAATTAATATTAATAGCTAATAATTATTAAAATCTATTCAATCAGAATAACATTTTAGGCACTTTTTTTTTTTTTTTTTAAATTTGACTAGATAATAGAGATGCTCCTCAATTGCTTCTACATCATTATTATCATTTTTAGCTTAATTTTTAGAAAAAAAATTATATTAAAAAAACCAGCTTATAACTAACCAAACTATTATTAATCAAACAGCTTCTTTTTTTTTAACTATCATGACTTTGAATATAAACTTATATTTTGGCTAAAAAGTATTTAAAAAAACTAAATTGTTTTTAAACAAAAGTAGTTTTCCAAAAAAATTAAAAAAAAAATGTAATTTCTCTTTAAAATACTAAATTATTGCTTTGATCCCTATAAATTGTATTCTTAAAAAAATAAAAAAAAATAATAAAATTTGTTTTGGACATTTTTGTAGGCTGATGCAACAATTTGGTTATTAAGTTCAAAATTACGATAAGGCGAGAACAATAGCTTTAAAAATCTAGATTGTCAAGGCGAATTCGCAAAAAAAAAAAGTTGTTAAGTAAAAAAATAAACTAAAGAACAGCAGTGTATAATTGGTGAAGGACTTAACAAGATATAAATGTTCTGATTGCAATATTGAATTTTAAAAAAAGATTCAAATTTAGATAAAAAAGTGTAAAGTAAGCAATAAAAATAAGCTAATAAAATTTTCATGATACTATTTATTAGATATCTGAATATAAAAAAGTCAAAAAGAATCTTAAAAGACAAAATAAATAAAAGTTTAATTAAAACTGTTTTACAAAAAGAGAAGTAGAATAAATAGAGTAAAAAGAAAGAAAAGAGAAATCATATGATTTACTTGTAATCAAAATTCAAAAAACACAGATTTTTTCTTTCAACTAATTAATGTAGAAGAAAAAAAATTCTTTTTTTAGCCTTTAAAATCATTTAGCTTTTTTTAAAAAAAAATTATTTACCATTTTAAAAGCTATTTTTTTGCCTTAAAATGATTATTTTTTTTCAAATTAAATAAAAATATATCTAATTCTTATTTGTTTAGAATTTTTTTATTAAAAAAATTGAAAAATTATCTTTATGAAAATGATTTTGTTCCTATTGTATTTTTTAATAAAAATTTAAAAAATTTTAAATCAAAAATCGTTTTAAAAAACCATAAACTCAAAATTTTATAATAAAATGATTCAAAATTCAAAAAAGATTTTTAATAATAAAAGTTATGAAAAAACCATAAACTTTGTAAATAATCAATGTACAGTAATGTAAAAAAGAATTTTCAAATAAAAATAGACCTATGTTTTTATTTTATAAAAAAAAGTAATAAAAGCCTATAAAAGAGCTTATGATTTTTGTTTCATCATCAATCGTTTTTCAAATAATAAAAAAAAAAAAACTGTTTTTTCAAAGTCATAGACACCAAACCTAAAAAAAGCTTCATTGACCAAAATAAAAAAGAAATTTCAACTAGTTTCTTTTTTAAAAGAAGGAAATTAAAACATTTTTAATCATTTTGTTGGACAATTTCCATAGCAATTAGTCGTATTTTTAATTAAAAAGCTTTCAATTGCACTCGTTATATCAATTGCAACTGGCACATCCGCCTTTAAATTAACTGATTAATTGCTTTTACCTTAAAAATAAGTTAATGACCCGCATTCACACTTTTTTTATAAAAGTAACAAAAAATAACAAAGATTTATTAGTTTTGTTATTCTAAATAGTTTGTATAAATATTCAAATTTGAAATCAATAGCTCATATTGAAAACTACTTGTAAATTTGTTTTCTCTAAAAAAAAGTATTATTTTAATATAGAAAAAAAATGTAATAAATATGAAAATAAATAAAAAAGTGACAAATTTTAGAAAATGAAGAAAATTTTAGAAAAATAATTTTTAGAAAAAAATATTTAGAAAAAGATTTTTAGAAAAAAATATTTAGAAAAAGATTTAGAAAAATATTTAGAAAAAGATTTTTAGAAAAACAATTTGAAAAAAAAAATTAGAAGAATATAAATAGAAACTAATAGAAATAAAAAGATATAAATAGAAATTATTTAAAATAAAGAAAATATTAAACAATTAACAAAATTTTCACTAAATTATAGATTTAAAATGAAGTATCATATAAATTGGTGTTAAAATAAACAATAAAAATATAAAAATAATAAAACATTTAAAATGATGTTTCACATAAATGTTACTACTTTTAGAATATTATTCTTTAATAATCGATTTATAGATTTTTAATGATTAAAAACTATAAAAATGTTATTAAAATAATTTTTAAAATAACATCCTTATGTAGCGGAACATAACCTTTCCCACAGTAATAACAGTAAAGTTCTACACGTGTCAAAATGCTTTTATATAAAAAAAATGTGTGACCAAAATGTGGACAGTTTAGATATTTTGTGGCTTTAGAAAATGTGTTAAACATTTAAAAAATATTTTCAGAAAATAATTATTAATTTGTTAAGCACAAATAGAATAAAGAAAAGAGTTAATGAGAAAGCAAATTGTCGCGTGTAACTCTTAATACCATAATTAAAATGCAATTATTAATAATGAATTGACCGAACAAATGAATATGAGTCAATTTCTATTTTTGTAATTAAGTTTTTACATTTTATAATCCAGACTAATGGATGTTTTAAAAAAATAATTTTAACTTTAATTTCTTAATAAGCTTAATGAAGACAATATTTCTCAATAGCTTAATATTGAAAGTTGTAAAAAAAACTCTCATTTTACTTTATTAAATCTAAATTTATTAATATGTGCTTCTTCTTTTTTTTTTTATCAAACATCCAATTAAAAAGCCTAAAGTTTTGCAAGTGCAATTTTTCTTTTTTTCTAAATTTTTTTCATTTCACACTAAAGCCTAAAGCAAAAAAATTAACGACTAATGATTAAATCTTATCTTATCCATTAGTTGTTTTTTTTTCTATAAATTATGCCCTTGCATTAGAAAACCACTTTTTTTTTTATAAAGCCGACACCTTTTAACAAAGGTACATAACTGTAAATGTTTGGTTATGTAAAACAGTTTTGGATGAGTTAATTTTATTATTTTAAGATAAAAACTTATGAAAAAACTTTTAATAAGCAATACATATTTAAGCAAATAAATCGCGTTTTAAAAAAAATTTCAATATGCAAATTTTTTTAGTAGTGAATTAATTTAAATATATAATAAATGATGAATCATAGGGTCAGTGGATTAGAAAAAAAAAAGGATAAATTTTAATTTCAAGAGTATGAAAACCCGTTGGCCATCGTAATGAAGTTTTTTTTTAAAGTAATTAAAAATCTACGTAACTTAGGAAAAAATTAATGAACTCGTTCAAGTGCAGGAAATTAAAAAATGGTCATTATTCATTGGACAAAGTTTTTTGATTAAACTTAATATAAAAAATAAACAAACTTGTTTTAATAGAAAAAGTTTAATAGAAAAAGTTTAAAAAAAAAAGTTTTAAAAAAAAAGTTTTAAAAAGTTGAAAATTTAATAAAAGTTTTGTAAAGTTTAATAACAAAATGAAAACACTGTATCAATAATGAAATTTAATAAAAAATTAATTATTCAAAAAAGGATTGAAAGAAGAGATGATATTTTTTAAAAAAAAAGAAGAAGCCTTTTTAAAAGTTTAAAAACAAGTTTATATAAATATTATTTGAATAAGCAAATTTGTTTAACAAGATTTAAAAAACTTTTTCCTATAAAATTGTCAATTAAAATTGGATTTTTTGTTGAAGAAAAGTTTTCTTCATTTTAAAATTTTTAATGAAATTAAATTTAGTATAATTAAGAAGAATAAAATTAAGTAAAAAGAAAATAAACAAAAATTAACCAGATGCAAAGTATTTTTATATACCATGTGGTTAAGATTATAAAATTACAAAAAGAAGTCTTTGTCAGCAGCTGCTTAAGTGGTGGTCTAGACAGTTTTAAAAATTAAAGATAAATGATGCAAAGACACCTAGTGGACCTGAATTATAAAATAGAAACTGACACACGCACGCTAAAAACATCCTTTTTACAAAAGGATGACATAAGGATTTTAAAGTTAATCGTTTCAAATTAGAATGAAATAACGTAAATTAGAAAAACAAAATAAACAATAAGAAGAAAGCTTTCAAAATTAATTTAAAGAAACAATGTAAAACATTGTTCTGTAGTTAAAGATAGTAAAATTATTTTAATAGTTTCTCTTTAAACATTTTTCAAAAGAAATTTTCAAGAGTTTCTTAAGAATAGATTAACTAAATTTAAGTTAGAAAGCCAACTTGACAATGTTTAATCAATTTGTTTAACATCTTAGTTGATTTATTTTACATAATTTTATAGCTTTAGAAAAAAAATTTTTTTTTTTCATTAAAACCCTAATTATTGAACCTATAAAAAAAACTACAATATAAAGAGATTAATAAAAACTAATTGAAAATTAATTCAACAAAAATTTGTCTAAAATAATGTAAGCTTAAACTTTAATTAATTAGAAAAACAAAATGAACAATAAGAATGGACAAAAAGACATAATTATGATGTAAAAAAAAAATAATTTCATTGAAAGGGTGAGTCATAAATCCCGATGGCACTTTCAAAATTGAATTTAGATAAACAGATTATAGCAACAAGCACTTGCACAATAAAAATGTTTTCTCTATAATTTTTGCATAGAAAAGCATATTAGAACATAATGAAGTAAAATAAAAAGATCGATTTTAAAAAAAAAATGAAAAACTCCTAGTCAATCAAGTACGGATCAAAGCCGTTCGCTTCGCAACCACTAGTATTACTATTATTCAAATTCAAACCACCCTCTGACAGAAATTCAATTTATGCAACCAGATTGAGGCATGATTGCAGCAATCAGCGCAAAATCACTTTTTTTTTCTTTATTAATGCCAGTCAATAACTGATAGAATTTTGTCTATGAAATCAAATTGTGTAAAAATTGTGAATTTAAAAAAAACAAAAAAAAACTTTTAAAATTTTATATTCAAAATGATTTTTCTAAATAACCAAAAACTGCACGAGTTTTTTTAAATGAAATAAGGCACCTGACTGTTTAAATATAAAATCAAATTATTAGATAAAAAAACAAGTGAAATAACAAGCAAAACAAAAATAGAAATTTGAATCATTCTAATCATTCAAATAGTCATTCAAATAAATAGAAAAAAAATTTAAAACAGGAACTAAAAATAATTCAATGAAATTTCATAAGCTTAATAAAAATTTAATAAACTATAAGAAAACAGGTAACACGCAAGAGCCATCTGTCGCATTAACATTTTTTAGAAAGGTTAATTCATCAACTAATTACATAAAAATGAAATGAATATAAAAGATATTGAATTTGACATAAGGTAAGAATAATTGTTTTTTAAATAATTTTATTTGAAAGTAATTGATCAAATCGTAAAATTTTTTTTTTATAAAAAAAAAAAGATCAAGATCAAGAGAATAATTTTTTTACAATCAGGTTGCAATCGAAACAGGTGGGTGTAATAACTACCGGGCGCACACCCTTAAAATAAGAATTAGTCGCGCTCACGCTATCTAAGTGATAGATTTTTTTAAAAAATTTTTTTTTAAAAACAATAAAATTAAGAGAGTTTTTTAAGATAAATTTAAATAAAACAATAAATTTTTGTCATTCTAAAAACAGTAATAAATGAAATTCAATGACAGAGAATGACACACGAGTCCAGCGAACTGGTAAATTGATTATCCAGGTGAGTCGAATAGTGACCGAGCATGAAAGGGTAGTTAAAAGTTAATAAAAAAAGGTAAAGATTTTTAAGATGATATTTTCTGACACGCTTTTAACTACTGAACAGGTGTGGGTTCAGCCATTAGCGACATCATTAGACTCATTAACAAGAGACTTGTAAATACTAAAAACTTATATAAACCACTTTGATTTAGCTGGTGTAAAAAGGAGATTAATTTTTCTTTCTTTTTTTTTTTCTAACTCGACTTCAAGCGTAACGAATGTTGTCGATCATCATCATCATTTATGCAAATTCAACTGCAAAAGTTTTATACAATAGTTGAATAGTCTTTTTAATCGCTAATCACTTACTGAAAAAAATCATCTTCTTTTTCAACCAGTTGCAAATAAAAATTAACCAAAAAAATTAACCAAAAAAAATTATGCAAAAGGAAAAATTAAAAGAAAATTAATCAAAAAAAAATTTGGCAAAATCAAAACAATTCAAAGTCATTGTTTTTTAGGAAAATTGAAATAAACTTATTTTATTAAAATTTTAAAGGAAAAGCTTTTTAATAAAAAAAAATTTAAATTACTTAGTGCATAAATCACACTCGAGGCTAATTGCTTCTTGTCTTTTTTTTTGCTTAATTAAGTTAAACTGATTTAGTTGATAAATAAAGAAATATTATGCTTAAAATTCTTTATCAATATAACACAGATCTAAGTAATTTAGTTTTCAGTAATTAGTTTTTTTATTTCTATTTATAAACAAAGTTTAGAAACTATAGATGATAATTTGTCTAATCAACAATTGTGGTTAAACTTTTAATAAAAAAAAAAAATTTTTGATCTAAAAAACATAAGGGAGAAAGTTTTTAATAGTTACAAGTAAGGAAAAAAATTGTAAATAAACATTAAAAAATGATTATCTAGAATTTTCTATTCTTAAAAAAAAAGAAAAAGTTTAATAGTATTTAGAAAAATAAGTTTAATAGAAAAATAAGTTAAATAGAAAAATAAATCAAAAAATAAAAGTTGAACAGAGTAAAATTAAAAATTTTTTAGTTTAAAATAGATAATTTTAGTTTATTTAAAATCAGCTTGAAAAGAATAGCTTGTTTAAAATCAACTAGTAATCTATTAAAGATCAACTAGTAAACTTTCTTGTTAAATTCTTTTGAATATTAGCTAGAAAAATTCTTCTTAAATAATCAAAGAGAAAAAATTTTAAAAACGATCAAAAAGTTTATATAAAATTGAAACTAAAATATAAGAAAATTTAAAATAAGAATTTACTTCAAAAATGTGAAAATTTTTATTTAGAAAACTTTGATCACAGTTTTTAAGAAAAATTGAAGTTTTTAATAGATTAGAGTTTAAAAATAAAACTTAAAGAAATTTTTTTTCTAAAAATCAAAATGTTTAAAAATTAAAATTTTTCAAAAATATGTAAAAATTAATTTTAAACTAAAATGAATAGCTTATAAGACTTAGTAAAAATATTTTAAATCAAAAAGCTTTGAAAATAAACAAAAGTTTTTAACGGTTAAAATAATAAATTTTAAACCTTAGAATTAAAGTTTTTGAAGCTAAATATTTTCAAAAAATTTAAAACCTAAATAGTTTTAAAAATTAAAAAGAAAATTAAAAAAAAAATAAATAAAACCACATAACTGAAAATATTAAATTAAAAAACTTAAAAAAGAATTATTTAAATAGATTAGTGTATAATTGAAAAAGTTTAGAAAAATAAAGTTTAGAAAAATGAAGTTTAGAAAAATTGTAAAAAATTAGAAAACTTCAGAAAATAGTTAAACAGTAGAAAATAGTAAAACTTTAGAAAATAGTAAAACTTTAGAATATTGAAAAACTTTAGAATATTGAAAAACTTTAGAATATTAAAAAAAAGTTTATACTATTTCAGAAGTTTAAAATTCTGTACGAGTTTAGGATATTTAGAATAATGTGTAAGTTTAGGATATTAAAAAAGCTTAGAAAAATGTAAAAAATTAGAAAATTGTAAATGTTTAGCAATATGTAAAAGTTTAGTAAATAAAATAATTGCAAAAATATTCAAAATAAATCTTTTAAACAAATCAACATATTCCTATGTAATTATAAAGACAATTTAAAGTTAGTTTAATAAATGTCAAACAAAAAAAAAACTTTTTGAAATAAAAATTGAATTAAACTATTGTTTAAAGAGTTTAAAAAGGTTTTTTTTGTAACAAAAAAAAACTTATAAATTTGATAGGGTCGATCAATAGAAAATAAAAATCATAAAAATTATAACTAAAAAAAATTAATAAAATTTTGATAAGATTAAAATAATTAAATAAACTATTTTTAAATTACAGGTTTCAAAATTACTGACCTTGTTTTTATTTTTGTTTAATTTAGAGCATATGACAGTCAATTGTCCACAGTACTTATGTTTAACGCAATAACTATAATACACATAGGCTTTAATCAAAATTATCTTTTAACAGTTTTTAAAAAAAAAAAAAAATATAATGAGCTATTTGGTTGAGCAATCGACCACACACATGATAACCAATTCTGGTTTAATCAACAACAGAAAAAAATGACAGAATTATATTATTGCGTAATTTGCCCTTTTAATGATTTAGCGTAGTGGTAGGTGTATTCTTAGAAAGTCAAAATATTTTTTTATATTTAAATAATTTGAATAAATTTCTTTTTAAATTAACATTTAGATACCAATGAAATTGATAAAATTATTCACTTAAAAGTTTAGTCACTAAAGATAATTAAGAGCAATTATAAAATCCTGATGAAATATCACAACTTAAAAAAACTTTTTAATTTTCAAAACTTTTCTTAAGTCTGTAGTTTTAATAAAAAAAAAAGTTTTATTTCACATAAAAAGTTTACATTTTTCAATAAAAAAAAAAATTAATTAATGAAGTTTTTATTCACTTATGAAACTTTTATGTATTTATTTCAGCTGACTTTTTATAAAATTCTTAGAGCATTTTTAAATTTAATTTTTTAACACAAAACATTTTTTTTTTCTTAATTCACAGTTTTTTAAAGTTTTTCTTTTTCAACGTTTTTCTATTTTAAATTTTTTTTCTATTTTTAAGTTTTTCTATTTTAAAGTTTTTCTTTTTTCAAATTTTTCTTTTTTCAAAATTTTTCTTTTTTCAAAATTTTCTTATTCAATTTTCTATTTACTCTTTTTCTTAATTTTTTTAAATTCAAACACGTATTCAACAATTTTGTAAAATATCTAGTAAAAAGAAATTTCAATTAAATTACTAAGTTAAAAAAATAAATAGATTTCCTTAAAGAAAAAGTAAGATGATTCAGATAAACATTTAAAATCTAAAAAAATTTTTTTTTTTTTTTACAAAAGTTGACATAACGAGTTAAGAATGATTACTGACAGCTACTTATAAACGTAATTTAACAAGAATTGAGTAAAAAAAAAAAAACAAAATTTTCACCAAATCATACCAAAACTTAAGCCAATTTTTTGACTTAAATTTATGAATCAAGTAAATTTAGAGAAAAAATTAAGTTGATTTGAGATTAAAAAATTCAAAAAGTATTACCTAACTGATTGCGTAATAAAAACCAAAATCAAACAGATTTCGAAACAAAATTAAGTTTAAATTAAAACTAAATTATGTCTAATCAATAGCTAAGGTGATTCAAAGTTGATACTAAGTAAAAAAAATTTAAATTGATCCTGAATTAAAAAGAAGTTTCAAAACTAAATCTAATCTAAATAAGAGTATATCTTAATCAAAGTAATTTTAATAGTTTAAAACTAAAGAATATGAATGTATATTTAATTTGAGTATACTGAAAAATAGTTAAATCAAAAAAACATTAAAAGACACCTAAATCAAAAAATATTAAAAGACACCTAAATCAAAACATATTAAAAGAAACCTAAATCAAAACATATTAAAATACACCTGAATCAAAACATATTAAAATGAACTTAAATCAAAACATTAAAACATACCTAAATCAAAACATAATAAAGTACACCTTAATCAAAGTTTATTTAAGAATGTCTAAATCAAAAACTATTAAAGAATATCTAAATTAGAGTGTAATAAAGTATACCTAATTTGACGTAAAGTTTAACCAAAAAAAAAATTGACGCAATGCTTGAATCAAAGTTGAATCTTAATTAACACATTAAAAAAAATCAAAATTTAAAAAGTCAAATCAAAAAGTATAAAATTAAAGCTAAGAAATTTGAATAAAATTTGACTGAAATCAAAACAGAGTTTAAGGTTGAATAGTTTACAAACTAAAAAAAACTTTTTTTTTCTTCAAATAAAATAAGATGACAAACTAAGTTGCTAAATTTTCATTAAAATAAATGAAAAAGTTTTGTCTAATAAAAGTTCTTCTTTTTTGGGTTTCTTTTTTTAAAAACAGATTAAACTTAATCTTTCAATTAAAAATGATTTATAAACAAAATTATAATAATTTTGATAAGCTTGATTAAAACTAATTATAGTTAATTACATTAAATTATATTAAGTTACATTATTCATAGAACTAGCTCATTAAATATTGAAATAAATTTTATAAAACAAAGACAAAAGTGGCAAATAAACATAAATTTAGACATTTGAATAAATACTTAAATGAAAGTGAAAACAAGAAATATTTTTTAAAGAATAACAATTTAGATGATTTAAAATAAAACCAAAAAGGATGAAGCATTAAGACCTAAGGAATACAATGTTTGGTGCTGACAGGTTGTCAAAACATCTCTCCCCTTTTTTTTCTCAATAACTCTTTCAAGACTTAATTTCTTAGCGACCGCGCACCTTTAATTGAGGGTGGAAACACAAAAAACCTTGGATCAGATAAACAAAATAAAAAAAAAAAAAGTTAATTTAACTGAGTAGCAGCCCTTTTTTCATGAAAATAATTTTAATCCTTTCAATACTGAAAAGCAATTTAAGATACTTCACATTTGATTTTTGTTTAAATTTTTATCTTTTTTATTTCATTAGACTTGAAGTCAAAATGTTTTTTTTTGTTTTTACTTTATTTAATTTTAGCTAATAAAGCACCCTCAATCCTTTGAATACGAAGGACTGTCGTATGATCAAAAAACCTTCATAAAACGCATCTTTAAGCATTCAACCAGAACCTAAGTAAACTTCTATGTTTAGCTTCTAAAAAAAACTTTTTTTTTTGGCCAAATGGTCAATTTGAAAACTTGTTTTGTGATGTTTGAAATTTTTTTTTTTAAAAACATTAAAAATTAATAAGCCATTAAAGTACTTTATAAAAATTGATTAAAAAAGGGTTGTTGATGAATATAAACAACAGGTAAATTATCGTGTTGTCTTATAAAGAAACGTTAATTAAATAGTCTCTTAAATTTTTATTAAAATTTGAGATTAATAATTCATAAAGAGAGAAAAAAGATAAATTATTTTTGAGATTAAAAAAAGTTAATAACTTTGAAATATATTTTTGGCAAGTTAAACAAAAAATTTAAATATTGGTTTCTATTACATTTATATCAATTTAAAAGCAATTTCAATAAGGAGAAATTTTCTTTAAACATAAAGTTTTATCCTTCTCAATTATATAAATTTCTATATAACTTATAAGCTAGTTTTAACAGTTTTTATTCTTTATGAACATTGCACGTTTAATAGCCTTGATACCTGCTGCGCGCGAGCTTTAATAATCCTTGTCTGTTAGGGTATTGCTATAAAAAAAAAAAAATCGTACTTACTGTCTTTAAACTAAACAAAAAGCAAATGCGTCTTTAGTATCCCAAAAATCTGGACTTTACATCCTTTATTTTGAAAAGCTTAAAAAAAAGAGTAGAAAGGTAAGCAGTTTGATTTTTTTCTTCTTTTATCAATTTGTTTATTTTAATTTTGAATAATACAGATGTTAGTTTTAATCTTTCTAAGAACTCGATTTATTAGATTTGAAAGACAAATCTTCAACAAAAGACTCAATTATAAATTGAATTGAGTAAACTAATTTCAAAAATTTTTAATCTTATTTTTAGAATTTAAATCATATTAGTAAACAATCAAGTTTGCTAACTTAATAAGATTTGAATAAACTTTAAATTAATTATCATTAGCTGACAAATCTAAACAAGTCTATTTCAAGATGTTTAAATTTATTCACCTTTTTTTCTCAAAATAAAGTTATTACATCTTTTGTTTAGATTCTTTTTAAATCTTTTAAGTCCAATTTATCAATTTTACTTATCAATTCTTTTTGCATCATTTTTTTTATTGTATAACAAATCAATTCTATGAAGATTTATGTTTCAAATCTTTTAAATTAAAAAGTCTGTTAAAACTTGGGTAACTCGATTAATTTTTTAAAACTTTAAAAATGATAAAAGATTTAGTTAAAAAAAGATTTTGTCTAAATTTCATCTAAATTTTCATAAATTTTTAAATAAAGCTTATTAGTCAAACTTTTTTTGAAAAAAATTTTTTTATTTATCTTAAACCTTTCAAATGCATTGAAAATTATTTTTAGAATTCATCTTTTATAATTTTGTTTATTTTTTAATTTATTTTTATGGAATTTCTTTACCTTATTTTGAAACATACACACTTCAAATTAATATGCTTCATATTTAATGCTCACTTTAGCATTTTTAATTTAAAAACAAGATAAACTTAAATTTTTTATTTGAATAGTTTTATTAAATGAAATAAGCGTAAAATGTGTTCGTCACCTGGACTAAACACGTGCCAAACTTTTTAAAAAGTTTTTTGTCGAATTTTTTTTAGAACTTTCTCAATTTAAACATTTGATAGAATCTTTTTTTTTTTTTTTATTCTAATTCTCAATGTATTATTTTATGTTAGAAATACTTTCTCAAAAAATATTCACTACTTTATCAAAAATACTTTTCTCAAATTAGAAACACATTCTTAGTTTCTCTATTTAAACATATATTTTTGTTTTATTTAAAAGTATTTTTTATTTACAAGTTTTTTATTTGGAAATTTACTTTTAAATTTATTTAGAAATAAATTTTCTACTTATATTTTAAACTCTATTTAAAAGTTGAAAAAAAGTTATATACTTTATAAATATATCTTATTTAAAAGCATACATTTTTTTTAGAAATACAGCTATATGTTAACAATAGTTTCAATAAATTCTTTATCCTTTCAATAATTCTTTATCCTTTTTTATTAATTCTTTTTTTCAACTCAATATTATCAACTCAATATAATTTAAACAACTTAATATTTCAATATTTATCATTTTAATATGAAAATGAAAATAACTTTTATAAGCTCAATGTAAATTCTTAATAATACGTTATGACTCTTATAAATATAAAAAAATAAAAAAAACTTTTTTTACTGTAAAATTTTTTAATAAACATTTTCTACATTATAACTCTTATTAAAAACATTTTATACATTATAACTCTTTCAATAAACTTTTTTCTACAGCATAACACTCTTTCAATAAACTTTTGCTACATTATACCTCTCTTATAAAAATCTTTTTTTACAACATAACACTCTTAATAAAAAAGTGTAAAACTTTTTTAACTAACTTTCACAGTAAAAACTTTTTTAACTAAACTTAAAATATTAATTTGATATCTTTTAAAATTAATAAATTTGAAAATAAGTTTTTATAAATTGAAAATTAACTTTTGCAAACACATTATTTTTTACACAAAAATATTTACTTAAATTAAAGAAAATATTTTTTCAAAGTTTAAAAATACTTTTTTAAAAAAGAAAAAAAATTTCTAACAATAAAATTTGACATTTAAATTTGTCTTTTTTTGATAATTTGGAAAAAAAAAATTTCGATTAAAAATATTTGAATAAACATGAAATTTACTTAAGTGTAATTAAAATTTTAAATACTTTTATATAAGTATTAGATAGAAAAACTAATTATTTTTCAAAACATAATTAGTTTATAATGATAAAAACAAGAAACATATGGATAGAAAAGTTTTTAGATGGGCAAAAAAAATCACTGACCATCTATTTAGTGTTTATTTTCATTACGAAAAATTTTCAAGGCCAATCCTTTTTAAACATACATTTTAATAAAAACGATGTATTGTTCATCAAATTTAATAAAAAAAAAATTTTTTGTGCTTTTAAGCTACTAGTAGAAAAAAGAGAAAATTTTATGTAAATGAAAACGATTAAGCAATAGCGGGTCGTAAAAGTGTAACAAGAAATAATCAAAATTTGAAGATTTAAAAAAATGTTTATAATAAAAATTCACCCCTTTCAATTGAAAGTTTATTTTGTCTGTAAACAACAAATAAGTTGTTTAACTAAATAAAATTTTTTTACAAAAACTAGTCACCTGATTGCTTCAATCAGCTGATATTCAAAAGAGTTAAAATTTTTATAAATATTGTTAAAAATAAGTGTTTAAGATCTATCTAAAAGATAAAAAGAATGCGTAAAAAAATAATAAAAAAAAGTATAAAACTTAGTTGAAAGTTATAAACTTTAATGCTTTTAGTTAAATACCTTGTTAAAATCACTAATCGTTAATTAATTTTTAATTAAAAAAAAGTTTTTTTTTTTGTTTAGATTTAGATGATTATACATTAAAAGATAATCATTCATAATAATTTGAATATAAATTTGATTTCAAAAATAATTAGTCTCAATTGAATAATCCATTTAATAAGTTTTAAGCTGAGAAAAAATTTGCTGAGAAATAAAGTAAATTAATTTAAGTCAACTTTTATCTTAAAATTTAATTGTCTTCATTATGTTAATTCTAGTTGTTTTTATCTTCTTTTTTTATAAAAAGTTTTTTTAAAACAAAGTATTACTTTCAAAAAAGTCAAAGAAATAAATTAAAAAAACTAATCTTTATAAAGCATAAACATTATTTTTAAGGAATTTTTGAAAAACTAAAATAAATTTTAAAAGAAGCATTAAAAGTTTTTATAAGCTTAAAAATATTTTAGAAATAGGAAGAAGGGTTTAAAAGTA
>JAVYJV010000105.1:0-208494 GCA_034509755.1 Anisodus tanguticus
CAAACACTTTTAAACCGCCGAAAATAATGGTCTACAATGTGAGCGGCTTTAACTGAAGAGCCACTGTAGCAGCACTTGTACTTTTATTTTAACACACACCACTAAAATCTTTTAAGAGAGAAAATAAAAACATTAAGGTGAATTTTTAATGTAAATTATAATATAGTTTTTCTAATTTTCTTCAAATTTTTTTTTAATAAAAATCTAAAAAATGTTTTTGACTTCAAAATATAAATATTTAGCTAATTTTTCTTTTGTTTGAAAATAAATTAAAACCAATAAAAATTAATAAAAAAATTTTAATTTAATTAATTAATGCTTTTAATTTAAAAATCAGAAAAGTTTTCTAAATGAATATAAAAAGTCATAATTAGAATTGAATTAGATATTCTTTAGACAAAAATATACGCCGACTTTTAAATAACAAGCCGTTTCAATTAAGTAAAAGTAAAGTATACAAATAGTAAAAGTTTTTTTTATTTAATTTGAGCTGAAATTAAAAAGAGGAGGTCTTATAAAAGTTGGTGTTTACTAAGACCGTATTTAAAAAATCTAATTTGACAGAAACATTTTTGAAAACTAACATTTAATCGTTTGAACAAGTTTATAATTTGCTCATCTGTGTCAAAATTCCTCAAAATAAATTTTTTTTTTAATTGCATTAAAAATAAAGTGATCAGATTTTAATACCTTGAATCAGCTTAATGATTTTTAATAGTGATGAATTATCTAAGATAGGGTTATCAAAACTTATTCAGCTAGAAGAAAAGAACTATGTTGATTTATTCTACTTTATAGCTGAAAAACGTCTTTCAAAATAATTTATTGTAAGTCTAATTACAGCTGCATTATCAGTTAAGGATACCATTATGATGATATTAAGAAATATCTACAGGTGATAAAAATTATATTTTTAAGAGTATAGAAAAAACAGATTTTAATGAGAAATTGGCTTAAAAAAAAAATTCAAGTTTTTAGACGATAACAGGTCTTAATAATCATAAAAGTTTCATTTGTTTTAAAAGAAGCTAAATTAAGATAGATATTTAAGAACAAGAAAAAAAATTTCAATTTTTTATTTGACATGTTGAATGAAGGAATATTAATTTTTGATTTAGTTTTTGAAAAATAAGTTTTTACAAGGCTGATAATACAAAATTTTTAAGTTCATTACAATACTTGAGTTTACTATCTTTTGTTTTGAAGATTTAATGATTAATTAATAGCTGAAATGCAAATAGTAGATTAAATAATTAAGTTGTATTTTCTATGTTATATCATGTTTTAACTCTTGTTTTTTTGTAAAATTAAAAAATAATTCAAATTTTTAGCTCTTTACAATGTCAAGTACAAAAATTTTGGTTTTTAACAAAAAAAAATTTTTGATGTTCAAAACCCATTATGCAAATGCTTAACACTAATTTTTTCTAATAAAATACATTGCAGAAAAGAATTTTCTGGTGAAATTTTTTTTGTTTCTCAACTTTTTTTTTTAATAAAAAGTTATAACATATCGAAAAATTTAATTTTTTGTAAAACTTTTTGTCTGCTCATAATTGAAACTTAAATTTCACTTTTGTTTAAGCTAAAATGATTTTTTTCGTTCTTTATAATAATCTTTTGTTTTAATTAATTTTAAAGCTTATCAAAATTAATCGAGTTTAATTTATAAACTAATGATTAAACTATGGTTTGGCTAAATCATTGGTTAAAATTTAAAGTCTTTTTAAAAAACCCGCTAACTTGTTTTCAAACTTAGTATTCAAGCTAAAAATCCTTATTGAGCATAACTTAAATTTATGTTTTGAAAGACTTAAAAAGCTTTAAAAGTATAAAAAAAAACCATTAGAAAATAAAAGGTCAATTTAGACAACTTGTCAACCTAAAAGTATTGATTAGTTTTGTTTGAAAGTTTAATTTACTAAATTTAATTTGTTTATAAGGTTGATTTTTTTTTATTTTAAACCTAAAATTTAGTTAAACTAAAAATTTTATCTAAATTCAAAAATTATCTCTCTATGATAATATATGAATAACTAATTTGAAGTATTCTATCTTTGAATAATCGACTTGAATCCTTTGAAAATAGTTTTGTTAATTAAAAAAGAGATTCTTTTTTATAATGAAGTTGAATTTTACTGAAATTCCATTTATAATTTTTCTTTAGCTTAATAAAAATTTTTAATCTAATTAATCCTTAATTGAAATACAATAAAAATTTTAGAGAAAATTGTGTAGAAATTTGAATTTTGGATGCAAAGAAAGTTTTTTTGTTTTAACGACAGAGGTCGTTAATCTAGTAATAAAATATTTTAAAAAACTAATATTAGTCTCACACAGAGAGAAAAAAATTTTTAAAAATTAAGAGTTAAATAAATTTAAAAAATAGAAATAAATAAAAAAGAAAAATGATTTAAAATAAGAAAAAAATTCAAAGTTCAAAAAAAAAGAAAAGCTTATAAAATTTTAAACATATTTAGGGTTTTCTTTTAACACAGCTATTCTTTAGCCATTCTGTAACCAGTGTAAAGCTATTCTTAAGCTTTTTTCTCATTTTTTTTTTAATATTATTTTCTAGCTTTTTTTAAGCTATTCTTAAGTTATTCTGTAGTTACTCTGTAACTTTTTCTAACCACCAACCAGTCAACCAAAAGAATATAAAAGAATTTTTACCATATTCTTTCTTTTTCTATTATTGCCTTGTCTTTTCTCTTTTCCATTTTGAATGGATTGTTATTCAACCGGCGTCTCTCCTTCGCTTCCTCTCTCATCTTGCTCACCGTTCTTTCGGTTAGGTTTTTCAGTTTGTTTTCTTTTTTCAGCTTGCTTTGATAAAAAAAAAATAGTGAAACTCATATAATTATTTGATTAGCATTCTTTTTTTTTATTTTCTGTATTTTAACACAATTTAATTAGTTTAGTTTGTGTTCTTTCATTAAGTCAGCCTAAATCAATTTTTTGTTTTGAAAATTTTCTTTTTGTTTAATTGAAACTTTAATTTTTTTAAATAGAAAAAAAAGGTTTGAAAATAAAGTTTTAATTTTTTTCTTTTTTAATTTTTCTTTTTTTAATTTTTTTTTTAATTTTCTAATTTAAATTAACTATTTGTTTTAATTTTTTTTTATATGAAAATTATTTTGATTATTGATTCTCATATGTGTAAATTAAAGAAAATTTTTTTTGATTAAGTATTACTATTTTTAAAAATTTTTTTTTTGTTTGTTAAAAATTAAAAAAAGTGTTTTTGATTCTGTGTACTTTTGAATTACCGAGTATTGTTACTAAACAACCAAAAATCTAAGTTTTTTTACTAAAAATTCAACTTTGTTTTTAAAAAAAAAGTAAAATAAAAAAAAATTAAGTAATAATTTTGTAAAAGTAAATAAATTTTAAAAATTTTTACAATTTATATGAAAATTAGTTACAAAAATATCTTTCATTGAAAAATACAAAGAAAATTAATAAATTGATTACATAATTTAATAGATATGAATTTAGAAAATTTTTTTTTTCTAAATTAGAATACTTAACAATAGTTTTATATTAAAAAAAAGTGATTTTGAACTACATATTTAAATATTTCGTTAATTATATTTTTGGTTCAAAGTGCAACTAATATCTGCAAAAAAAAAAGCTAATATATAGATTTTTACTTAAAATATCTTTAAACGAAAAAAAAATTTTTTTTTAAAAATTAAAGCCTATTAACCCTTTACAAGACTTTTACCATTGTCTTTTAATATTTTTTTTCTAATTTTCTAAGCTTTAGAAATTTTGATTAATTTTTTTTTTTTTTTAGAAATTGGAAATATTTAAGTGATCTTAAAAAAGTTAAATGCAATTTGAATTCTAACTGATAATATATTTGTTGATAGTTTTTTTTAAAACTAAATGAATGTTATAGTTTTTTTTAATCGTTTTCATTGAAAAGATAGTCGTTTTGAATAAAATTTGTTTATTTTGAAATCAAAATTGATTAATTATACTCAAATAAAGCAAATAGTTATTAGTGAAACCTATGAACTCAATTGTTTATTAAGAAAAATTTGAAAAACAAGGATAGAAAACTTAAATTTTGAAGTGTAAATCTTCTAATCTTTTTTTTCTAAAAGAACGTGCAACTTTCAAAAATCAAACCTGTGATCAAAAGTTATTCAAATTAAAAAAGTAGTTGTAAAGTAAGTTTTTTCTTCTTTTTTAAAATATATTTTAATTTATGGCTGAATTTAAAGATTATAATTTATTGCGATATCTATTTTGATATTCACTTAATTTTCAATATCTTTTTATCTAATAACATGTGGTTAAAATAAAAAATGATTCTTCCTGCTTACAATGCTTAAGCTTTTTTTCATTTTAGTAAAGATTTTTGTTTACTTTTTTTCTAAAATTTTATTTATTTTTGATTAATCAATTTTAAATTAATTTAGTTTCAAATTTTTATTTGCAATTTAATTATAATAGCTTTTGTTTTTTACTCAATTTCATTTGTTTAATTTTTTTTGAATATTTTAAGTTAATGACTCAATAAATTAATAGCTTGAAAAGATTGATTGTTAATTTTGAAAGTAATTAGTAAGCTTTTTGTTAGGAAGTTTATAATTTGAAAACGTTACGAATTATAATTTATCTTATTACTGAAAACTGTTTCTTATTATTTGAAATTATTTTATTTGTTTTGAAGTTCTTTTTTGTAAAAATTTTAAAAACTTTTGACGATACTTAATTTAAGTTTATTAATAATAAAACCTTTTCTTTTCTCTATAATAGATTTAATTGATAAAAATTAATTAAAAATTTTATACTTTATAAAAAGTATTTTAAGAGCTAATTTTATAATCTAAAATTGCGATAAATTAATTTTAACTATGGACAAAAAGAAACTGTGTAAAAGGCCACGTATGTTTTGAATATGATTAATTTTTTATATATCTATTACCACGCTTTGAATCTTTAAGTTTAACAAAAAAATCTAATAATAAAAATTATTTTCAGGTTCTCAAAGTCAAATATCAAACGGTACAATGCAGACCAGACCTTTGATAGCATTACTTGATGGACGAGACTGCTCAGTTGAAATGCCAATCTTAAAAGATATTGCAACTGTAGCTTTTTGTGATGCTCAATCAACACAAGAAATTCATGAAAAAGTTTTAAACGAAGCAGTAGGAGCTTTGATGTGGCATACAATTACTTTAAATAAAGAAGATTTAGAAAATTCAAAGCACTTAAATTAATTGTTATGAATCTGGTGTTGATAATATTGACTATAAAGCTGCTGGAGAAATGGGTATAGCTGTTTGTAATGTACCTGGTTATGGTGTTGAAGAAGTTGCAGATGCAACATTATGCTTAATTTTAAACTTTATAAGAAGAACATTTGGCTTGCAAATATGGTGAGAGAAGGTAAAAAATTTACAGGTCCTGAACAAATACGTGAATCAGCTCAAGGTTGTGCTAGAATTAGAGGAGATACTTTAGGTATCATTGGTTTAGGTAGAATAGGTACAGCTGTAGCAATAAGAGCTAAAGCATTTGGATTTAATATTATATTTTATGATCCATATTTATCAGATGGCGTAGAAAAATCTTTAGGTTTATCTAGAGTTTATTCTTTACAAGATCTTTTATTCCAATCTGATTGCATCTCTTTACATTGCACTTTAAATGAGCATAATCATCATCTTATTAATGAATATGCAATTAAGAATATGAGACCAGGTAAATAATTTTTTTTTCAAAAAATTAAGTTTAATTGAATAAATATAAATTATTACTTTTTTTAGGTGCCTTTTTGGTCAATACCGCTAGAGGTAATTTAGTAGACGAAGCGGCTTTAGCTACAGCTTTAAAAGAAGGACGTATACGTGCTGCAGCTTTAGATGTTCTTGAAAATGAACCTTACAATTCATCAGCAAGTCAGTAATTTTTTTTTTTTTGATGTTCAATTTTAATGACAATAACTTTTTTAGGTCCATTAAAAGATGCTCCAAATTTAATAATTACACCTCATTCTGCTTGGTATAGTGATATATCATGTTCAGAGCTAAGAGAAATGGCAGCAAATGAAATAAGAAGAGCTCTAGTAGGAAAAATACCTGAATGCTTAAGAAATTGTGTTAACAAAGAATATTTTACAATAGGTAATGGAAACAGTAGTACTAATGGTAATACTTCAATAAATAATTTTCCTGAAAATTTAAATTTGAATAATTTAAACAATTTAGGAAATCTAGGTAATTTCTCCAATTTAGGAAATTTGGCAAATTTAGGAAATCTAAACAATTTAAATAATTTAAACAGTTTAGCTGCTAATGGATTAGGTACAAATGGTTCAAATTTTTTTCCAATGAGTTTACCTCATTCAACAACTCAAGAATCGATGCATAATCCAATGGCGGCATTAGCAGCTGCTAGCCATGCTCAACCTCATTCCACATTACCTGATTTAAATAGTCATGTTAAATCTGAAAGTTCTGAGGTTCATTAATGAAAAGAAAAAAAATTACGTAAATTTTTGAATTATTAAAATAAAAAATTCAATTTAAATTTTGAAAATTTTAAGCAAGCACCGAAAAACATCTTCATTTCATTTAATTTTTTTTGGATAATTTAAAAATTTCTAAATTTTTTTGAAGATGGCTTAAGAGATGTAAAAAATTTAAAAAAAAATTAAATTGTTTTTGCTTTTTTGTGCCATTCTTAATTAAATTATATTATATTCGAATTTAATTTAAACTAAGAGTATAACTATAATTTTAGAATATAATTTTGAAGCTTTCTAAATAAAATGTACAATCTTATCAAAAATTTGAAGTAATTAAAACTATTTAAAATTAGGTAAATTTTCATTTAAGAATTAGTTAAATTTTGTTATTAGCACAAATAGTTAAATCACTTTATCACCAAAAAAAAAAATTTATCTTCCATTAAATCTCATTGGTAAAAAAAGCACTAAATTTAGTTTTTTTTAATTCATTTCTTTATCAATTTCTTATGTAAAATTTTTTTATCAACTCTATATTCAAAAAACAAGAAGAATTTTCAACACTAAAATTTGTCATAACATAAAAAATTAGTTATTATTTGATAAGGATTTAATTTATCGAACGCTCATTTTATTAATCTACTACTCATTATTAAATAAATTGTTTCTATTTTGATTTTAAAAGCTTAAATACCTGTTTTTGAATAGATAAGGATAAATTGATTTTATATCTCCATAAAATTAATAAAAACGTTTTTTGTTTATGAAAATTTACCTAAATTTAGAAAAAGTATTTTTGGAATCATTTTAATAAAGTTTAATAAAAATAAGTTGAACTAGTTAAAAAAGTCTTAATAAATTTAACAGAGAATTCGTAAAATTGAAAATTATTTAAATGATTATAACGATAAAATTTAATTTCTTTTTAAATCTGATTAAATTAAATCGATTTTTAAAAATCTTTCTTTTTGTATCAATCATTTTCATACTTCAATAAATTGTAAAAAAAACTTTTAAATCAAAATTTATGAATTTCAATTGAATTAAAGTCTTATGTAAACTAACATTCTTTTCAAGTGATGCTAAACGAAAATTAGTATTTAGAGTATAAAAAAAGATGGTTTAGTAAGAAGAAATTAGTTTTCTTTTTTATCTAAAAAACAATTTTAAAACTTCTGTTTTATTCAAATTGTCATTAAAATTTAATCAATAATTATCTATAAAACTAAAAGCAAAGGTTTTAATTGTTTTCAAAAATTCATCTGAAAAACTTATATTCAAAGTTTGTTAAAATTAAAACATGTATCAAGGTGTAAAAGATATTTTTTAATTAATTTCTTAGAAAACTTTTTTTTTTCTTCATCAATTAACAACAAACTGTAATTATTTAATTAGTAAATTGCATCTTAGAAGATTAAATAGCTTTTTTTCCTATTTTAAACGGTCTTTTACCTACTTCAAAACTTTTTTTTAATTCAATAAACAAATTCGGAACTTAAGAAAAACACGCTTATCACTTAAAATAATTTTAAATCAAGTTCAATAGAACACTATTCAAAAAGTTAATTATAATATGAATTGTTTAGTTATACAAAAGAACCTTTTATGTCTTTTAAAAAAAAAATTTTCAAATTGATTTAAATCAAAATTAAATTCTTTTAGACATCAATTTATTCTAAAAGAAATAATTGAAAATTCAATTTTTTCATTAACTTAATAACATCTAAAAATTTTTATATAAGTTCCCATCAATTTTTAAAAACATCTTTTGTTTTATCTATTTCATGTCTTGTTAATTTATTTAAATTGAATTTTTTTTTATAACTTTGCTTTATTATGAATTTTTCATAAAAATTCATTGTTATAGTTTTTATTCATAAAACTAATCTTTGTAAAAGTTTTTTGTTTTAATTAACTTGTAAACGTTTTTTTTTCAAATTGCCAGCAAAAATTTTAGTAATAGGTTTTTTAATTAAGTTCAGTAAAAAAACTTTTATCAATTGAATTTAGTAGAAGATTTTTATTAATTGAATTTAGTAGAAGATTTTTATTAATTGAAATTAGTAAAATAACTTTTGTAAATTTTATTTATTAGAAGAATTTTGTCAATTAAGTTTAGTAAAAAATGAAAAATTTTTTATTGAAACTTTTATCTAATTTTTTGTAAAAAAATTTTCATGAAAATAAAATTTTTTCTTAAGAAAACTTTTTTCTTTGCTTATTTTCAAAAAATTTCACATTTAAAACTATTTTTCTAAAATAATTTTCAATATTTTTTACAGTTTATTTTATATTCATTTCAATTGATCTTTTTTCTAATTTTATCTTTAAATAGTTAATTTAAGTTAAATATTCATTTAAAATTATTCTCCAATATTCTTTTAACTTCAAATATTCATTTTTCAATATTCATCTAAATTCATTTTTAATTTATTTTACAGTTTATTTTTAATAATCATTTAAAATTCAACTTTAAATATTATTTTACAGTTCATTTGAATATTTTCTCTAACTTCATTTTAATAAACATTTTGTTTTAAATTGTCTAAAATTTATTTAGAAAAAAAATTTTTGAACCCATTAAAGAATAATATTCTTCCAAGTTCAAATATACTAATCAAAAGTAGTTTATAAATTCAAATTTAGAACAGTTCCTGGATTTAACCAAAAAAAGAAGAAAAAAAAATTTTCAAATTAAGAGAATACCTGATTTCTAAATTCAAAGTTAAAAATTAATAATAAGTTTAAAACCAAAAATAAAAAATCCTCTTTTAATAATTGAGTTAATTGAAAAAAATTTCTTCAAATTTTTTCTTTAAAAACAAATTTAATGATCAACTTAAATTTTAAATTGATTTTTTATTGAAAAATGGGTTTAAACTTATCAAAAATCATGAGTATTTAATTAAATTTTTCTTATAAAAATATAATTGACAAGCAGTGAAGATTTAAATTTTTATCAAATTGTTTAAAAGAGGAAGTTTTCTTATAGTTAAGTTTTATTCAAAAATGAAGATCAATTTTTTTTTCAATAAAATTTTATGATTAACCTTAGAAAAATTTTTTTATTTTTAAAACGAAAATGAGGCACAAAAATTTATGTTTAAAACAATCATTTTAATTAAAAAAGTTTAACCTAAATTCTAATTAAAAAATAGCTTTAGAGTTAAAAAAAAAATTTCAAATCAACAGATTTTTGTTTTATTAAAATGATTTAAATCATTAAAAATGATTCATTAAGAATGCAATTTCATTTTTGAATAAGCCGATAAAAATTTGTTAAGATTAATTTATTTATAAAGTTTAAGAAATAAACTTGTCAATTTCTTAATTAATTTAAATGAAATTTATTTTTAATGCATCACCATTTTCAATAATAACATTCTAATTTTTTTAAAAGTTATTCGCAATTTAAAATTGTTAAACTTTTGAAATTTATTTTACAAGTAAAAAGATCATTTATGACACCCTAAGCTGATCATCTAGAAAATAGTAGTCAATCTCTTCACTTCAATAAATCTACTCTATTGGTCTAAATACACACTTTTTACAGAAAAAAAAAGTTAATAGTTTAGATATATGCATACGATGAAGACTAAAGAGGATGCATTGTTTCAAATTTATGAATTGTATTTCATTTTGCTTAATAAGATGAACAAAAATGATCAACGTAGTTTTTATTTTTACCAATAGTCGAAATCAAGTACAAAGTTTATCAAATAACAAGTTATCCAAAAATGATTGTTGCGTGTCTAAGTGAGTTCGAACTAATAGTTCTAAAAAGCAAATATATGATTCAAAATATGGTTTTTAAACAAAAAAAAAAAAATAAATATATAAGTTTATATAGAATTGATATATAAAGTTTTAAACTATTTTTTTTGGTTAAATTCTGGTAAAAGATTGATTTAAGAAAGCACGCAACTGAACTATTTGATTGGTACCAACCATCAGAAAAAATAAAGTTAACAATTCAAAGAGATCTTTTAAATACTTTTCTTAACTATTTTTAAATAAGATGCTCTACAATAAAGTAAAAAAAAAGTTATTCATTTTATTTGCTTTTTAATACTTATTTATGTTTCACATATTTACTTAACAATCTTAGTTTTTTTCTTAAATTCGTTAATTTAAATTTTAGAAAGTTTTTGAACCATTGATTATTTTGATCATTACTAATCAAGTCCCAAACTGTTAACATCATTTCAAAAAAAAAAATTTTGATTTTAAAAAAAAAGATTTTTTTTCTTTGTGTTTTAACCGTTATTGATGAAGATTATATACGGTAAATAAAAAACTTTTTTTTTTCAAGTGTATTTTTGGATTAAGATATTCAAAGCTTGTTTAAATTAACAAATAGAAATTTAAAAAAAAATTCGATTGACGATGGATTACAGAAAAAAGGAGGTTTGGTGAAAAAAAACAAATAAAACAAGCTTTTCTGTTTTTTCATTTTTTTAAGAATTTTTTTCTTGTTTGACGTTCATTTAAGACAAAATATTCAATTGAAACAGAACTTTTTTTCCTAAATTAAATTTTAAAGTCTAAATCATGAAATATTAATTATTTTTTTTAAAAACTATTTCTATTTAATTTTGCTAATTAATTTATTTGTTTGTAGGTTCAACAAGTTTTCAAACACAAATCAATTAGAAAATAATGGTAAACCAAATTTAAATTAAAACTTAATGATTATTTTGTCAGAAATTTTGTGTTCTTAAAAAAAATTTTATTCAAATCATCTTTTTTTTTGGTGTATAGTTCAAGATCAACATTAAAAGTGTTTGTGATATTTTTCAAGTTTTTAACCTATTAAAGTGATCTTGAAACATCCTAACTTATTCTTTTCCCATCTTTTTTAAATTTAAGTTTAATTATTTTAAATGGATTACGTTTAAAGTTTATATTAAGAAATTTTTTTTTTTATTTTTTAATTACTTGTGTTAATTTAAGTAAAATTTGATAATAAGTTTTAAACCAAAGAAATTGAACAAAATGAATAAGTTTTATTCTTTAATCTTAATTTTTGTATTTATCAATTCAACATATCAACTAGGTAAGTTTTTTTTTTATTCAAATTTTAAAATAACCTAAAGAATTATGACTTTTTTTTTAATTTAATACAAAACTTTTTTGAGTCCATTTATGGATTTCTTTCTTATTTTTTTAATTAGAAAATATATTAACAGATATAGATCTATGAAAACTTATTCTGTCTTTTAGAAGAAGACTTAATTTTTTCTGAATAAAGTTTATTATTAAACAGATACTTAAAAATTAATCTCTTTTAAATTTTGATATTCTTTTTTCTAATTAAATAATATTCTAATTTTTTTGTTAAAAATAAGACTTTCTTTATTAGAAAGTTTATTAAGATTTATAAAAAAGTTTAAAATACTTTATTTGAAAAGTTTTATGAGATTTTCTTAATTAAAAAAGTTTTATGATTTCTATTTCATTAAATTGTTATGAGATTAAAAAGATTTTTTGTTTATTAAAAAATAATTAATTTTTGATTTTAATGACGGAAATTATTTAGTTTTTCTTTTAGACAAGATTAATTAAAATTTAAAATTTTTCTTAAACAAAAAACTAAAAATAACTTCGATTGATTATATTCATAACTTAAAAAGAATTTTTAATTAAAATCTATAAAAAGTTATTTAAAAGTTTACCTTAAAATTGGTTCTAAATAAAATTGTCACCAAAAAGGCAGATATTTTTATATATAAAAAAAATCATTTTAAATGATGCAAGGTTACATTTTAGGTTCATCATTTTCTATTTTTAATGTTGAAATTACTTTTTTTTTTTCAAAAGCATCAATCTTTTCTCTTTTATTTAGCTTTCTAAAATCTTAATCAACCATCTTATCACCTTCGTTTTGAAAATAACTTTTATTAAAAACTTTTTTTCAAAACTTAATTTAATAAAGATGAAATTTGGTTTTTATCAATCAAATTCTTTTTTTTAACTTTTGAAATCTTTTTTTTTTATTTTAAAACATTTCTATCTAAATATATTTTTGTATCTTTTTGTTCATCTAAATATATTTTAGTATCTATTTGTCTAAATATATTTTGTTTCATTTTTAATCTTATAATTGAGCAAACTTTTATTTATTTAAATTGAATACTTTTTTGTTTAGCTTTTAAAATAAAACATTTTTTTATCTTAATATACGTGAATACTTTTGTATTTTATTTGAAAATGTTTCAATAACTTTTTATTTGTTTGAAACAGTTTTTATTTATTTTTTGATTTCTTTCTTATTTTTGTTAACTTAATTAAGTTCAAATCTTATTTCATTTTTTCTTAAAAACTGTGGCAATTTTTTTATTTACATTGGCTTTAGATATTAACAAGCTAAAGTTTTTTAAAAGCCAAAAAATACTCTCAAATTTTAAGTAAATTAAAATATACTCTTAATGATTTTAGTGAATTAAAATATACACTCAAATTTTAAGTAAATTAAAACATACTCTTAAAGTTTTTTATAAGTTAAAATACACTTTAAACTATTATAGGTTTATAAAGTTGAATTCGAAACCTAAATTAGTATCAACTTTCACTTAGTTTGTTATAAAAATTTAAAATTAATTAATCTAAATATTTTTTATTGAGAATAAATATTTGAGACTTTGGTATGCTCACTTTTTTAAAGTTAATCACTTAAACTTTATCATAAAAATGTGATTTTAAGCAATTATTAAATAATAAGGAAGTCTTTAAATGCTCAAACTATAAAAGTAAAAAATAAAAAGAGGATAAAGAAGCAGGTTTGAAAGAGAAGTTTATTTGAATAAAACTAAATTAAGCTTTGATTCAGTATACATATAGATAGGAAATTAACTAAATAAACTAAAGATTACATTTTTTTTACTAAAATTTCTTTTTCAAATTTTTCTCAAGTAAAAACCACGTTTTAGGTATATTTGCTTAAATTCAAAAAATATCAAGTTTTTTATTTAAAATTCAATTTGTTTGATTTTTTATGATAAAGTTTTGTTAGAAAAAATTGATTATTTTTTTGTACATTTCTTTTAAAATTTTTTAATTGGTCATGACCAAATAGATGAAACTGAACTTCAAATGAAAATGGTCAATTTAAAAAAGATTAAGGCTTTTAAAGAAAAAAAAAATTTTTAGAATGAAATTATATTGATAAAAACTTTTCACTTGATTAAACTTTATGATTAAAAGTTTTTCTATGCGGTTTATAAATTGAGGTCGATTTTAGTTTTTAGTATAAAACTTAACAATCAATTATTTTAAAACTTTATAAAACTAATTAATTATCCAAATAATCTATTCAACTAAAACATCTTTTTAGTCAAACTTTTTTTTTGCAATTATTTCAACTGTAAAACAATTTTTGAATATATCTTTTAACCTAAATTTAAAAATAAATTTTCTTAATAATCAAACCAAAAATCAATTTTTTAAATTTTTTGTCAATTCATTTAAATCTATTTTTATCAATTAAATTTAGTTTATTCAAATTGATCTTAATCTATGAATCTCAGTCTTCATTAACTTAAAATTATTGATTTTTTATCATCACTTTTGTTTTAGTTAAGTTTATTAGTTTTATCCATCAAATCTTTTAAATTTAGTTTAATAATTTAAATTCATAAAGTTTACTTTTTTAATTTTATTCTGATAAATTCTGTTTTGTGATTTCAATTTTTTTAATTTAGTCTTTTAATATCATCCTGATAAATTAAGTCTTTTCATTCTGATAAATTTATTCTTTTAATTTCATTCTGATAAATTCTGTTTTGTAATTTCAATTTGTTTAATTTAGTTTTGTAATTTTAATTTGATAAGTTTATTCTTTTAATTTCAATTAAATTAGTTTAGTCTTTTATATTCAATTCAATAATTTTAGTCTCTTATATTCAACTCAATAAGTTTAGTTTATTAATTTCAAATCATGAAGTTTAGTTTAATAATTTAAAATGAATAAGTTTAGTCTTTTTAATTTTAAACCATAAAGTGTAGTTTATTAATTTTATAAACGTTCTAAGCACGGTAGTTTTAATCTAATCTAAGTTTTGATTTTCAAAAAATATTAGTTTAAACTAATCGTCTTTCATGAATTTAATGTTTTTGACAAAAAAGATTCAAACAAAAAAATTAAAAGTTTTTAACAAAAAGTTTTAAAAAGCAATCAAAAAAAGAAAATTTGATTTTCTAAAAGTTTAAAAAAAAGATCGTTAAAAAAGATAAAAATTTTTTCAAAAGACTTAAAATTATGATTGGTCTAAATACTTAGATAAATTTTAGTCTATTTAACAGAAGAAAAAAATGGTAAATTATATCATTAAATGAAGTGATTCTTTAAATTTTTATCATTTTTTTACTCAATGTCAAAATTTTTAAAACTGTTAATAATCTATATTTAATTTTATCATTTAAATCAATTTGTTTATTGTTTTTAATAAAAAAAATTCTAAACATCACTTAACAAGGCTATAAATTCAGCTTAAATTAAAATAAAGTATTTTTAACAAATTTTTTCTTTTAAAACAATCAACCGTCTTTTTACACTTCAATAAATTATATAATTTGAACAAAAAAAAAAAACTTCAATATGTATAAGGGTTTTTTTTTCTAAATTTTAATTAAAAAGACTTTTGATTCAAAACGTTGCTTAATATTGTTGATGCTTTTTTTTTGAATAAATTGATAAAATTGCTTTTATTTTACAAAAAAAATTATACAAACCAGTTAATTGTTTATTTGAATCAATTTTATTTGAAAAATTTAAATTTTGATTCTTAAGATGTTCCAGTTTAAAAACATTCTAAAGATTTTAGAAAAAAATATTTGCAAACTTGTAAACACAACAAGTTTTCTATTTTAGAAATTTTAATTTTTGACAAATCAAATTTTTAAGAAATCGTTTTAGAAAAAGATTTAAAAAAATGTTCATAATTTTATTAAGTTGAATATTTTATAAGCTTTAGTTTTAGAAAACAATTTGATTAGTATATTGAACTTGAAAAATTATTCTAAAAAATTTTTTCTTTTTAGATGAACCAAATTCTTTGAAAAACCGATCTAGACAAGCAAGAAATTCTTTTTTAAATTCAAATGAAGAAATTGAATCAGATAGTATTGAAAAAATTTCATTAAAAAATTTAAGAAAAAAATTAAATAAAGATGGAGAATCATTAAATGAGAATGTAAAAAAGAATTATATGACTAGACTAGGTGATTTAAATGATGTTTTAGATCAACGTAATTTAGTTAGTGCACCAGATTTTCAAGCTAATGCAGCTGGTTTCATTTTGCCTGAATATTTATCTAATTCAGCTAACTTAGTTAGTAGTTCATCAAATAACATTTTAAATAAATTATCTACTTATGATTCAAATAATCAAGCTAGTTCCTCTTCTAGTTATGAAGATTTAGCTAATTATTTTAACGATAAAAATAATTTTTTACCTTCATCAACTTTAAGAGAACGAAGAAAAGGTTCAAATGATAATTCTCAAAAAAATAACCCTTTTGAAAGAACAGTAGAAGATCAAAGTCTATTTGAACCAGCTGCTTCAAAACAACTTATGAAACAGCACCAAAATCAACAAAATCAATTGAAAGATAATGAGTATTCTTCGAATTCAATTTTAGATTCATCTTCAGACAATCAAGATTTTAATTTCAATAATTTTAACTCATTTCCAAGTTCAAATGATTTTTCTTTGAGCAATAATTATAATAATGATTTAACTTCATTAAATAGCTTAGCAAGCTTGGGTGGTATACGTAACTTAAATGGATTAAATACAGTAAATTCAGCACTTAATTTTAACAGTGGTTATAATAACTTAGGTTCTTTAGCAACTTCCCCATCTTCATTAGTTGGTACTTTAGGCGGTTCATTGAATGGGTTAAGTAGTGTAGTTCCTCCTGGTGCAATTGTAGGAGCTCCAGGTAGTTCACCTCCACCAGGTATGAAATTAGCCGGATATGTTACTGTAACTAACCCAGCATCAAATAATGCTGGAAATGTAGCACCATCTAATAATCTTATAGGCTCTTCTTCTAATCAACAACAAATGTTATTAAATCAAGTGATCAATAGAAATCCACAAGCTCAAATGTTAGCTCAAGTTATGGCTCAAAATATGGCTCAGTTACCTATTGGAAACCCTTATGGCAATAATTTTCAACAATTTTTAGCACCAAACAGCAATTTAAATAATCTGCCAAATAATCCAGCACCAACTTCTAATTCTAATTCAAACTCAAATTCTAATACAAACTCTAATAATAATAATTCAAATAATAATGCATCGAATGGAGAACAAGCATCTGGTTCAACAAACCGTGCAAAATTTTTACAAAGATTAAATCCAATGAACTTATTTAGAAGATTAAGAACAAGAACTCAAAAGAATAATTCTAAAAACAATAAAGAACAAACTTCATCTAACTCTAATTCAAACTCTAACACAACTCCTAATGAAATGAATAATAATATTCCAGACTTAGAAGATAGATCTCAAATATTTTTAACACCTGAAATTTTTATACCAAGTTCAGCTCCAAGTAACCAACATCAAGTTATACAATTAACTCCACAACAACAACAACTTGCTCAACAATTAAGTGCACAATTAGCTCAATTAAATTTACAAATAGCTCAACAAGCAAATAATAAAGCAAAATTCGTACGTAAAAGTGGTAGCTTAAACTTAAAAAATATGAACTCAAATATTAAAAAAATATCAAAAAGAGATGTTTCTAACCAAAAAATAAATTCAACGTTAGTTAATGAAAATTTAAATTTATCTGCCAATGATCAAAAAATAAAAAATAAATTAAGTAATTCAGAAAATTCTTCTTTAAGAGAACTTTCTTTTAATTCAAAAAATGTTAATGGAAGTAATGATACAGAAACTGCTGAAAATGGTTTTTTTCCTGTAGCTGATATTTATCAAAATTATAAAATGAATTTAAGACCTAGATTTAGATTTCCAGCTGTTAGAGAACAGCGTCGTATATCAAACGTACATGGTTTACATGTTAATACAAACAACTATTTAACTAACAATAATAATAAAAATAGTTTTTTAGGTATAATGGGTAGTGGAAATTTTGAAGTTATTAGAGGTGGTATGCTAACACCTGAAAGTAATAATAGAAATTCTGAGCATAGTTCAAACCATAATATACATCCTAATAATAATCATGATGATAATTATAAACACCAAAATCAACCTAATTTAGGCCATGTAATTCCAAATAAAAATAATAAATTTAATTTAGACAACGATTTTGATGACGATGATGATGATGATGATGATAATGTAAATAATTTTAATGGATCTTTGATGAGCAATAATAATGATAACTCAAATTCAAATAAAAGAAATGGCGTAATGTTTATGGATGATGATTTATTAGGTTCAAATATTCATAATAATGGTCAAGGTAAAAACTTAAATAATTTAAATAATGGTGGTATACTTGGTTTTCAAGGTTTTAATAGTTTTTCCGGTTCTAATCAATTTAATGCTCTTTCTTCTGCTTCAAATTATAATAATCAACAGTTTGATTCATCAAAAATTCTTGATAAAAATATTTCCCAATCAACTAATTTATTACAAGATAATATTTCAAATGCCAACCAAACATCTTCAGAAAAAAAAAATTAAAATTTTTTTATTAATCCTATTATACTGAATAATCAAAAAAACAGTAAAACTTAATAAATGATATGCTTTTAGTCAAAACTGTTTTTTCTAAGTAAAAAATTAATCGACAAATTAATTAATGAATAGTTTTTTTTGAATTTTTAAGTCAATCAAGTTGGTTATCTAAAAAAATTATTTGTGTTCAAAAAAGAAATTTATCAAGCGTATCATATTATTAAAATTTAGCGTTTTTTTTCAAAAAAAAGAAAAATCGTTTAATTGGTTGATATTGAATGGTAACTAAGACATTTATGATGAAAAAAAGTTTTAAAAAAATAAATTTAATTTTAACCTATTTTTATAATAAAAAGAGTTAAAAAAACAGTTATTGATAAAAATGGTTGTTTATTAATAAAAACTCTAAAAATTTTAACTGAAAAACATTTTTGTCTTTACACCTCAGCGCATCATTCTTGATTATTTTTTTAAATAAAACTAAACCCAATAAATTTTTTTTAAGTTCAATATTATCTATTTTAAACTTAAAAAAAATCAAAAAAAATTAATTTATTATTCAATACGATTTGAAGCAAGTCTCAAAATTTTTTTTTTATTTGGACTATTCTTTTATTTAATGTTGTATTTTTAAACTTGTATTTAATGCTCTAATCATTTTTTGTTTAAATAGTCTATGTTTTTAATTAAAAATAATTTAATCGTTTCAGGTTATTAAGGTTTAAAAATGTAAGCGATTTGCTTAAACACAACAATTTTTTAATAAATTTTTTTATACTTTTTTTGTAATTTTTTTTCCAATTAAACTTTGAAATTTTGATGAACTTTCATTTGATTATACTTCAAACATTTTTGTATAATTATTTTAACAAAAACTATTCTCTTTTTTATCAAACTAAGCAAACTCTAAAATGAGAAACTATCTCAAATTAATCTCTGTTGATATTTTTAAATTTAGTCATTCTTTTAACTATTGTTTTTTATGCTCAAAATAAAGTTTTTTTTTGAATATATACTTAAACATTTTATGACATAATGTTTGTTTTTTCTTTTTTTATCTAAAACTACAAATCTTACATTTCTACATTTGAATAAAGTTTACTAAAAGTTTTATATTTTCTTTTTTTTTAATAAAACATCATTTAGATCTTTTCTTTTTTTTAGCTAATCAATATAATTAACTTTTTAATTGAATCTAAGTTTCATTTCATAAAAGTTTTAAAAACCTTATTTTAAAACCTTTTTTGTAGAAATAACATTTTTTTACTGAAAAACAAAGAAAAAATAATAACATTTAAGCCATCTTCTGGTAAAAAAACTTAGTTTAGTTTTTTGAATAAGTACATTTTTGTTAAAAGTCAGACTGAAATTAAAAATTCTAAGTTGTATTTAATTTTTTTTATTATAAATCATTAAATTAAAAAATATTTAATTTCATTTAATAATTTTAGTATAAAGTGAATTATTTTTTAGTGTTTTTTTTTTTGGTGAGTAATTTCTTTAAAATTATTTTTTATGAAACTTTTCAAACTAATTTCTAATTAGACCCTTTTAAAAAATCAAGAAACATATTAATGTTTTGTTTTTTGTGATGAACAGAATTTCTTTTCTTTAATTTTATTTTTTTTCTTAACAATCATACTTTTCAAATTTAAATTGTTGCTGTGTTTTTTATTTCTAGTAATTTAATTCTAAAAAATTGGCGCAAAAATTTTCTAAAAAAAAGCGCTAAATTTTATTTTTCTATTTTAAGGGGTCTTTAAAGAATAAAATTAAGTCAAACAAAAAAAATTCTATCAATTTCTATCAATATCTTAAACTAAATATTTCTTTTTAATTATAACTAATTTTTTTTGTTCAATTAAATCTTATTTATCATTTGTTTTAACATTCTCTATTGAAAAAAAAGATGCTAAATTTTCTAAGCTTATAAATAAAAAAAAAGTAACGCGCATGACTAATTATTATTTTTTTTTTTTTCTGGTTTAGTATCGTTTATTTTTTGTTCTGTCTGTGTTATCAAATTGTGTCTTAATCTAAAAAATCAGACTGGAAAATGGAAAGTGAGCCTTCCTTTGCAGATTCTGATTATCTTCCAGACAATGAGAAAAAACCAAGAGGTAGAGGCCGGCCAAGAGGATCTGTTGGTCGAGGTCGAGCGCCGAAACCTAGATCAGCTAATTATTCGACTAGAATAATTGAAGGAGATACATCATTATTTGAAAATGTTAAATCAAGTAGATATCCTTTACAATCAATTGTAGACGATTGGATTGAATCTTATAGAACGAATCGGGAAATCGCTTCATTAGAACTCATACAATTTTTTATCAGAGCTGCTGGTTGTAAAGGAATAATTACACCTAGAATGAGAGAATCAATGGATAATAATATGATAATAAAAGAATTAGTCGAAGATTTCGATGAAGATTACGGATCAGATTACCCATTAATAATGACAGGACCACAATATAAAAAATTTAAAATTAATTTTTGTGAATTTGTACATGTTTTAATTAAACAATGTCAATACAGTATTATTTATGATCAATATTTAATGGAAAGTTTAATTTCATGGTTAATATCTCTTTCTGACAGTCAAGTTCGTGCTTTTAGACATACAGCAACTTTAGCTGCAATGAAATTGATGACTGCTTTAGTTGATGTGGCATTATTATTGAGTGTTAATTTAGATAATACTCTAAGACAGTATGAAATTGAAAGATCAAAAGGAAAAGATCAACGTTTAAATGAAAGATTAGATGCTTTAGCTTCTAAAAAAATGGAAATGGAAGACAATACTAAAGATATAAATATTATGTTAAGTTATATGTTCAAGTCATTATTTGTCCATAGATATCGTGATTATGTACCAGAAATTCGTGCTGTTTGTATATATGAAATTGGTGTTTGGATGAAAAAATTTCCGAATCATTTTTTAGATGACTCTTATTTAAAATATATTGGATGGACTTTAAATGATAAAGTTTGTGATGTAAGATTAAAATGTTTACAAGCACTTTTGCCTTTATATGACAAAGAAGAAATTGCACGTAAAATGGAGTTGTTTACTAATAAATTTAAAAATAGAATTGTTCAAATGGTTTTGGACAAAGACTCAGAAGTAGCTGTACAAGCAATTAAATTGATTATTCAAATTCAAAAACATCATAGTGATGTTTTGAGTGATAAAGATTGTGAGTCAATCTATGAATTAGTTTTTGTTTCTAACAGAGGAGTTGCTCAAGCTGCCGGAGAATTTTTGAATGAAAGATTGTTTCAGGTAGATGAAAGTATTGAATATAGATCTAGAAGAGGTAAAAAACTTTCACCTCATACTCCTCTTATGAGAGATTTAGTTCAATTTTTTATTGAAAGTGAATTTCATGAACATGCAACTTATTTAGTTGACAGTTTGATAGACAGTCATTTAATGATGAAAGATTGGGAATGTATGACTGATTTACTTTTAGAAGAACCTGGACCAGATGAAGAAACTTTAGAAAATAGACAAGAAACAAGTTTAATAGAAATTATGACTTGTTGTGTCAAGCAAAGTGTGACTGGAGAACCTCCAATTTGTAGAGAAACTGGAACTAAAAGAACAAATAAAGAAATTAAATTTTTACATGAAGATAAAGTAAAAATAACTGAACATTTTATTCCTGTATTGCCTCAGTTGTTAGATTTGTATAAAACAGATGCAGAAAAAATAGCTAATTTAATGCAAATACCTCAATATTTTGATTTATCTTTATTTACACAAAGTGGAGATGATTTAGAAAGACTTTTAAGACTTATAAATGAAATAGTAGATATTCACTCAGATTCTGAAGTATTAAAAGCTTGTGCTAAATCTTATAAATACTTATACGATGATGATTATCAATTTAGTCGGAATGTTTGGTTGAATAAATCACAATTGATAGATATGTTAGTCAATAAATACAAAACTTCTTCAGAGAATTTTTCTTTAAATCCTCAAGGACCTGAAAGTAGTTTAATTGGTTTGTTGATAAAAAAGTTATCTATATTTTTCAGTTGTCATGATTTAACTTCTTGGAACATTTGGAAAGATTTATTTGATAAATTTATACATTCAGTGACACAGGAAAATGCAGAAATGCCAATTGAAGCTACCAAATATGCCTTAGAAGCTTGTTATTTTGGTTTAATGTGGGAATTGAATTTAATTCATACAAACAAATCAGTAATGACTAAAGCTGCTTTCCGTAAGCGTTTAGGAAGTTATATAAACGAATTAAGATCAATAATTGGTTCAAGAAGAAATGACGAGTTGAGAGAAGAGGTAAGATATTCAATTAAAATTAAATCTTGATTGTTTTTTAACATTTTTTTTTATTATTTAGGCGTATTCTATTTTATGTGATAGTTTAATAACTTTTTCATCTAAACTTGAGAGTAAAAAATTACTTGAACTCTCTTTTCAACCTGATCATAGTTTAACTCAAGAACTAGAATTATTTATTCTTGAAAAAGTATTTATTGAAGATTATATTTTTGATGAAGAAACACAAAATAATAAAAGGCTTGAAGCTTTACACAAAAAAAGAAATTTCCTTGCAGGTTATTGTAAATTAATTGTTTTTAATATAATCCCAATGAATGCTTCAGTTTGCGTCATAAAAAACTATGTTAAAGTAAGTTTATTCATTTTATTTATTTTTATTAAAAAAACTTTATATTTTTTAGTTTTTCAACGACTATGGAGATATTATTAAGTTTACTTTGGGTAAATTAAGAGAGATTAATAAAGTTATTTGTGCAAAAACAATGGCTAAAGCTTTAAGCACTTTATTTTTAGAGTTAAGGTCATTAGCTCAAAATAATCCAAATGCATATACAAAACAAGATGCAAACTTTGGTCAATTAAAAGATTTAGCAAAACGTTTTTCTTTATCATTTGGTTTAGATCATCAAAAGAATAGAGAAGCAATAGCCGCTTTTCATAGAGAAGGTATTCATTTCACATTTAATACAATTGAAAATCCAGATGATCCTTTAGGTCCTCCACCAAATATTCCATTCTTAGAAATTATAAGTGAATTTTCAAATAAACTTTTAAAGCAAGATAAAAAAATAGTGTAAGTTTAACAAAGTTTTATTAATTTAAATTTTTGCTTAAAATTTTTTTTTTAGTTTGAACTATTTAGACAAGTATTTACAAAAATCATTACCAGGAGTTCGTAATGATCAATGGCAACAATTACTTAGTTATCGTAGTAGTTTAATGCAAACTAATGAATTAGATATTCCAGTTAACAGACTTCCGGGAAGACAGTCTTATTCTAAAGGCCAAAATGAAGATCAGGGTAAGTTTTTTTTAATAAATTTCAATTATTTTTATTAAAAATTATAATTTATTTTTTTTAGATGAAGAAATAAATGATGAAGATTTAATTTCCGAAGAAGGATCAATGAATTAAAACTATGGTTCAGATCATTATGTAAATTTTTTTTCAACATAAATGTATTTTTTTATTTTCATTTTTAGATATTTAAAATAACTATAGTATAAACAAATCAAAGTATTTTTTTTATTGTTCATTTTTTTGTGACAAAGTTTCTAAATAGTACAAATTAATCATTGCTTAATTTTTTAATATATCATTTTTATATTCTAAAGAAGTCAAATAAAAATATTAATATATTTTTTAAAAAAGCTAATCTATTTTTTTAAGAAGCCAACAAAATTTTTAACAACAGATTGTTGTTTCATCTAATTATATTACAACTAGACTTAAAAAAAAGATTAACTTGTTTTTTATAAATTATGATACATTTAACACTGGTACTATATCAAGATCTACTTTTTTCAAATATACTGCTATTGAATTTGGATGTGGCTTCAAAAACTTCAAATAGATTTTTTAAATTAAGAAGAAGGATCTTTTAGTTTGTGTTTATAAATTAATAGAACTTTAACATTTATTTGGATCAATAAAAATTAAAAAAACCAATAAAATAGTTTAGTTTTAATAGGTTTGAATAAACAATTCATTTTAACAAAATTTTATGAGGCGTTTTTTTATGAATAATTTTCAAATTCTTTTAATTAGTATACTGGATAATAATTTAATTTTAGGTTTGATCATCAAAATTAAATAACAAAAATATTTTCATTGAATTCCATTTTTATCTTTATAATTGAACATCAAAACAGTGTTATGCAACTGTTTTCAAAACGGAAAACACTTTTTCATCTATAAAGATATTAAAGTTAAAAATAAACACATCTATTCAGTTATTTTAATAAATAAGAAAATAACTGAAATGTTAGTTTAATGAAATTCGTGTTTTTTCAAAGTTCATTTAACATGAGTTTCAGATAAAACAGAATAATTAATTTTGACTAAAATTTTTATTGAAATGAAATTTGAATCAGAATTTAAAAGGAATCAAACTTAAATTTTATTCTTAGAATTTAAACTTCATACACAAATCATTTTTCATTTATGACTTAAAAATACTAATTTTTTTTAAATTATAAGTATAATGTATTCAGATGACTAGAATAAGATTTATAACACAAATCTATGAAAAATATTTTGATTAAATTTTAATGATTATCATTTTTTAGTAAAAAAAATTCTAATTCATTAGAGATAAGATTATTATATTACTATGTTTTGAAACAATAGATTTTTATTTTTGTTTTTTTATTTTGTTGCAGTTTTATAATTTTTTAATGATAATTTTAAATATTTTTAAAGTGTGTTTTTTTGTCTAAACTAAAAATGAATTACTTTTTCATTTTTTTTTATTTTTTTTTGTTTTTACTCAATTTTTTACATTTTAGTTTATCAGAATTAAGTAGTCTTATTTATTTTAGTTTAAACTTTTTGTTTAATTTTTATATATTTTTCTTTTAATCAGGTTGTAATGATTTAAAAAAATTCGATTCATTTTTTTCAATTGCACAATTTTCGACTAATGTTAGTCAATAATTTAAAATATTCAACAAGTTAATATATTTGAATTCTTTTTTCTAGGAAGAAATATTTTATATTGAAGAAGTTAAATATAAGGATACTGGTAGATTACTCATTAAGAATGCTAATGATAAAACAAAAATCTATTACAGAGAAAAAAATTCTTACTTAATTTTATACCAAAGTAATATTTTCTATTTAGTAATTGAAATAAACTAAGAAAAAAATTTTTTTACTTTTTTTTACTAGATGATTTTAATAAATGTAAACAAGAAGACTTAATTCAAGACAAAGATTTTTATTTATCTAAATCAAATATATTATTTTTTGTTTATAATTTACAAGTTAATTTAATTGTTGGACCATCTGCAATCTGGCAAAAATTCACTGTTAATTCTCAAGTATTTTTATTCCAGCAATTTGATTCTGAATTAAAATTAACATTTTTTTTTCTAAAAATAAATAGGAATGGAAACCTAGTCATAGAAAAGAAAAAAATTTAGATTGTTTAGTTTGTGAGAAAGAAATAGAAAATTTAATCGATTTAACAAAAGTCAATGTTGAGCTTATTTCTAAAAGTATTTTATTTTCTATTTTGAAATAGATTTTAATTTTTCTTTTTTTTAGTTGATAACAATAATCTTATACCTTTCAAAGTTAAATTAAGTGGGCTTGATACTGAACAAAAAAAAAAAGTTTATATTGTGGATTATTTTTATTTTAGAAATTTAAACGAAAAAAATAATGATAAAAAAAGTAAATTTAAAGAATTATCCTTACATTTACCTTTAACAGGATGTCCTGAAGCTAAATTTTTTGGAGTTTTAAAATTTTCTCTTTTTTTACCAAAAATTTTAGAAGTTAAATTCAACCTAATTGAGTCTTATAAAAATATTGGAAAATTTTTAATTTATTACGATAATATACAAAAAATTATTCGTATTGAAGATGAAAAAGTAGTTGAAATTTTAAATTTAAAAACTAATAACTTTTTTCAAATAGAAAAAGATGCTATTTGTTCATCATTTTATAATCAACAAAATATGTCGCCAAATTTGGCTAAAACTATTGAAATAATAAATTTAATTTATTCTTTAAATTCTGAAGATTTTATGCATGCTGGTCATGAAGTTTTAGAAAAAAATATAAGAGCTGAAGTTTTCGAAAGTGTTAAAATAGAAAATAAAAACAAAAAGGTTTTAGTTTTATATGCTACAGAGGTAATAATTACTATCATTTTAAAAATAAAACTAATAAATTTTTTAGTATTCAGAGACAAATGATATTAATATCCAATATGTACCAAACAAAATAGTTTTCAAAAATTTGCATTTAGATGAAAAAGTAAGTTTAGAAAATTATTCTATTTTTTAATTTGATTATTAAATTTTTATTAGGGAAATTATGTACTGACTTCATTAACAACAATTAGTATAGATAATTATAAAGAAATATTCTATGATGATTTTTATCGTACATTATTTGATCTTAAACCTTGTGTCAATGAAATTCATGATACATCTCAATTCGGGCTTGAAATGAAAATAGGTAAATATTATTGAAAAGTAAATCAAAAAATAATGTTTTTTTATCTAGATAACATAAAGGAAGATGAAATTAAACAAGCTTTGAATAATAAAGAGCTTGTTTTATCAAAATTAACTGATTCGATTTCTAATATAATTCCAATTTCAACCCTATCTTTAAAATATTTTAGTTATTTGAAAACACAAATGACATTGCTTATTAATGGGAAATTTTTGAACACTAACTCATATTTAGGTAAAAATTAATTATTCATCTTTTTATTAAAATCTAAAATTTTTATTTATAGATTCCTTTATTGAGTATGAAGATTCAAATTTTAAAAACAATTTAGTTGAAACTAATCTTAATGATTGTGCTTTAAAATCTTATGATAAGAATAATATCTATTAGTAAGTAAACCAAAAAATTCTTATAATTTGTTGTTAAAATTCATATCCCTAGTGGTTTTAGATATTGTTCTTTCATAAATAAAATTAAGATTGGAATGTGCTATTTAGTAGATGATGAAAAAGTTTTTCAAAAGACAAAATTTACTATCCCAAATTTTATTAAAAATACTTTTGATTTAAAAAATTTAAGGGATGAAGAATTAAGTTGTTCTTTATTTAAAAAATCATCAGATAAATTTAAAAACCCTATGATAATCAATTTATCAAAACTCAAAAATGCTGTCCAGGAAAAAAAATTATTAATTGAATTTGAGATTGGAAAAAATGATGAACCAATCAAACCTAAAAAAGTTGATTTGATTTTTGATAAAATTAGTATTAACTTTAATGAAAAGTTATTTTCTTTTGAAACACCTTATCAAGAATTCGTCTTTTTTATCTCAAAAAAAGAATTCGGTGATAAATTTAAAACCAAGACTTTTTTTAGTTCAGATTCAAATCTAAAGGTTTTATCGGATTGTTATAATTTTTGTAGTTCAGAAAAACTTAATAATGCGAATTGTAATTCATTTTCATACTGTATTAATCCTTCAACATTGTCTAGTGAATGCCAATTAAGCTATTTAGATTTAGATGAAGTTGATTTACTTACTAATTTCAAAAAAATAGAATCTTCCGAATATTTCAAAGATTCAGAAAGTTGTAAAATTTACAAGTTACCAAAAGTAACTGATTTGAAAAAAATTAAAAATTTAATACAAAGTAATCAAAATCTTTCACCAAAGTCAAAATTTTCGACCAAAGATGAAAATACAATTAGTCAATTTTTTGATTTGAATTTAAATGAATGTGCAGAAGAATGTTTAAAACAAACAAAAAATTCAAATAACTTTTGTAAATCCATTGAATATTGTTTTAATTATGCCATTGACAATGAAAATATCCTTAACCAAAAAAGCGAGTGTAGAATTTTCGACAAACAAATTAGGCAAATCAAAAATCTCAATTTTAATACTAATTGTCAAGTCTTTGAATGTAAGTAAACTTTTGTTTTCATTTTCAGTAAAATAATTAAGATTTTTTACAGGGAAATACTTAAAAGATTTTTATCAAGTTGAAAAAACTACTGAGTTTAAGTCTATTAAACATGAAAGACTACTAAATTTAGAAAGTTGTGCAAAACTATGTTCTGACGAACCATATTGTCAAAATTTAAAATTTTGTTCTTTAAACAACTTAAGGTAATTTAAAGTTTAATTCAAAAAAAATTTTTGCTAATTTACTGCTAGTAATTTTAGAGATAAAGGGAATTGCTTTTATGAAAGTACTGAACAAAGAAGTCAAGTAAATGCAGAATCTTCAAATTTAAATTGTATTAATTTAGTTAAGAATTCAGAACTAAGGTTTCATAATGATATAGTTTTGGCATCCGAATCAGAAATTAAAAATTATCGAAAATTTTTAATCTATGTATCAAATGAAAAAGAGGTTAAGTCGAAAATCTTCTTCAGTTCAATTTTAATTACATTAATTTTATCTATTTTTATTATGTTTATTGTGGGAATTGTATATAACAAGCTGTATAGAAATTATAAAAATAATCCACAACAACTTTATACAACATTTAATTTTTACCGAAATCGTTGTGGGTTATGAAAAAATAAAATACTGACAATTTAAATTAATAAAAAATTATTCTTTATTTTAAATAAGTAACTTTTTATTTATTAATTTACAAATTTAAATTAATCAAATAAACTGAAACCCATATCATCTTCTTCTTCCTCTTCAGGTTCTGGCTCAGCGGCTTTAGCTGGAGCAGAAGATTTTGATTCTGAAGCAGCTGGAGCTGCAGCAGCGAATTTAGATGGATCTTTTAAATAATCTTTAGCCATTTGAGCTTCTTTTAATTCAATATCTGTTTCAACAGCAACAGCAATTAAGTTCTTAACACCATTAGCAATGCTATGTGGTACAGAAGCGATTGTTGGATAACCAATGTTTAAACAAATAGCGCTTATGTTACGAACACCTTGTAAGAATTTAACTCTAAGATCTTCTGGAGTTATATCTAAAATTTCAGGATTGAAAAGAGTACCAGAATCGTAAACTTGTTGAATTTTCAAACCATAGGTAAATGGAGAAATGTTTAACATGTTCAATAAGGTAGCTTCAGATGCTCCAACTTTGTCATGTTTTTTAATTAAATGAATTTCATTTAAAATTTCGATTGTACCTTTAGAAATTTTAGTTGGAATTTGTAAAGCTTGGAAAAAAGATGTTTTATCTGGAATTAAACCAGTATTTTGTGGTGGAATCATTACATCCAAAGGAGCAACAGCACCGGCACGAGCTGGAGCTTGTACTTTGTTTGATAAAATTTTATCTCTTACATCAACTAAATCTTCTCTGGTGAAAACAAAACCAACATTTCCTCTAATATGTGGTAAAACTTTTTCTAAGGCTGGATTTTGTTCCATATGACCTTTGATTACTTTTCTCATCATGGTATTTTTACCCATCAAAACAATTGCATCTTCACGCAAAATTTGACGAATTTGTTGCATTTGTTTTGAACCTACATTGTCAACTCCGACGATAAAGAATTTTGGGTATTCATTAAAGTCTTTCTAAAATTTAAAATTAAAGTTTTATTATTTAAAAAGAAAAAACTATTAATTTACTTACAGCTAACTTAAGGAAGTAAGCTTCTTTAGAATCTTTTTTGCCCCCCTTGCCCATCTTTGTGACACAAGAATTTAAGGACTTGAATATTAAATTAAAGTATTAACTAAATTGAGAAATCAAAAAATTAAAAAAAAACCAATTAAATATATAAATAACTTACATTAAATATTAAATATTAAATCCACACATAAAGTAGTGGAATCAGAAATATGAATGCACACTTACGAACATTAATAGTAAACTTTGTATAAGGAAACGGAAAGAAGAATCAAGTTTTATTGAGCGGTAAATTTAATTTTTTTACAGCATTGTCATGCGCAAACAAAAAAAAACTTTTTTTTGTAAAAATAGGTTATTTTCACAAAAAAATTTTAAAAACAAAGTTTTTAAATTTAAATCAATCAGGCAATTAATTATAAAAGTAATTTCGGTTTGGTGTAAACTGATTAATGTCTGATAAATCTTCTTTTGTTGAGTTAACAAAAGAACAAAAGAATTTTTTTCCTGAAAGATTAGAAGAGGAATATAAACCAAAATGGTATAAAAAATTTATGCTCGAAGATACAGAGAAGTCAAAGTCAAAATGTGAAAAAAATGTAATAAATTGTATTACTAAATACCCTTTGATCAAATTAATGTTTGATTCTCTTGAAAAAAATGGATGTAAAGTAAATTTAAAACGTCATTTTTCTTGTGAATACTGTAATAAAGGTGTAGGAGGTGGTTATGATGCTAGAAAAAATCAAATAATTATTTGTTATAACAGAAATCTTTCAGAAAAAACTCTTATGACAACAATTTCACACGAATTGTTACATATGTGGGATTATTGTACAGCTGAGTTTGATTATAAAAATTTAGAACACTTTGCTTGTACTGAGGTGAGAATAAAACAAGATTCTTTTTTAAACTATTTTTAATTTTTTTTTTAAAGATTAGAGCAGCTAATTTGTTTCATTGTTCTTTAACTGAAAGTTTACATAATGGATCTGTTCCATTTTATTATATCAAAAATCAACAAAAAAATTGCGTCAAAGAAAAAGCTATCAAAACTTTAGAAGCTTCGGGACAAGTAAATTTAGCAGAATCTACAAAAATTGTAAATAAAGTTTTTAATAAATGCTATTCAGATTTAGAACCTTTAGGTAAAAGATTTGTCAAAACTATGGAAGAACAGAAAAGATGTTATAAAGAAAAAATGAGTCATAAAAGCTGAATAATTATTTGGGAAAAAAATTAATTTATGTGAATAATTTTAATTATATTAAAGACAAAATTAATGAAATAGTATTTTTATTAATATTATACAACCAATGTTTCTTTTACTATACATTTAAAGAGATGCTATGTAAATAATGAAAATGATTTAATCACGTTAATATATTTTAACAAAAAATCTTTATAAAAATAATTTTTAAATTTACCTAAATTTTTGGACAAGATTGTGACTAATTAAAACTTTTGTAAGTATTTGTACTAAACTAATATTTTTATTTTTTTAATCGCTATCTGAGAAAGACAACGTATCGTCATTGAAAGCTTCTTTTAAATGTTGAATTTTTAATTTTTCTTCTTTAAACTTTTTATCATTTTCTTCTAAAAGCTTAACTAGTTGAAGAACTGTGTTCGGAGGAATTAAAATACCAATAACACGTAAACCATCTTTTGAATTTAATCTTACAATTTGTAACTTATTTTGAAGATGAGGAACAACTTTTTCTATATTAGACCAAACAGTCAGAACAGAACCACTCAATATATAATAATATCTTTTTCTTAGCCCCACATCACATTCTAAGTTAGCAGATTTTCTTCTACAACTATTATACCACATTAAATGAGAACACATATTTTCAGATTTATTATAAGCATCTTCCCATATTTCTTTTGCTTCATTTAAATCTATTTTTCTACCTTTTTCTTTCAATTGAGATGAACTTTCAGCTTTACTTTGTAATCCTGTATTAGGTTTATAAATGCGGTAATTATTTTTCGAATAATTAAATCTTGAGCTATTATCAAAAACTGCTAATTGAATGTTTTTACGCACCATATGGTCAGAATTTAATATGTAAAATCCTTCTTCTTTATCTTTACATTGACTATTAATCTCAACAGCCTTATCCCAACTAATTCCTCTTTCAACAGCAATTTTATGTAGTTCTATTTTTGTCAAACCAGTAGAATGCCTTGTTAAATAAGTCTTATGCTCTAATCTTTCCATTTGTCCGAATTCAGAAGTTAAATCCATTATACCTTGATCATATCTTCCTAATCGTCTAGCTTGTTTTATAATAGCGTCCATTGTTTCGGTAAAATATTGGAAAAGAGCATTTTGAACCTTAACTTTCATTCCTAAAAGTCTATTTAAAAACTTGCTCAATTGTTGGTAATCTTTTTCTAAATTATAAGTGTTAGAAGCAAGATCATAACTTACCAAACTAACACCTATCATACTATTTTTACAGTCTTGGAAAAAATCACCATCATAGTCTTGAGGTGGTTTTACAGAATTACTTTCTTGATCTGTAATTGTTTTCATAACAATTTCTAAAGCTGAGCGAGCATATTTTGTATCAATATTAAATTTACTTAAATCTCTTGTTTCTGTGGCTCTACGATCTCCATGAGTTAAAGCTCCTAATGACTCTAAACGTTTAGCTACAATAGAAGCAAAACGTTGTTCTCCAGCTAAATCTGAAATTAAAAATATATATTTTGGAGCGTTTACTTGGTTAGATCGATGTGTTCGACCAAATTGTTGGATAGCTCTATCAGCACTCCATGGCAGTTCAATAGTAATATGTACTCTTCTTTTTTTATTTTTAGATCTTCTATCTGAATGTAATGAAATACCAGAAGAAGCTGCTTCAGATATAATAGCAATTTGTTTTTCATCATTCATAAACCTATTTTTTTCAGCAATATTTAACATTTCAAGTGATACATCTCCATCATTTCTAGATTCGTATATAACATCTCCTTGATCTGTTGAAATTACTCTACCTTTTCTTCCGGTCATTTCTGCAACCATTTCAGATCCTCCTAGTTGATCAATAAGTTCATCTATTGTATTAGAAGGTAATCTATCTGATAATTTGTCTAGCTTGGCTAAAATCGAATCTCTCATTCTTTCACAAGCATTTCGTGCTTCTTCAGAACCAAATGTTAAGTTTTTTTCTTTGGTTATTTTTTTCTTTTTAGCATTACTTTGACCTTGTTTTTTTCTTTTTCTATCAAGTTTTCCTTTAGTGAATGTATCCCATGGTTCTTCATCATCAGAAAAATCTGAATCAAAGTCATCACTAATTTCATTTTCACTATCTTCTTTTGTTTGATCAGCTTCGTCGTTTGAGTCAAAGCTACTATCTCCTGAGCTATTTTCTTCTTCATTATCAGACTTTTCTGATAAGGTAAAGTCAATATCTTCTTTTAAGTAATCTTCTTGCTCAGATTCATCTGTTTTATCGTCACTCGTTTCATCATCATCTTTTATGACTACTTTTTTTTTATTTTTAAAAGTTTCTTTTAATTTTTTCTGTGTCTCATGACGAGCTTTTCTGGAATTTCTTACTGAATACTTTTCATCTTTACTATCAAAAAAATTTGAATCTAGACCCAATAATTTTAAAGTTTTTTTTCTATTAGGAGCTGGAAAATGTTTTTCAATCAAAGATTGGAAAACAGCTTTAGCAGTTGAAACAAAATCTGTTAATTCACCTCCTGATTCTTCTAATTGCTCTAAAGTTTTAGCTTCTCCAGTTGATTGTAAACCTATGACTACTGTTTCTCCATTTTTTAACGCTTCTTTACAAGTTTTGACAACATGGGGAACTTTAGACGCAATACAAAGGTATTTAAAAAATCGTTGATGGGCTGCCCAAAATTGAGCCCATACAGCTTTTTTGATTGAGTTTTCATCTTCCATTAACTCCAAAGCTCTTTCAAATTTATTTTTCGCATCTGTCCATAAGGCTACACAATCATCATAAATTTTGAGAAAATCTTTTGATAATTTAATTTCTTCTATTCGAAATTGAACTCCTTGGAAACTAAGTTGTCTAGCAATGTAAATTCCTCTTAACTTCATGTCAATTGCAACTAATTCCATAGCGCCAACTCCTCGTTTTTCAACAGTTGAAATAAAATCGCTAAATTCTTTAAAAGAAGTTCCTTTACCCCATAATCCTAATCTTACCATATAGGCCATATTTTTTGGCTCTGTAGCTCCTGTAGCACTTGCATATACAATTCGAGCTTTAGGCAATTTATTTTGAAGCTCCAAAACTTTTAAACCAGTTTTTGTAGATTTATTAGAACCAGCATTAGTACATAAATTTTTTGCTTTATGACATTCATCAAAAATAATTACTCCATCAAAATCTTCACCACACCATTGCAAAATCTGGCTTAACCTTGTTTTTCCTTGACCAATTTTTGAATGACTTTCACTTATTAAAGAAGAATATGTAGCAAAAATAACTCCTTTTTTAACTTTTCCGTTTTCTTTCGAATAAATTTTTCCATATTTAAATTTGTTTAATGGGTATACATTAATTTTTTTTGCTCCGATGTCTGACAAATCTCTTTCAGCATCATATTTGAGATCATTAGAAACACTTAACCAGATAGCTTTTTTTCTACCTAGTAAATAATTTTCATAAATTATACCAGCAACAGTTCGACCTTTACCAACACCAGCTCCATCACCAATTAAAAAACCAGCTCTGTGACCATTTGGTAAAAAAATTTCATGTTGCTGACAGGCATAGACAATCGCTTCTAATTGTAAAGCCGATAATTTCCCTTCATCAATAGTTTGATCAGGAATTGAAAGATAATAAGTTATGTCTGGAGGTAATACACTTGATAAAGAACTAGTTTCTACTACTTGATCAGGATGTTTTAAACCTATTTTTAATTTTGTAGGCATATATGTAGAATATGTATCTGCTTGAAAAATTTCTTCTTCTTCTTCTTCATAATCAAGATTTTTGTTTTCATCAATATTGTTAATTAATTGAGCTAACATATTTGTAGATAAATTTCCATATTCTTTTTTAAAGTTTAAGTTTTGAGGATTAAATTGCATTGGTTTTTGGAAATTTTTTTGATGTTGAGCTTGTAATAATTTTTGTTGATAAAATTGAGTTTCTTGTTTAAAATTTGGATTCAAAGAAGTAGATATACCTCGAGCAAAAGGCATATTAAATGTTAATTGGGACAAATTTTGAAGATCATTATTAACTATTAAAGCATTTCCTAAATTGAAATTATTATTATTGATTATCTGATTATTTAAGTTATTGCTGTAAAAGTTATTTTGTAAAAGATTAGTTGGTTTTTGATTAGCAAACATTAAGTTTAAATTTTGATTATTCATTTGTTGATTTGAAACTGTTGTTTGGATTAATTGTTTAGTTTTTTCTGCTTTAATCATTTGATTAAGTTCAGTAGGAGATATTATACATATTTTATTCTTTTCTTTTACTTGAACAACACCATTTGGAGTTTTATAAAATATTTGTCCATTAAGTAAAAAAGGTTCAATATCTTTGCTAGTGATCAACTAGAGAAAAAAAAATTTTGTTAAAATTTGAATTTAAAATTTAATGAATTATAATTTACATTTGGTTTAGGTTGATTTAAAGATGTAGAATTTAAAGATGTTGATGGTTGATTTGAGATTTGATTTAAAGAAACCTTAAAAAAACAAATAATTTAATTTTGGTAAAAAATTTAAATTTAAGATAAATTACATTTTGTGGAACTGTATTTAAATCTAATCCACATTCATTTAAAGCTGCTGAAAGAAGATCTTGGGATTCCATTTTTAATTTAAGTTATAAAATTTAAAGAATAGTTAAATACAATTGAAAAAAAACAACAAAACTTTTTTCTAAAATAAACTTTTAAAATTATTAACAAATAGAAGCTCTTCTTAACAAATTATTTTTAATTCAAAAAAACCAAAAAAAATTTAGAAAATTTTTTCAGAAAAAGTAATTAGAAGTATTTGCACTTTAGAAAAAAATTAAAAACATCTTTTTTGGTTTTTTAGAAAATTTTAATGAATACTACTAAATATAATTTTTATTAAACAATAATTGAAGAAAGGAAAATTTTTTAAATTTCTATTTAAATTCTTCTGTGATCTGTTTAAAGGGTAAATTTAAAATGAAAAGTTTTAATAAAAAAATAAAGTTTGATAGGATGATGCACATTAGAATAATGCTTAAATTGACGCTTAAAAACAATGCTTTGTTTTTATTTCGACTTATTTGACTTGACCTAGTGGTAAAAATATTAACTAAATTTTTTATATATTTCGGCTGACTTTATTAATAATAATTTTGTTAATATTTTGTTTATTTTTTTCTAGTTTTATTTTTAATTGATTAATTTTTTATATTATTAAGCTTAATCTCTAAATAATTCTATTTTTTTATATAAATAATTGTAATTTTTAATATAAATTTAAGAATATTTATTTTTATGAACTACGCATGCTCTTTAAAAAAACTTAAAATGTTTCGGCAATTTCAAATTTAGATATTTATGTAATTGAATCAGTTTTTTGAATCATCACTAAAAATTTATTATTTATCTTATTTATATTTTGATCATCCATTTTTATTTTATTCATTTAAAAAAATTATTATTTTTTTAATTAATTATTTTAAATCAATATGGATTTTATAAATTCTAATGATAAATTTAGTTATTCTATTCATTCTAATTTATTAGATGATTGTTTGAATTTAGAAAACTTAAATATAAATGATAGTCAAATAAATAACATTAAACAGCTGCATGATAAATGTCTTAAACTAGTAAATGAATTAGATAATAAATCAATAAAAAATGGTATTAACATTTAATGAAAATAACTTTTTAATTATAAATATCAAAATAATTTTTCATTGTTTTTTTTTAGATAGTACTACTTCAGATAATTATGAACTTTTATTGGACGAAAATGAAATGAGAAACTTTTTCAAAAAACCATTTTTTGAATCAAATTTTAAAAATAATGTAGATAAAAGTCACTATTCAAATGATACACCATTTATTTGGTTTAATTTACAAGAAGAAGAAATAAAATATTCTATTAAACTTTTAAGTAAGTAATATTGATTTTCTTTTTTTAATTTTCTTTTTATTTAATTTTCTCTTTTAATAATTTTCTCTTTTAATAATTTTCTCTTTTTTCAGTTTTTTCTTTTTTATTTTATTTAATTTTAATCTAATTTTATTGAATTTCAATTAAAGTTTTAATTTATTTTTAGATAAAGAGTTAAAAGAAAAAAACTTTTTTAAAGATCCTATAAAATGGTTATTGTCCATAAAGTTAATTGATAAAACAAAATGTCATGAATGTAATTCAGTCGTATCTAATTATAAGAAAATCAATGATGAGTTTTTTTGGGAATGTGAAAAATGTAAAATATTTAAAGTTATTAAAACACATAATATTATTAGTTTTTGTAGCAAATACTTAAATGAATTACCTAAAATAATTTATAATTGGTCAGTATTTGGAAATTTAGGATTTTGCAAAAACGAATGTACTGTACCTAGTAATATTTTACATTTAGTTTTTGATTTATTACAGAGTATTTGTGAAAAAACTAATAATTATTATATCAAAAAGTTAGGTAAAAATGGTAAAAAAGTTGAATTATTTACTCAATCTATAAATGGTTTATTTATTATATTTGCTTATGAAGAAGAAACAAAGTTTTTCAAATTTAAAGTATTTGATAGTGATGATTATAATTTTTTAAGAAAAGAATTTAAAAATTGGTTTGAGCCTAAGTGTATTTTAACTACATACGAAGATAGATTTAAAATTTTAGAAAATTTTGGATTCAAAGTACATAAAATAAAAAAAAATAATTTTGACTCAAATAGAAATTATTTTAGTTTAAGTTTATTTGGTTTAATTTTTAAAAATATAAATCAAGAAATTTTAACACCAGAAAGCTTTTATTTATTTCTTAATGAAGTTTTATGGCGTAGTTTATTTGCAGAAACACCTTATTCAGCATTTAACGCAATTATTGCTTTTCTAATTAATCAATCTGATGAAGAATATATTAAATATCTTGATAATTTAGTATCGAAAGTAGAATCAACCTACTATATTGATGAAATTTATTATGGAAAATATATTTCAAGCTTAGAATTAAATGAAACAACTCATGAATTAAGAAATGATGTAATTTGTCATTTTTGTTATACTCCATGTAATTTTTTAAATTTACATTCACATTTAAGTGTTCATTTGAAAAGAATCAAAAAAAGAAAAATGCGTCCTCCTTGTGATCATTGTAATGAAAAATTTAATAATAATGAAAGTATGACTCATAAAGATTTAATGAAAGGTAAATCTATCTTAAATTCATGCAAAATATGTTGTACTAATTTTAGCCAACAATTGACTTACATAAACCATTTAAAAAGATTTCATAAACCGCAAGATCATCCTTATTCTTGTAAGTATTGTCCTTTTAGGACTTCTTTTTATCATGAGCTGATAAAACACTTTCAAGTCATTCATTCTGATTTTGCTAAAGCATATTGTAATATTTGTTTAAAAATTTTTGAACAAGAGAATACATCTGAGTTATTTTATAAACATTTAGAAGATCATTATGTCGTTAAAGATATTTATAAGTGTACTCATTGTGTTCTAATCTTTGTCAGTAAAGAAAATTTGAATTTGCATTTTTTAAAAGATCATATTGAGCAAAAAGAAAACTATCCAAACTATTTTGTATCAAAATTTAAGTTTATAAATGATTCGGACAAATTATCTAGTTTTAGAGTCAATTTAAAAGAACCTAAAAAAAAAAGTTCTAAAAAAATAATTAAGTTAAATGATGGTAAAAAAGTTAAAATAGTTGAAAAAAAGTGCAAAAGAAATTATGTAAATTTAGGTTTTGAAGAAACAATTTTCGATAAAACTCAGAAAAAAAATTTTATTTTATGTAAAAATCAATTCATAACTTGTTTAGAATGTAGTCAACCGATGGATTTAAATCATTTATCCAAAAAGTTATTGAATTGTAGTAGATGTAATTATCAGTGTTATTGTCCAAAATCTATTTCATACCCTTGTAATTTACATTTTAGTAATTTAGTTGATACAACAAAGTATAAAATATGAATCTCTAAAAAATTCTCAAAAGAATTTTGTATAAATTGTTAATGTTTTATAAAAACAATAGAAAAAAAATTTTATAGTTTTTTTAATAAAGTTTATTTAAATATTCAATTACAATTAAATAAAATTTAATTTATAAAATTAAAAATAAATTACAGTTAATATAAATAAAATAGTTTGAAAATTTGTTTTCACAGAATTTTTTGTGCAAATAAGTTGTTGATATTTTTTTTCAAATTAAATTCAAATAAAGTTTTTCTTAGTTTTTTCGTCAAAATGAGTAATGTTTACATAAACGAACCTACTACAACGGGAAAAGTAAACTTGATTAATTTTTTTTATAATTTTTATGTTAAATATTTATTCTTAGGTTGTTATAAAAACTAGTGTAGGAGATATTGATGTAGAACTATGGTGTAAAGAAACTCCAAAAGCATGTCGAAACTTTATACAACTCGCGATGGAAGGTTATTATAATAATACTATTTTCCATCGAGTTGTTAAAGATTTCATTGTTCAAGGAGGTAAGAATTACAAATCTTTAATTAAAACTTTATTCTAATATTATTTATTAGGTGATGCTACTGGTACTGGTTTAGGTGGTGAATCTATTTACGGAGAGCCTTTTAAAGATGAATTTCATTCTAGATTAAAATTTGGACGAAGAGGTCTTGTTGCTTTAGCAAATGCTGGTAAAGATGATAATTCGTCTCAATTTTTTTTTACAATGGGTGCAGCTCCTGAATTACAAAATAAGCATACAATTTTTGGTAAAGTTACTGGTACTACAATTTTTAATATGCTTAAATTACAAGAAGGAATTGTAGATCAAAACGAAAGACCTGAATTTCCTCAAAGAATCATTTCTATAGAAATTCTCAAAAATCCATTTGATGACATTGTACCTAGAGAGATAAAACAAGATAAAAAAGTTGAAAAAAAAAAAGTAGAATCAAAGAGTAAAGCTACGAAAGATTTCAAGTTACTGAGTTTTGGAGATGAAGCTGAAGAAGAAGAAGAAAATTTAGATTTAGTATTAAAAAGTGATTTTAAAATTAAAAAAAGTTATGTACCTGATTTAGTGGAAGATGCAGAATCTACTGACGATAAAAATAAAGAAAAAAGTCAAGAAAATAAAGAAGAAAAAAATACAAAAAAAATTATAGAAAGTTTTGATAAAGAAAATTCATCAAGTGAAGATGAATATGAGAAAGAAAAGAAAAAAATGGAACAAGTAAAATCAGAAATTGAAAAACTCAAAAAAGAAGTTATTATAATGAAAAAAAAAGATAAAATAGATGATCAAAAGAAAAAAAAAAGTGATTCTCTAGTAGAACTTGAAAAAAATAATGAAAAATTCAAAAGAAATTTTAGTTCTGGATCTAAAAGAGAGCAACAGGTAAATTAATTTTTTTTTATCATCATAAACTTTAATTTTTATTTTTTATCTAGTCTTTAATGATGCTGGAAAAATTCAAGCAAAAACTAAAAGATAAAAGTTTAGGTAAATCCAGTTGGCTAAAGCATAAATTACAGACTGAATCTGAAGAAGAAAAATTAGTTTTAGCTAAAGATGCAAATTTGAAAAATGAAGCAGATTGGTATGATATTTATGATCCAAGAAATCCAATTAATAAACAAAGAAGAGAAGCTCAATCAGATTTTGTAAATAAAAAGAAAAAAAATTAACTAATTTTACCTTTATCATTTTGTATAAATATCATGTTAAATAAAAAAATATTTTTTATAAAAATAAAATTTTTTTACTTCAACTTTTTTGATTGACTTTTATAAATTTTATTAAAATTTTTATAATTATTTATACTTTTGTTATGTCTAAGAAATTAAAAATTAAAAAGTTCTATTTATAAAAACAATTTAATCTTTTTATGGAATTTAACTTTATAGAGATAAAATATTTATTAACTTAAAAGATAAGAAAAAAATTTGATCATCTTAAAGTGAATCAAAATAATTCATCTAATTTTATCAAAATTTTTTGAAAATTTTTTCATAAGCTTTAAATTTTAAATTAAACAATAATTCAATAAACTTGATACTTTTCCCAAAATTTTTTTTGTCATTTGAAAGTTTTATCAAAAAAAATCTTTTTTTTCTATTATCAATTCATAAAAGATAAATCCATCTTAAATAGGTATAAAAAATAGAATTATTTGTTGTTGAACAAGTTTCGGTTCGCATAAGTAATTTTTTGTTTATTTTTATTGTATAATGAAAGTAAAAAAAAAATATTTTTTAGATACAGGTAAATTTTTACAGCGCCACTCCTAATTTATTTGTTTAAAAAAAGCTACTGTCTATTTTGTTGGTCAGTTTTTAATGAATTATTTTAAATCAAATATACATTAATTATGATGAAATTAAATATAATTTAAGTTAATAAATTTAAGTTTTGTTTTATTGTTCTATAAATGTATATATAGATAAATTAGTTTATAAAATAAAAATTATATTTTAAGAAGAAAATTAAGATGATTTTATCTTTTTTAATTTATTTTTTTAGTATGTATTCTTAACTAAAATTTTAAAATTTTAATTAATTTTTCAAAAAGTTTTAGTTAACATTTGTCATTCTCAAAGTTATTATCAAAATCATTATTATTCCCCATATGATAATTCTAATTGTCAACTTCCACAAACAATACAAGGAGAATGGTTTTCTAGAGAAGGAGGTCAAAATGTTTTGACACAAATTGATTCAACAACAATTTCCAATAAAGGAAAATGTTTAGAATTTAAACAAACAAATAATGATAACTTTACTATTGTATCAAGATATAAGTAAGTTTGATTTTATTCTTGATAAATTATTTATCTAAAATTTTTTTTTAACTAGCAACTGTCATTACTGTATAAGAATATTTATTAGAACTTTAAATGTTTTAGAAAAAACTGAAACTGCTTGTGTTAATTTACAAAATGAATTACCATCAATTAATAATGTTTGTAGACATTTAGATATAGAAAAAGAAGTTACTACAATGTTTTCTACAAATCCATCAGGTAAAAATTGTAGATCTAGTTTAGAAGGTGTTTGGAGATTCGGGTATCAAAAAAGACATAAGTTTACAGGAGAATGTGTTCATCCAGAAGCTAATATTTCAGCTTGTCAAATACCAGGTACACAGTTTTTTAACTTAAATCAACAATTTATTATGAATTACAGAAAATGTGATGGTATGATGGAAACTGAAAATGCAGAAGTACAGTATAAATGCTTAGGGGATTGGTATGTTGGTAAAAACCATTATTTTGCTGTAATGAATTCTAGAGAAAGTAGAATTGAAGAAAAATATCGTTGTTTTTTAGCTAATCGTGATGATGATATTTATATGTCAGTTTCAGAATCAGCTGAATGTAATACATTAAGATCACCACAAGAAGGTCCTGAAAGGCTAAAGTTATTACCAATAAAAGCTGAAATTGTAGCTCCAAAATGTACATTACCACATAATTTTACTGGTATTTGGATAAATACTGCTAATTTTGAAGCTGAAGTTACAATTAATTCAACTCATATGGTTGAAAAATGGAATCCAGATACTGGAAGAGTTAAAAAAGAAATTTATGTTTGTCAAGAAAGAAAAGATACAAGATATGTAATGGCAAGACTAGGAGTTAATGGGTGGTAAGTTAAAATTTTTATTTTTCTCTTCATAATTTAAAGTAATTTTTTTTAGCCAAAAAGATTATGTCTGTTTTGATTTTGTGCCAAGACATCATAATATCATCCGTTATAGAAAAGGTCAAGCTATGATTTCTGATAGTTTTTCTACTGTTTGTGCATGGACAATGTTTCCAGATCTTGAAGAATGGAAATACGATATTATGATATCAAAAAATCCTGTTGCAATAAAATGTCCTGTAGCAGGTAAGTTTAAGTTTGATCAAAAAGGAGAAATACCTTTCGAAACTAGAATTCGAGGAGGAGTAACACAAGTACCAAGACCAAATACGTATTGCAAAGAAAATATTTCAGATTTTTCAGTTTGTGGTCAAGATCAACGAATGATAGAAATAGATTCAGAATACTGTTTATCAGTTGACTATTTCGGTAGACCAGTAGATATATATTCAGAACCAGATTATAAAATTAATTGTATTGGTTTCTGGAAAGAAAATTTAAAATCATATTTAATAACTTATGACTCTTTAGATGCTTATTCAAGATATAGATGTTGGGTAAGACAATTTATTTTTTTGATTATGAAGATTTAATTTAATTGCTTAAATTATATTTAATAGATTTACCAAAGAGCAGATTTGAACAAAATTTTAATGTCAATGTCTGTAGGAGCTTTTTGTCATATTAGACAAAACGTTCATTCATTTACAGCAAAAGATGGGGCTCAAGTATCTTTAACAATGACTGAATATGAAAGAGAACATGATAATTGTCCTATGTATTTTGATGATGGCTCTAATCCATATAGAGAAATTTCAGAATCTGCTACTATATTAAGACCTTATTCAAGTTCAGCTTATAAAATTTTACCCTGTTGTTTGAATATCTTTATATTTTCCATGTTTTTGAAATTGAATTATTTTTATGTGCTAAAATAGTCTTGTTAAAAACTTTACTTTAAATAAATTTTTTATTTAAAAACTTAATCAATCTTAAATTTTTTTCATTTACTTTTTGCTTATGATAAATTAAAAAATTTTCTAATTTGAATTTCTAAAAACAAAAGATCAGTTAAAATTGAACTAATTTTGATTATAATTAAGGAATCGTTCCCAATTTATATTTTCTAGTTTAATAAATTTTGATTCAATTTCTTATTAAAGCCTTGTTTGGTTAAATTAATACTTTATCAGATTATAAAATTATGCCAAATTAAAAAATTTACTATACAAAATTAAATTATTAAATCATTTGACAATCTTTTCAACTCTAATTTCATTGAAATGTTGTTACATAATAAACTTAATTTATTCATAAAATCTTTTATGAAAAAAATTGTAACTTTAACTATAAATTTTAATTTAATCTATTTAAGACAATATTAATAAAACCAAAAACTAATAAAAATTAAAAATTTCTTGCTAAACTTTTGATAAAATAAATCATATAAAATTATGAAAAATTAAGTTATGACTTAAAAGCCTTATTAAGAGAATTTTGTGAGATGAACATATTCCAAAACTTTATTTAACAAATTCATTTTTTTATTTACATAAAATCGGTTGAAACACAATTTTCAATTTTAAAAGAATTCTCAAAAAAAAGTTTAATACTTTCAAAATTTCAAATAAATACATATAGAAAACTAAGTTTCTTCTAATGTTATAAAAATTCAAAAATTGCTTTGTTTAAATTGTAACTAAAAAAAAAATAAATAAATTAAAAATTAGATGTATACAATATTTAAATTGTCAATTTCAAAATAATTAAGTTTTTCACGCTTGTTTAAGTACTAGAAATGTGAAACTAAATAATTTTTTTTTTGTTTTTAAATTAATTAGCCTAATATAAAGATGTGTTTATAAAAAAAGAATTAACAGATATATTACACAGAAAAAAATTATAAAAATGTACACATAGCTAAATATAAAAATTCTGATTTACGAATTTTAGCTTATTTACAAATTATTGAAAGTTGTTTCAATAAATAAAAAACTTATGTTACATTTTAGCTAAAACTACTTTTAAATAAGAACTTTGAATATAAAAAAAAAATTTCATTGAGATAAAAACAATTTCATACTGAAAATTCAATAAATACTATCTATTTTAAATTCTAAATTTTCAATATAAAGAATTTTTACTTTTTTTTTCATTTTTAAATAGACTGATAAAAGTTTTGATAAAATCGATTTTGTCCGTTTGAAAAAGAATTTAAATTTGATTTAAATTTAAGAATTTTTAATTGTTTTCAAAATTATAACGATTTAAATTGCTGATTTTTTTTGTTAAGTTTGATAAAAAGCGTTAAATCGTTTTAAAAAATAATTCTTTATACTTTTTTAGTATATCAATAGTCATCTATTTCAAATTAGGCCAACTTGAATACGCTTGTTTATTTTGTTTAAGACTATTAATCCAAAAATTTTAATTTTTTTGCTTAAAAATTTTTAGTTTATCCAAAATTATTTTTTACTATTTTTTTTGTTAACATTATTTGTTTTTGAAGACTGTTTACTTGAAGACGTAGATGATACTGGTTGTGTTTGTTTAACTTTAGTTGGCACATTACTCTGACCTTTTCTATTATAATGACCTCTTCCTTCTCCATAACCACGAGATGGTAAAAGGTTATTACTAGAATTAGTACTAGAAGTAGCGCTATTAATACTTCCTGCTCCACTTGAATTTATATTAATTAAATTTTGATTAGCTATTGAATTCGGTCTTGGTGGTGGTAAAGGTGGAGGTTGTTGAGTATTAACAACTGATGTTTTATATGAATTTAAATTAGGCCCGTACCCAGGATAAGGAGGTGGTGGCTCATTCATAGCCCTATTAGATGTTGATGTGAAGGTTATTGTACTTTCAGGTGGCAAAGCTACAGTTAATTGAGTTTGCTGATAAGCTTGAGATGGATATTGTGTAGGTAATGGAGGTGCTGTTGGTTGTAATGGAATATTACTAGCAGCATTATTATTTGAATTATTTGCGTTAGAACTGTTTCCATTTGAACGATGATTATTATTTTGTCGAGATTGATTTGATCGATGTCTCTGTTTAGAAAAAAATTTTAATTAATTTATTGTTTAAATAAATTTTTTTTTCTTTTTTGTTAATTTACTTTAAGGATTTTTTTTTCTGAATCAATTAAGTCAACCTTAAAAAAAAGAAACTTTTTTTTTTCAAGAAGTAACTACTAGCATACTTTAACTTAATGAGTTTTTAACTAAAATAAATTGTTTTTAAAAAAATTTTTTTAACTAGTTAATAAAAGACAATAAGTTTAAAAATCAAATACAAAAAGCTTTCATAAAAAAAACATCAACCTTGTATATAAGAACATTACTAAAATGCTTTCATGTTAAAATTGTCCTTATAATAAAAGATAACTTTATAAAATTGGCTTTATGAATAAAGCTGATAAAGCACTTGTAGCAAGCTATTATTTTCTATCTAAGTATCCAAATGATACACAAGAGTAATGATAAATAAAGAAAAAAAAGTATCCAGCCTTCTGATTTATTAATGAAGGTCATTTTCTTTAATAACTATTGATGGCATTTTTTTCTTTAACTTAAGGTGGATTGTTTAAAGTACAAAGTTTGTTTATACTATTCAAACAGTTTAAATTATAAAAATACCTTAAAACCAAAAAAGAAATTTTGATTATATTAGAATAATAAAATTCTGAATAAATTTTTATAAATTTTGTGTTTGATAAAACTTTTCAAAATTCTTCAACATTCAAAACAAATTTCTTTATTTTTTTTTTCTAAAAAAACTTAAGGTTAAAGCTTTGTTACTTGGACAATTTTTTTTTAATAAAAAAATTTAGTATCAAAAAGTAGTTTTAGGTAAACATAATTCAAAGATGAATTTTTAAATTTTTAACCTTCAATTTTTTTTTTAAATTCTTTGATACGTTAAATTTTATTTTAAATTAAAAAATTAAATTTTTTCAACGTTTCTGGCATTCAGAATTAATTATCATAATAAATTTTAAAATAAAAATCTTTTTAATTACCTTTCTACGTAAAGTATCAGCTGGATGACGCAAAGTATCCGAAATTCGAACTGCGGGTCGTTTTTTAGGATTTGAACTTGGTGTATGTACTGCACAACATTTAATAAATGCACCCATAAACATTACAACAGATAGTCCTATTACAATACATGCCCACCAATTTTTCTTCAAAAAAAAAAAAAAAATAATTAGCTAATTTAGATTATGTAATTTCAAATTTAAATTAATAAAAAAAAAATCCAAACAATTGAAATGCGTATATTAAAAAATGAGAGTAAAATTAATTGAAAATTTTAAAACAGTTTAATTACAAAATGTAATAAAATCAAATAAAAATTGGCTTATTTAGAATGAAATGTCATTCTAATACTTTTCTTTTTTTAAATTAATTAAAACAAGTTTATAAATATAAAATTCTTTTACTTAAACTTGACTTTAAACTTATTTCAGTTAAATTTAGTAAAATAATTAAAAGATTTTATGGTTTGAATTTAAATGTAAATAAAAATTTATATTTAAATGAATAAAAATCTGATTAAAAAAAAAGTGAACAAATAAGTCACGCTTAAAATCCTTTTACACGCTTGACACATAATAAGAACAATTACCATAATCACTTTCAAAGAAATGTCATTCTGTAATTGATACAATTGAATTCTAAAATATTTATTCTTTTTTATATAAAGTTTATTTACAAATGATGAACCACCCTTTCAGCTACTAAAGAATAAAAAAGATTTCTAACTTCAATATTTAAATTTTTTATCTCAACTAATTTAGCATTTAATTTAGTTTTTCAAATACATTAACATTTTTAAAAAATTTACATTAGCTTACTGTAATTTTTGAAAAATTTTCAGTTTTGTATTAAAAAATATTCAAAAATCGCAACAAGTTTAAAAGTTTAATCTAAATCTATCAAAAAATAATTTTTTTTTATTCAAAAATGAAGCTTTCACTATACTTAAAGTTATAATAGAGAATACAATTGAAATACCTAGATTTTTTATTTTTGATTCATTGTTAAAATGAATTGAAACAATTTATTAAAAATTTACTATTTTTGAAAAAGCCAATTATTTATTTTTTGATTTCAAAGTTTAAAGTTATTTTGATATTTTATAAAAAATTCAAGCGTATCAATACGACTTTTTACATAAAATTTTAAAAATCAAAAACTTGTTTAAATTGTCAAATTATGTTTTAAAGAAAAAATTTTCTTCAAAACATATTAATAAGATCTTAAATCTTTACTCTAATTTTTTTGTTTAATCTATTGTGAAAGATAGATTAATAAATCATCAAATAATCTTTTACCAATAAGAATAAAGCTTTTGATAAACTATTTAAATTTTTAAAAGATTTCAATTTGATATTTTAAAAATTTTAGCAAATTCAAAAGAAAATTAGTTTTTAAAAATTTAAATAGCTATCAGTTTAAATTATAATAAATATGAATTTTATTATTTGATAATAAATCTTTTTATGCTTAAGATAACTTATCAACATAAAATAAAATAATAGAAACAATTGCACTTTCTTTAAAAAAGGATATTCTAGTTTATAAAAAGTTTAAAATAAATAAAATCTTAAGAACTAATGAAGGATAACATAAAAAAGATTCTTTAACTCAATAAAAGATAGAGACTTTTAAGGAAAAAAAAATTGATCATTTGAAATGATATTTTCTAATGAAAAAAAGATTAAATCATTTTTTATAATTTTCAAAATTACTTACTGTTACCCATTGCTTTATTGAGAGTAATGTTTTTTGATTTAAAAGTAAATTTTTCAATTGAGCTAATGGACCTTCTGCATCTACAGCACGACATTTTTGAAAAATATCACAATATCCTTGGAAATCATTACATGGTGAACCAGGACGTAATTTAAGTCCACTAATTTTTTTCATACTTTCTATTTCTGATGTCCTTTTACAAGTAGAAGCATCATTTCCACGTTGACATGCAACTTCACACATTTCTTCTGGTCTAGCACCATTTTTTGATGTTAAAAAGCACTCTTCTAAATTATATTTAAGACAAATAGATCCAATACACTGACCATTAATACAAACTTGGGTACCACTATTACATTCAGTATTATTACTTTTAGGTCTTGGAAGTGGGCATTGAGCACCAATTCCACTACAAACTGATTCATAAGTACATTCATTTTCTGCACGGCATTGTTTAGAATTTTTTTCAAATTTACATTGTTCATTACAACATGGACCTTCTGAAGGAGAACATAAAATACCTTTAGGACGAGTACAAGATTTTGCAACAGGATCTTCAGGATTATCTTTTGGATAACAACAAGTTTCTGAACATTCTTTAGTATCATAACCACAATCACATTCTTCATTTTCTTCAACAATTTTATTACCGCAAAATGGACCTTCATCTTCTTGGAAACAATTTATTTTTCCTTCTTCTTTGAATACTGAGTTTAATACAGTTGAAATATTACGTAATGAACAAATTGAAAACTTATTATTATTTAGACGTTCACCTGATGTAGCTGAAGAATACATAATGTAATTTCCTGTGACTCCACCAGGCCTACATTCAGTAGGATAGTCATGAGGAGAACCAAAGTTATGACCTATCTCATGAGCTAAAGTCAATTCAGAAACTTTCGGAGGCACTCGTGAGTTATAATTTACAAAAGTAATAATTCCTGTGTTTAAACTTCGCTTCGTTTGAACTTGTGTACCATGTACATTTTCAGTATAAGATTTATATTTTTCACAGATTCCTCCTGACGCACCTGATGTAGATGCGACCCAGGCTAAACCTAAGGTTCCACCAGAAAAATCTCGATAAGTGAAAATATATGCAAGACAAAAATCATCATGATTAAATTGACTATTAAGATTCAAAAAGTTAGATACGTCAATATTTGGTGAGCAAAAAGGATTTGTTTTTCTTTTATTTGATGAATCACAAGCTGAAGAATCATTTATTTTTAAACGTTGAACAATAAATTTTAAGCCTCTGTAACCTCCAAAATCAGTATTTTCATAAATATGATTAACAGCTTTGATATGCTGAGCAACTAGCGAGGAAATTTCTTCTCTTGCTTTTGAATCAGAATCTACGTCTTTTCTTATATGGTTCCACAAAAATGTGTCTGTTTGAATATACAGAGAACAAGCTCTTCTTTTTAAATTATCAACTGAATTAGTTGGTGAGTATAATAAGAAAGGTTTAGATGAGTATGGACCTCGATCTCTTGGGTTCAATGATATCCGATGCTGAGGATTACGTATACGCCCTCCTTTTTCTAAATAACCATTTGAAAAAAAAGGATGATAATTATTCACGATTCCTGAACTGAAAAAATCAGATTGTCTTTTGGCACGTATGTTAGTATGGTCACATAACTGTTCATTTGTTGTTTCATATTTAAATTTATTTAATTCTTTTGAACTTAGTTGATTTTTATCTAAACTCTTTAAATCATAATCATCTTCGTTTTCTTCTACAGCACTTCTGCTTATTTTTTCCATCCATTCTTTAGTTTTTTGGTCCATGCAACCACCTTCAAAATGATCACTATGAGGATGTACAACGTCTTTAGAGTCATAAATTACAGAATGTACATTTTTTTTCTTTGATGTTAAATAACGATTCGCCCTTTCAATATAAAATGTACCATTTCTTGAATGTATTTTACCTTCAAATACACCATTTATTACATGTCCATAAACTTTACTAAAATGTTCGTCATCTTCTAAATAACCACTATAAATATGATCTAAATTAATGTTCAATTCTTTTCCTTCTGAATCTACAATTGCTAATTTATCACTAAAAACACTTTTTAAATCAGGATAAAGCCTTAAATTAAAATGTCTATTATGTGCAAAAAAATCAATATTAACAGCTGTTGGCTTTTTATTAATTAAATTATAATTATGAGTAGTATTTGATAAAAAATCTTTATCTTTTAAATATTTATTATCTTCATAAGCGTTAATAGATCTTTTGGCACGATCATAGACAATTTTTGAATTATAAGATAGTGGTTCATGATGTAAAATATATTTATTTAAAGGTCTTAGACTTCTTTCATGTCTAAGACCTTTATCACTATTTGCATTAATCCATATTACACAATAAAAAGAAATAAAAATAAAAACTGAACAACTTTTTCTAAAATCGATCAATGAATTAACCATAATTTTTTTTGGAGAATAAATGAGAAGAATTTAAATAATTAATAATTTTTGAGTTAATACTTGCATTTGAAAATATGAATTGATAATATTTTCATAAAAAAAAACTATATATACTAAATATGAAGTGAATCAATAAAAAATTTAAATTCATTTTAGTTAATAAATCATCTTTTAAATTTACCACAAAATATCACTTTTTTAATTAAAAAAAAACTAAATCAGTTTTAAAGATAAATTTTAAAAATGTTTTTTATTTTTAACAGATCTAAATAATCTAAATAATTTAAATAATTTTATTTCAAAAAAAACTTAATACATTTTCACATATTTGGTCAAAAATAATTTTATTTGAGATTAGATTTAATAAAAAATTAAGTAATTTAATTAAGTAGAGACCTTTATTTAAGTAAAACACATCCAGTATAAGATCTTTTTCTAATTTTTCTAAAAAGAAGAATTTGACTTTTTTTTTAATTTACACTTATTTTGGAAATAAAATTTTTTTCTTAACAAAAAAATTAAAAATTTTGTAAATAAATTTAATTTAATCTTTTATTTTGAAACAAAAAAAAAAAGATTTTTAAAAAAAAAGATTTCATTTAAAAAAAAAAAAAAGAATAATCAGTAAAAGAAAGAGACTGTAAACAAAAAGCCAACAGAAAAATGGCAGCTTAGCTGAAGGTGGCTTGGCAACTAATAAATACTACTTATATAGTAATAAACAGCTGTTTTATTAGAAGATGTTAATTTAAAAAGTAACTAATATTTAATAAAATTAAAAAAAAAAAAAATGCTAATTAAATTTTATTTTAATTCTGTTTCTAATTTCAAATATTAAAGTAGAAAATAAAAATTTTTTTACATTAAATTTAAATTACATATCTATTTATCAATTTTGCATAAAAAATTTCTTTAATTATAAAAAAATTTCTTTGAGTTTAGTAAAAAAAATATTTTTAATTAAATCATGATTCTTTTAAAATTTAAAGAGAAATAAGTTTAAAATTTATTTTTATGTACTTTAAAAAAAATTAACAACGCCATCTATTAAATACTTTTTAATTTTTTTAAAAATTAATTTTTGAATATATATTCGAAATTGACAGAAAATTTGAATTTTCTAAATTGATACAAAATTATTTTCATAGAAAAATATAGGTTTGATTTTTTAAAACAAACTTTATTTTTTTTCAAACTTTAAATGATTCACATATAATAGGAAGTGGCAACGTGATTTTTTTTTTAAGAAAATATAGTAAGATTTTTTTTAAGACTAATTTTTTAACATAGCTTAGTTCAATTTTAACCTCATTAAATAAGCCTATAAATTGTGTAAATTTTTTATTAAGTTTTTAAAAACTAATTTTTTTAGAAAAAAATCAATTTAAACATTTCAAATGTATAATAAACAAACTTTTAAACTCTGTTTTTCTTTAATTACTTTTAACCGTGGTTATTGTGTAAAGAACTTAAAGTTTCTTCAGTTTTGATAATTTATAAATTTTATTGCTTATCTAATTTAAATTAGATCAAATCAAAAAAAAAAAAGAAAATTTTTTATTAGTATTGTAATATTTAATTTAATTAGTTTAGGTGTTGGTCAATTTATATATATTTTTTAATAAAAAAATTGAGTAAAAGTTTGAAATAATTTTTAAATTAGTGATGATTGTTTTGACATTTCTAATACTTAAACTATTAGTTGCGTGTTTATTATACTTTTTTTTATTATTATAATTAACTTTGAAATTTTAATAAAACTTTTAAAAGTATTAATACTTTTAGATATAATTTGAAAAATATCTTCATGAAAATTTATTTAAAAAATCAATTTTTTAGAACTTTTTTTCAGAATAGTTCAATTTAAAAAATATCTTTTTTAGAAAAATATCAATTCTGAAAATATATTTTTTAGAAAAATAATTGTTTCGAAAATAATTCAAAAAAATGACTAATTCAGAAAAATAGTTAATTTAGAAAAATATTTAGTTTAGAGAAATAGTTAGTTTAGAGAAATAGTTAGTTTAGAGAAATAGTTAATTTAAAGAAATAGTTAATTTAAAGAAATATTTAGCTTAGAGAAATAATCAAAAAATTAGTAGTTTAGAAAAATAACTAATTTCGAAAAATAAGTGTTTCGAAAATATTTGTTTTAGAAAAAATATTTGTTTTAGAAAATAAATTTAGAAAAAAATAATTTTCTTATTAAAATTATAAGCATTGATGATAAGAATTGAATTTCTTAAAAAAAGTGTTAATTATTGATAAATTATTCGAAAATTGTGTTCAAAAATTAATTCAAGTGAAAGCTTTTTTAAATGAAAAAAAAACCAATTAAAAAGTTTCGAAATATTAAAACTTATAATTTGCTTCTAAATAAAAACAGTTGAATTAGATTGATTTTATATAAATAAACTAATTGAAAAAGAATTAAATTAATTAGTTTTTAAATAGTACTAATTAAAAAATGGTTTTTTATAATTAAATTTGTTTCAAAATTTTATCAACTGATTTTTAAAATGCAACTTTTTTTTTGTGAGCTATTGATGATTTTATTTTTAAAATATTGTTTCGGTGAAAGGTAGGTCAAAAACTTTTTTGTATAAAAACTTATAATTAATTAGTTTTAGAAAAGTAATTCCTACAAATAAAAATACTTTGACACAATTGGGTAATGTATCAGAAATAATAAATCTTTTATTAGTTGGATATGATATAAGACTAAGGCCAGATTTTGGAGGTTTGTAATTTAAAAAAAAAAACTACTTCATTTTTAACAAAAAAACTATTATCATTTAAAAATTATTAAATAGCTTTTTTTAATATGATTTTAATTAATATATAAAATTAAAAGGGCCACCATTAAACATCACGATGGATATTGCAATAGCTAGTTTTGATTCAATATCAGAAGTTAATATGGTAAGTCAAAAAAATTTTATTATATCTAAATTATAACTTGTCTGTTATAATTTTTCAAAACTCAAACAATAAAATTATCCTAAAATCTGCATTAAATCTTAATAAAAAATTTCAAATTTAAACCATTATCTAATTTATTATACATAATTGAACTTATATAAAACTACAATAAAAATGATTGATGATAATTTTGAGATTTATTGCTTCAAACTTTTTATTTTAATTATAATTTCACTTCTACTTAATTTTTACTACTTAATTTTAGTCAATTTTTGATTTAATTTCACTTAATTATTCAAGAACCACAATTTTTTAAAATTTCGATATCATTTTAATTAAACAAATTAAACACATATTCTGATTATTAGTTAAAAAATTTTTAATCATAATTCAACCAAAAAATTAAATTAAAAAAATTTTCTTAAACTCACTCAATTATTACAAAAAGATGATTTTTTTTTTCAAAACTATGACTGATTAAAATCAGTCAAGTGTAGATGATCTAAAACGTAAAACTTTTCTAAAAAACTTTTCAAAAAGATAAAACAAAATAAATTTATAACTCATTTTTTAAGTATTTTATTATTTAAATGAAAATTTAGTGTAGGAAGTAACGTATTAAGTTTTTATCAAAGCATAAAATTGAAAACACAATTAATCTTTTTCTTAAAAAGTTTTAAAACAATTTAAAGCAATTAAATTCTTTTTTTTTGAATCATCGTTTTAATATTTAAATTCAATAGGATTATACACTTACACTTTATTTGCATCAACATTGGAAAGATAAACGTCTAGCATTTAGTGAAGATAATGATTATGAAATAACACTTAATGCAGATTTTGCAGAAAAAATTTGGGTACCAGATACATTTTTTGCAAATGATAAAAATAGTTTTTTACATGAAGTTACAGAAAAAAATAAAATGATTCGTTTAAAATCAAATGGAGAAATTTCCTATGGCATGAGGTAAATAAAAATAAAAATTCAAAAAAAGTTTAAACACTAAAAAATTTTTAAAATAAGATTTACAACAACTTTAGCATGTATGATGGATCTCCATTATTATCCTTTAGATTATCAAAATTGTACAGTTGAAATCGAAAGTTGTGAGTAAAAATTTAAATGACTGTATATTAGATAATTAAAATACTTGTAAAGTCTTAAAAACTGCTCATATAAATTTTTTTATTCAAGTAACCTTAATAAAGTTTTAAAATTTAATAATTTTTTCTTCATCTAATAAAAGATGGTTATACTGTATCAGATGTGATTATGTTTTGGGCAAGTACACCTGTAGTTGGAATTTTAGAAGCTAAACTGCCACAATTTAAAATCATTAGTTTTGAAACTAATGATCGTAGTGAAGAATTGGCAACAGGAGTATATCAACGTTTATCTTTAAGCTTAAATCTTAAAAGAGAAATAGGTTATTTTATATTTCAAACTTATTTACCTTCTACTTTGATCGTTATGCTTTCTTGGGTTGGTTATTGGCTTAATCATGAGGGTTAGTTTAAATTATTTTAGTTATAAAAGTATTAATCTAATTTTTTTTGATATAAAGCAACTAGTGCTAGAATATCATTGGGTAAGCCTAAAAAATAAAACAAAAAAAAATGTATTAAAAGTTTTAATTTAGGTGTAACAACTGTTTTAACAATGACAACAATATCTACAAACGTAAGATCTAGTTTACCACGAATTTCATACGTAAAAGCTATTGATATTTATTTGGTAACTTGTTTTATTTTTGTCTTTGCTGCATTATTAGAATATGCAGCTGTTAATTATAGTTATTGGGCAAGTAGAGCTAAACAAAAAAAATTTAAAAAATTAAGAACAGATTTGCAGAAAAAATTAAAAAAAAATGAACAAAAGTTTAATGAAGCTAAAAATTTAAAAACTGAATTAAATGATGATTTTCAACCAAATTTAGATTCTTTTGATGAACAATTACAAGCAACTTTAATGAATGCAGATGATTATTTGTTATCAGCAGCATTATCTGCACCATTAGAAAATGGTTTTGACTTAAATGAACTTGATGCAACATTAGAATTAAATGCAGGTGATTTAAATTTAAATAATTTAAATAACTCTGTAAATTCACAAATTTACAACGTTAATAATTTGATACAAAATCAGTCTGAATTTTTATTTAATCAAGATTCTTCTTTACCTAATACAAATAATGCTAATTATACCGAATTCGATATACGAAATGAAAATTTTCAAACAGACATGAGTTATTTAAAAACGTTAAAATCAAATAAAGAGAATCAACAAAACCATGTTGAAGTTTTAATGAAACGTCTTAAATTACTTGAAAGTTTACGTCGTTTAACAAAATGGACAAAAATAAAAAACGTAAACAAAATCGACAAATACTCAAGATTTTTATTTCCTACAAGTTTCATTGTATTCAACATAATATATTGGACTTTCTATAAATTTTAAATTATTAAAATAATAAATTTTTTTTTACTAAATTTTTTCTAAATTTTCTTTATCGATTTTAGTTAATTTAAAAAAAAACAATAGCTAAGCAATATAAAATTATAAAAATAAGATACAATATTGGAAATATCAATCTACAAATTTTGTCTAGTTGAGAAATACTATTCAATTGATTTATTGAATCTAAATCAGCCTCAATTAACTCAGGAGATTTTTTAGTAAATTTATTTTTAAAAATTGACCATGTTTTATGAAAAATATTTTTTTTTTCATTTTTTGTTTCTGAATCTTCAGAATTTTGATTATTCATGTATTCTAAATCTAAAATAGAATTTTTTAATTGGTTTATTTGATTATTTTGTTCATTGATTTGTTGTTCTTGTTTCAATAAACTTAAATTATTTAAGAAATTAACATTTTCTAAATTGTTAAAATCATTCATGGTTACTTGATTAATCAAATTAAATTTATCAGATTCGTTATTGTTACAGAAACTACTTGAATTTTGCAGAATTTTACTTTCTATTGAGTCTATCAATTGATTTTGTATATTTTCTTCCGGTATACTATCTAATTTACCTGAACAAATTTTATTTGTTTTTTTATTCAACTCATTTGATTTTAAAGAACTAAATAAATTTTCTTCAATTGTTGATATTGTAGATTGTTTTTTGAAATTTGAGCTATTTGTAGCCTTAGCTGTAAAAGAATTATTTAAGCTTTCAATTAAATCAAGTCTATCTGTTAAAGGTAAATCATAAATCATTGGTTCATTATTATTTTTTAAAATAGCTGATAGTCGATCATTATTGTATAACACTAATGAATCAGAAAAATTTTTTTTTAGTAAATTTTTTTCTGGTTTTAATGTAAAATATAAAAATTTTGCCAAACGATCAATAGGTATCCAATTAGACCAAGTACCAATATCTCCGAACCCAATTTTCGTATTTTGATGAACAAATAAATATTGAATTGATGAAGCAAAAATAAAGGTTAGACTAATAGTCATAAAATAATCTATTGCTGTAAAATAAGGTATAGATTTGAATAAAAGGCGTGTTTTAATAGATAATAAAATAATTGAAAATGTTGATACTGAACCAATAAAAACTCGAACATTAGTTGCTTCTCTATTAATAAAAAAAGAAGACCAGCTTGTCATCACAATTAAAACACAAGGAATGTATATTTCAATAAAATAGTAATCAATATTAGGTTTAAAAATTAAGTTGGCTGTTAAAACAGGTCTGAATGTTTTATTATCATTCCAAATATTTGACGTTATCTTACTTTTATTAGAACAAAAAATATTAATTAAATTTAGCTGAGATAATTTTAAACCATTAATTTTTGTACAAGAATTATTTTTTGTCCATCTGTAAATTATTTCTTTTTTTGAAAAAGAAACTGAAGAAAAATTTTTGTAAAGAAAATATTTAAATTATGCAATTAAAACTTACAACTTGATAAATGAATAGGACATTGTTGTTGGTTATGAGGAAATTTATTGTATTTTGTCTTGCATTTAATTTTTGTTAATATTTTTGTCGAATAAAGAACAGTGCCATCTAAATATAACCTTATTTGTTTTTTATTTTTTTTAATTTTGTTTGTTTCTAAAGAATTTAAAACATATGTATCAGGTTTCCATAAGGGTAAATCGTTAGGTAGTTTTATTGAAGCTAATTTGTGGGTCAACTCAAAAAGATCAAAAGGTAAATAAGTTTTATTCTTTAGTTTATTAAAGTAATTCCAATATGATAATCTTGGATCTGACCACCATTGGTTTAAAATAAAATTTATTGTAAACATCTAATTTAATAAATAAAATTGTTTTTTAAAATAAAAAAAAATATTATTTCAAAATTACCATGCTCTCTTCATTGTAAGTAATATCTGTAATTTGAAAATTAATATGAATTAATGTAGGAACAGTAATTGGATCAGGTCTTAAATATTTATTGTAATTAATTAGAAAATGATCCAGAAGGTTAGTTGTTTGTTTTGCTAAATAAGGTTGATTAAAAACAAGTTGAAAAATACTTAAAATAAAAATTAAAAAAATTATTCAGAATAATTTGATCATAAAACTTACTTAAAAAAAAGGATAAAAAATATCATCTTTGAAATAATTTTCTTTTTTTCTAATTTGAATTTTTCTTTTTTTCTAATTTGAATTTTTTTTATAAAAATTTTTTCTTTTTTAACTAAAAGAAAACAATTGCAATTTACTTTTACATTTTTTTTCTAGTTGTAGTTTTTCTATTTACAAAATTTCAATTTTTCTGTTTAATTATTGATGAAAGAACTTTAAAAAAATTAAAATTTTAGCTTAATATTTACATTGTCATTTTAAAATTTATTTCTATTTTTGAAAATGAAGTTACATTTAATAAAAAAATTTAGATTATAAATTAATTATAAAACAAAAAAAATACAATTTCCTTCGAGCCGGATTTGAACCAGCGACCTAAGGATAACTATTGATAACAACTACAGTCCTCCGCTCTGCCAGCTGAGCTATCGAAGGAATTATGTTGATTGGTTGTTTAAATTAATTAATTTAGAATAAAAATTTAAATCGAAACAAAAAAAAAATATAATTTCCTTCGAGCCGGATTTGAACCAGCGACCTAAGGATAACCATTGATAACAACTACAGTCCTCCGCTCTGCCAGCTGAGCTATCGAAGGAATTATGATTATTGCGAATTTGAAATTAAATAAATATTTACTAAATTTTTAATTACCTATGAGAAAATATTTTTATATAAATACTGAGTTCATAGAAAAGTAAAATAATTTATTCAAATTATTGAAAATATATAGCGAGAAAGAAATGTTAAGTTTAAATGTTAGAAAAAAATTAACATATCAGTGAAATGATTTATGTGACTGAAATGTTAGAAGAAGTAATTAATTTTAATAAAAAAACTACTTTAGTTTAAACAAGAAATATTTAAAGTAGTATTAAACTTAAAATTAAAAGTCAAGCTTAATTCAAATGTAAAACTAAACTTTAATGAATGAAAAAAAATTGAAATTAAGATTTTTAAATAACTTAGTTTAATCAACAGTTTATAAAGTGAAAAAGAATTTAAAAAAAATTTTTGAGAAATTAATTAAAAAAAAAATATTCTGTGCATTAGTAGTCTTTAAAAAAGATTTAAATTTTTTATTGCTAATTACAGGAAAAAATTTTTTAATGATGACTTTTAAAAAAATTGAAAAAAAACTATTTAAATCGATTTTTTACAAATTTTTTATACAAAACTGAAATTTTTTTTCTAACCAAAATTTTTTGACTCATTATCATTATTAAAATTTTTCTCAGATTTAACTCATTTACTCTAATTATCTGTTCATTTAAATTTTATTTTTAAATTATCATCACTGAAATTTTTTATAACTAAATGTCTTGTAAATTTTTAACTAAAATAATTTCATATTAAACTTGTATCTAGAACTTAAATATGTTTTAGAAATAAATTATGTTTTATACAGAATCATATTTCAAATAAAACTATTTTTGGTATTTAAGTTTTTTTTCGATAGACTGAATTATTAATATTGATCTTTAAAATTGATTAAAAAACTTTCAATAAACGTGACGAAAATTATTTAAAGTGAAAAATACTAATTAAAACAACAAGATAATCAATTAAAATTTATTGATTTTATTTTCAAAAAGTTTTTAAACGATTTTTTTACTATTGAAATAAATAAGTTGAAGAGTAAAGTTTTTTTTAAGATTTTTAAAATTAAAGATCATAAAATTTTTGAAATAAAATTTTAATGTTTCGACAAGCTTAAAAAGTTTCAGCAAGCTTAAAAAGTTTCAGCAAGCTTAAAAAGTTTCAACTAACTTAAAAAGTTTCAACTTACTTAAAAAGTTTCAACTAACTTAAAAAGTTCTAAAAAACTAAAATCAATATTTACTTATATAGTTTGTAATAAACTCAATAAAAATATTTATAGCTCAATAAATTAAAGCCTTAAATAATAGTTTTATTAATTTTAAAAAAATAAAAGTTTTGACCAATTAAAAAAAGTTTTGACCAGTTGAAAGAGGTTTAAACCAGTTGAAAAAGATTTTGATCAATTGAAATAAACTTTGATCTGCTAGAATAAGCTTTAATTTTAAAACTAATGTTTTCTAAAATTAAACTTTTCAATTTACAACAAAAAAAAGGTTTTTTTTCTTAAAAAAAAGATTTATAAAAATTTTGATTAAAATTAATTTTTTATTCAACTAATATTTTTATATAATTAACGAAAAAAATCTTTTAGCAATTACAAATCTATTTAATTATTGAAAAGAAAAATACTTAAAAAATTTTCAAGAGTATTAAAGTTAATGTTAAAATTAATTTTGAATTAATAAATTATTTATGTTTAAACCATATGAATAATTTCAAATTCTTTCCAACCTGGATCAAATGCAGCTGAACGTTCGGTATAATAATAAAGCCAATATAAAGTATTTGCAAATATAAAAGAAATAGGAAATAAATATTTACTTAATGTATCAATTTTAGAAACACTATTAACATGATCATCTTCATCAATATCTTGTAAAATATGCTCTTTATAATCTTCACTAGCCATTACACATGTAATACATTGTAAAACAAATTTAGGTAACTTGATATTTTCAAACCAATAGACTTTATGATCATTATCAGTATTAAACATCTTTGAATTATTTAAATTGTTTATATAGAAATTATCTTCAAAATTTGAAGGTCTTTTATTTGTTTTAAATGTTTCTTTATAAATTTTTCTTCTTAAAGCAGCTTTAGATATATTTTCATTTGAATTGTTATTTTCATTGTCATTTTTTAAATAAGACAATTCGTTTAATTGATTAAAAGTTGAAATTTCATTTAAATCATTTTGAAAAGTCATTGAATTGATAGCTGATTCTTCTATTTCATCATTAGAATAAAACCATCGATTATGTTTTGGACAATACATTTGTTTATAAAAACTGTTTATTGAATTATTTTCATTAAAATTTTGTTCATTTTGTTTGAATTCATTTTGATTGAAAACATTTTGATTAAAATCATTTTCATTTAAATTATTTTCATTAAAACTGTTTTGTTTTAAACTGTTTTGATTTAAGCTACTTTGTTTAAAATTTTTTAAATAAACTACTTTGTTATCTTCAGGTTTGGTTTTGTTGTTCTAAAAAAATTAAAAAAGTTTTCATAAAATAAATGAAAAGAGTTCTTGAACTTTAAAAAGTTTTCTTTAAAATAACTTACTTTAATTTTATCCCAAAAACTATTGAAAACAAAATTTTTTTTTTTCTCTTTACCAATTTTTTGCAAAACTTGTCTTATATTCAACATTTGTTTTGATAATTTTCTCTCATTTTCTATTCTTGTTTTATAATCATTTTTTAAACTTTTATCTTTAAATTCATTTAAATTATAACTATTATCTGTAAAATCTAACTCATCAAAACTTTCATCTGAATTATCCTTTTGATGTATTAGGTTTTTTTTTAATGATTTTTTTGGTGTATTTTTAAGTTGTTTATAATAAAATGGTACTTCTCCTGAACCAACTTTTGTAAAATAATGTACAAAACTAAATTGAATTAAAGTAGCATTGACAAATAAAAAGCACATTATAACAAACCAATCTAATGCAGTTGGATAAGAAACTTTTGGAAAATCTGTTCTAGTTTCTAAGCCAAATGTTGCTAATGTTAATTTTAAAGTTACGCCTAAATTTTAAACAATTAAAATTATCAAAATATTCAAATTTTATTAATTTTTTTACCTAATCCAACACGATCAGCAGTATTTTCACGGTTTATCCAAAAAGAAACCTTGAAAAAAAAATTTCAATAAAATTTATAAACGAAATATAATTTTTTACCCAGCTTAAAACAACAATTAAAGCACAAGGAAAATAAATTTGTATCAAAAAGTAACCTGTATGTCTTATAAAATTGAAATTAACTTGAACCATTGAATATTGTCCTTCAAAAATAAAAATTAGATAAAAAATATTGAGAAACTTTTTAAAACATACGATTTCGGTATGATCGAGTAAAATTACGACAAGGATAAGAAATTAAATCAAATTGAGACATAACTAAATCATTAGCTAAAGAAACTGGTTCTTTATGATCCCAAAAAAATTTCAATTCTTTTTCTTCATATCCATCTAAAATTATAAAAAATTAGCTTAAAAAAATTTAAAAAAAATAGAAAAGTCCTTACAACTTCCAAAATAAAGAGGACAACTTTGCTTATCCATAGGATAATTTCTCAATTCCATTAAACTTAAACAACGAGCTTTAATTGTTAATCTAAAATAAATTAATTTTAATTTCAAAATAAAACTTAAATTAAAACTAGCAAACCTCATTGAATAATAAACCTCACCACCTTGATGAATTCTTAAAAACTTATTTGGTCTTGTTATTTCATGTATATAAGAATCTTTACCATTTAAAAAAAAAGTATCTGGTTTCCAAATTCTTTCAAGCATATGAATATTTAAAGTTAATGTTTCAAAATTACCTTCATGTTTTAATCTAGAATCATGCCATTTTTGACGAAAATAACAATCTAATGAATATTCCTTATAAAAAATTTTCATTTGAAAAAATTAAATTAAATTAAAGTTTTTAATCAAAAAATTAATTTTTAAAGTTAAATTATAACTAAAACTTTTATACAAACCATAGCTTGTTCTGAAATTGGACCCATACTACGAATATGTAAATTTGTGTGTACAATAGTTAAATTATCTTAAGGAAAAAAAGCTTTAATTCAATAAATTTCAATTAAAGTCAAAATACCTTTAGAAATAGGCCTTTCATTTTTATCATAATTTAACAATAAACCTTCAAGTATTTTTGAAACATTATTGCTTAATTCATCTTTTTTATTTAGATGAATTTCCTCTTTTTTTTTCACTTGAGTATTTAATTTATAATGTAGTTTTGTAGTTTTATTTGAAACTTTATCAAAGTTCTCTCTATAAATAATTGAATTATTAAATAAGTTGTCTAATTTTTGAATTTTTGAAATTTTAAAAAAAGTTAAATTATTAGAAAAGGTGATATAAAAAAAGCTAAAAAGAAAAGAAAGTTAATTGAAATAATTAGACAAAAAAACTTAATGAGTCTATTAACAAAATAGTTGATAAATGAAATTAAGTTAAATTATCAATAAGAATAAAAATCTTTAATTTAAAAAAACTGATGAACTTACTTAAAAAGAATAAAATTAAACAAGTAAATCATTTTATATGATATTTTATTTTTTTTGTTTTTTAAATTAACTAGCTGTTACAAAAATAAAAAATCTAATTATAAAGATGTTTTTAGTTTTAAAAAACATGATATAGGTTTTATTTTTTTTTTTAAAAAATAAAAGGATGTACCGATGGAATAAATTTTTCTATAAAACTTTTTTAAGATTTTACTATATAAAACTTAATTGAGCATGTTTATGAAAACAAGAGTTATCTTTGAGTTGATTTTCAAAAGAGTTATATAGTTTTTGATAAAAAAATTTTAAATGAAAAATTAAACCATGTAAAATTAAAGTCATAAATGACTGATGCTGAGATTTTTTTTTGTTACAACGAATATTAATGATTAAAATTAAAAACTTTGATTAACATATTAAAATAAACTTTATAAAAAACAACATAAATTAAAATTTTAATCAAGTTCATCAATTTTTTTTAATAAAATATCTGAATCTGAAACAAAAACAGGGTTCATTATTTCTTTAAATTCTGGAAAAACTTTTAATAGGATTTCTTTATTTTCAAGTAGTTGCTAAAAAAAAAAAAAAGAATTTAAAATTTTGGTCAAAAATTTATATTAAACAATTTACCTCTATAAATCTCAACTCATACTTCATAATTTTAGAAGTTTCAATATTGTATCCAAATTTAGCTGCTCTTTTTTTTAATAAATTTTGAGCAAATAACAATATGTGACAAATATCTATTTTAGTTGTTATTTCACGTTTAGTTAAAATCTTTTTTACAATATTTTTTACACTCACAATAGCTTTGAATTGGTTCATATTCTCTTGAATATCTAAGTTTTTATTAATTTTAAAATTTTCATTTTGAAAAAAATTTAGGTTTTTGATAGAATTTATATTTTCACTAGAAAAATGATTAATATTTTCATTTAAATTTATTTTTTGAATTAAATTATCTTCAGTTGTGTCAGTATTTTGATAGAAATTTTTATCTGTAAAAGTGTTTGTATTTAAATTGAGTAAAGATATTGAACCACTATTACTATTTTGTTTAAAATTTGTATTTAAATAAGAATCAGCATTATAATAATAATTTGTGTTTTGAACGAAATTTGTATTTAAACAAAAATTGCTATTTTGAGTAAAATTATTAAACAGATTTGAATTTTTATTTTGATGATTATTACTATTTTTATGGTAATTGTTATTTGAATGAAAATTTAAGTTTTGAAAAGTATTACTGTTTTGATTAAAATTAATTTTACTATTAACATAATCTTTATAAATTTTAAAACTATCATTTTGAAATGCTTCCAAGTTTTGCTTTCTAAAAGTTTCAAAATTATTTCCCTTAGTAATTCTAGAGTTGGAAATTAAATTATCAGTTTTGTACATATTTATTTTTTTTGGACTTATTGGTTTAAATTTTTTAAACTTGTTTTGTATGAAATTATTATTAAAAACAGGAAAATCGTTTTTACTATCTGATTCAAACTCTTTCCAAGCTAAAATTTTTTCCTCTTCACTTAAATCATTTTGTTTTTCATTTTCTAATAATGAATCATGCTCATGATAAGAGACAATTTTTTTACCAAATTTATTTAACACATTTGCTAAAACATAATCCTCAGGTAGTTTAGGTATTTGATAATCTCGTTCAACATCAGGATCATAATCATAAAATAAGTCTAATTCTTTACTAGTGAAATTTCTTTCAGGATTTTGATCATCTACAACTCGGTAAGACAAAGATTCTTTCCAAACTTGTTTAGAATAAATTTTTTCCTCCCATGTTGAATAAGCAACAAATCTATAAATGTAAACAGGTCTTTGTTGACCATATCTATATATCCTAAAAACAGCTTGACTATCATTTGATGGATTCCATGAATGATCAAAAATAACACATCTATTTGAACCAATTAAACTTATACCTAAACAACCTGCTTTAATAGATATTAAAAAAAGTCTTGATCTACGATTATCTGAGTTATTAAAAGCATCAATATCTTGTTGTCTTTTAACAACAGAACAAGTTCCATCGATCCTAAAAAAATCTTTTCCTTTAATCCAAGTATGATACTTAAATTCATTTTCTGTATTAGATATTCTTCTTTCATGGTTCAATATTTTTAGCTGCTCTTCTATTGAATCAAGCAAATTTATACTCTGACTAAAAACTACTAATTTTTCGTTATTTAACTCACATAATTTTAAAATTTCAATTAAAACCTCTATTTTAGAACTATATTCCATATTATTACAACTTGGAGTTTCAAACACTTCTTTGCACCATTCTTCATTTTTGTAAAGATGTTCTTTTTTTTTTATTAACAATGCATTATTATAAATTAATTTAAAAGTATGCCAATCCTTAAAAAACGACAAACTTCTTTCAGAAGAGTCTGTAACTTTTTTGAAACTTCTATAAAGTCTGTCCTGTATTGGACTAAGCTTAATTTTGAGAACATACTCATATCTATTTGTAAGTTCTTTTTCTAAAGCTTTATGATCTTTTCTTATTACTACATAGCTTAATAATTTTTGCAAAACATGTACTCTTTTTTTCATAAATTTAATTTGGCTAGGTGTACTATCTTGAGTTTGTCCTTTTTTGATTGGAACATCAAAGTTTCTTAAAAATTCTTTATAGTCTCCTAATAAAAATGGTCTTACAAAATTTATCATAGTAAAGTACTCTAATAAATTATTTTGTAATGGAGTTCCTGTTAAAATGATTCTACGATGTGTGTTTATTAAGCTTAAAGCTATATTCAATTGACTTTTGACATTTTTTATTAAATGACCTTCATCAACAATTACTAAATCTGGGCCAGGATTTAAAAAACATCTTTTGACTAAATCAAAGAAACTGTCTGGTTCAAATTCTTGTTTTTTTAAAACTAATGAAGAAAAAATATTATGTCCAATAATTAAAACACCTCCTTCTGAATGCCAAGTTTTTATCATCTCAATTTTATCATTGAAACTTTTGCAAATATAAAAATCAAAAATTTTATAATCTAAATGATTATTTTTTAACCATTTTCTATATTCTTGAGACCAATTTATCAAAGTGTTTACTGGTGTGACAATAAGGGCAGATTTTAAATATTTATAAATTTTAACATTATTGAATAAAGAGTGCAGAAACGCAATTATTTGAAATGTTTTACCTAAACCCATACTATGAGCTAAAATACAACCATTTCCATTTTGTCCTTCAGATTTTTCAAAAGATTCAATAGATTCTATAATATTTCTATACAAAAACTTCACACTTTCAATTTGATAATCTTTGAAATAAGGAAACAAACTTTTGCTCACTCTTACTAAAGGATTATTATTTGGACCAAATTCTAAAATGACTGAATCAACTTTTTCAAACATCTTATATTCTCTAAAACAAATATTAAAGTTTTTTTCAATTTCTATTAAACGTTTCACTCTTCTCATTTCTTTTATGTTTTCATTTTTGGTTTCTATTCTTAAATCATGAATATTGTAATTTTTTTTTTTTATTGGATTTCTCAATTCCAACTTTTTTCTACCAACATGTTTTTCTCCACAATTATTTTCATTCTCTTTTTTAATTTTTAATTTTGGAGTTTTTTTAATATTAAAATGACGATAAACTTCAATTATTTCATCTTCTAAAGTCGAATTATCTGAATTAAATTGATCTTCACTTTTTTCATCAAAATTACTTAAATAATCAAAATCATCATCAGAAAACTTATCTTCATTCAAAACTTTTTTTTCAAAGTTTTTATTGTTTTCTTTATTTTCAAATTCTGAATCATCAGAACTATAAATCACATTATATACTTTAGTTTTAGATCTTTTTACATTGTTGTTAAAACTATTGAATATCTCATCAGAGCTAGTAAAACTATTTTCAGAATCTGAAAGCGATGATATAGAAGTTTTTCTTCTTTTACGGCGATCAAAAAAATTTTTCTTTGAATAATTATGACTAAAATTTGTACATAAAAAAGGATCTATTTTCATTATCTCTTCTTTAGCTTCTTTAGGGTTTCTTAATGCTAAATTAACTATATCAATCGGTAAACTGATTAAAGGTATTTCAAAGTTTTTTGATTTTGAGTTGAATGAAATTTTATCTTTTAATTCACAATTTTCGTTTTTTTCCTTTACAGAATTTTGAGTATTTCCATAAACAGGAATTTGTAAATCTTTATCATTTATATTTTCTGTTGTTTCATTTAAAATTCCAATGTTTTCTTCAATATCTGAAAAATCAAAAATGTTGTCATCAGACAATTCAGATTTATTATCTTCTGAAAAATTAGATTTATTATTTACAGGAAGATTGAAATTATTATCATCGGGAACTTTAGATTCATCATCATCAGAAAATCCAAAATTATCATTAGAATTCTCAGACTTATTATCATCAGAATGTCTAGATTTATTATCATCAGAATCTTCAGGCTTATTATCATCAGAATGTTTAGATTTATTATCATCAGAATGTTCAAACTTATTATCATCAGAATGTCTAGATTTATTATCATCAGAATGTTCAAACTTATTATCATCAGAATGTCTAGATTTATTATCATCAGAATGTTCAGACTTATTATCATCAGAATGTCTAGATTTAACATCATTCAAAAGCTCATACTTGGTATCATCAGAATGTTTAGATTTATTATCATTTAAAAGCTCATACTTATTATCATCTGATAAATTAAAATTATGACCAAAAATCTTGAATTCATTTTTTACCAAGACTTCTGTATTTTCATCTTCATCTAAAAGCTTTTTACTATTTTTTATGATATTGGTCTTCAAATTTTCATGAAAATCAAAAATTTCTGTATCATTATTTTCTTCAATTTTATTTTCATAAATCTCTGTTTCACAATCATCAAAAGATTCTGTTTTATCATCATAAGCAAAACTTTCATTTTTTTTTAAATTAATACTTTCTTTCCTAGATGAAGATTTTTGTAAATTTAATTTACTGAAAAAAGAAATAGCTTCTTCATTTACACTATCTGGTGAACTTTTTTCTGCTATAACTAAAGGTTTTTCTGAACATGTTGATGATGTGCTACTTTCAGAATTTAAATTTACATAAATATTCAAATTTGGATATTCTTTAAGTTCTAAAACTTGATTTTTCTTTTTTTGAAGTGAGAACTTTTTTTTTTCTGCGATGTCAATAATTAAGTTACATTTTTCAATCAAGTTTTCATAAAAATTAGTTGTTTCAGAATTAAAATTATTATCATTGTTTAGCTCTTCATATATACTCATTAAGTTTTCTAATATAGTTTTTGAACACATTTTTTAGTTAATAAAAAATAAATTTTAAGCTTTTGAGTGTTTTACTACATAGAAAGAAAAAAATTTATTCAATTTATATTGTAAATAAGATTTAACTTTATAATTTTGAAAATATTTTTAAATTTGAGAGCAAAATAAAAATAGGGATGTTGTATTAAGTTAAAAAAAAATTAATTTTAGAATACGACCCCTAGCTATAAATCACCTGTAAAGCATTTAGGTTAACGGTACTTAATTTCTTCCTGTATAAACAATACATTGAGTTATATTAGAAAAAAGAAATTTCCTGAAATATTTTAACATAGATAAGTGGGAAATTTGAATTGCAAACTTTAATTTATAATAAATTATTTATTCAGTTAATCTAATTTCTAACTATTTAAAATGTAGCAATTAGTAACTAATCTTTTAATTAATTATTACCTATCAATCAATTTGTTAATTTTTGATAATGATTTTGTTAATTATTGATGTTAGGTTAAAATAGATATTTACCATTTATTCAGATGTTAATAAAACAAAAATAAAGAATTAACTAGTTTATAGAAAAATTTATAAAACAAGAGAAAAAAAACTAATTCACCATAAAATCAATTTTAATGAGTTTTACAAAAAAAAAAATTTAAATAGAACTTTGAAAAAAAAAATAACTTCTTAATTTTAGAAATAATTCAATTAATTAAATCTCAATACACTATGATTATACCTTTAAAGAATAAAAGTCAAAGTATAAATAAGAAATTAAGATTTATTTAATCGAATATATAAATATTTACAAATTATTTATCAAGTTACAAAAGTTTTCACAAGAATATGAATATTTCTATGATTAAAGAATAATAATAAATAAAGTTGTTTAAAGTTTCTTATTCATTTTTAAATAAAAAATCATATGTAAGACCATTAATTTGAGCTAATTGAGATAACTTATATATAGATTTTTCTATTTTCTTACTTTTAAAGAAAATGGAAAAGTTTGTAATTTCTTCAATTGTTTCATGAACATCCAATCTATTTGATTTATTTAAACTGTTTGCATCTAAAATAAAATTGTTAATTTAATTATTTGAAATTAAAAGAATAAATTTATCACCTCTTATTTCTTTGAATCGATTTATCATTCTAAGAAACTTAAGTTTTTAATTATAAACTAAAACATAATATATTTGTCTAATTAAATTCAAAACTAATACCAAAATTAAAAAAGGGATTTTATAAAAATTACAAACTTTTACTTATTTTTAATAATATTTTCCTTTTGTGTTCGTTATAAAATTATTTTCATTTTTGACTCAGATTAAATTTTTATTTTTAATAAATTGTGAATCATTTAATCAATTATTCTCTTAAAATAAAATAAAATTCTTCATCAACTTATACTCCTTTTTTTTTTTGTTTTTTTTTTTGTTTTTATTTTATGTGTGAAGCATATTTTTAGAGAAAAAAAGTTGTTTTTGTTTTTGTTTTTGACAAATTTTTAAATTTTATGATTAATTTTCTGAAATTTTTTTCCTTTTAGACCGGCCTTTTATGATTGAAATTAAAATTTTTCTCTAATTTTAAGTCTAAAAAAATCTTTTCTAATTTTTTGATACAGTAAAACATTTTATTTTATTCTTTTTAATTTTTGAACTTATTCCATATATCAAAATGATCTAATTCAAATGGTTTATTCAAATTTTAACTAAAAGTAAGTTACATTTTAAGCTTTTTTTTAAATAAAATTCAATCGATCAGTACGAAATAACTTTATAAATCAAAATTTAAAATACAAAAATGTTTTTATCACACAATTAATTTTTTATTAAGAATAAACAAGTTTTAATTAGAAAATATTTTTTAAAAACTTATTCGTTTTAATTTATTTAGTTTTTGAAAAAAATATATAAAATATTAGCCTTGTGTTAAATAAAAGAGAATTAAATAGCTTCTTTAAAATAATTTTCAATGGAATTATTTTAACATCTTCTAATATTTAATTTTATTCAATATTTTTTTTTCAATTCCTGTTTTTCGTTTAAATTGTTTTTAAATAAATTTCACCTAATAGTAAGTTATATGAATGATTCAAAATAAAATTTGTAAAACTGAAAAAGAAAAATTAAAAAAGAAGAATTAAAATAGAAAAACTAAAAAAAGAAAACTTTAAAAGAAAATTTTTAAAAAAAAAGTTAAGAAAAATTTTTTAGAAAAAAAGTTAAGAAAAATTTTTTGGAAAAAAAAATCTTAATTTACGAAAAATTTTAGGAAAAAAAAAATTTGTGGTTTAAAATTACAAAAAAAAAGAAATAAATATAAAACAGAAGCTAAAATAACTAAGATAATTTTTTGACTTTTGATGCCTCTTGAAAATTGATTAAAATATTTTTATAATTAAAATGTTTACCTTTATCTTCAGTTATTTTTTTATTATCAAATATTCTTTTGTTTGTTTTATATAATTTCTATTTGACTCATTTTTTTTGTTTATAATCTTTCATTTGAATTTTAATTCGATTGAAATTCTCAAAACCTTTTAAACTAAATTTGATTCTCAATTTTATAAACAAATAGAAAATCAAGTATTTACTTGTTTTAAGTTTTAAAAAAAAATTTATTTGTATTATAAATTGTAAAATAAAAGTTTAAAGCCTATACTAAAGTTATAATCTAATTAAGCTTAAAACAGTGTTTTGTTTTAGTGAAAAAATTTATTAAAAATCTTAAATGTTTTTAAAGAAATCGTACTTAAAAATCAACAATAATTTTAATTAATATATACAGAAAAGAAAAACTACTTAATTGAGTTTGAAATTCATTTAAGCTTCAACATAAATTATTACTTTTTCTAAAAATTACTCTAGAAATTTTAAATGATCTAAAATCTAATTAATTTTTATTTAGGCCTTCAACCAAAATGTTAAATCATATTCAAAAGTATTAAAATTATTTTTTTTTTTGTTAATCAAATGTAATTATTTATATCAATTATTTGAAATCAACCTAAAATATTTTTAAACTCAAATATTAAATGAATATGAAAATTATTTTTTAAAAAGTGTTTTATATATAAATAATCAAAATGTTGAATTTTTCACCCGAAACTACACGTAGAAATACTTTAAACCAATTTTCAACAACATTCAGAAGAATATTTAATCCAATATTAGTAAATGGGAGAAAAACAAAATCTGAAAAGGTAATTAATTAAATGAAAAAATGTGAATTTTATTAAAAAATTTATCTATTTACAGATATCAATTAATTCTAATAAACAAAAACCAAAGTTAATAGATGATAATAAAAATACAAAAGTTTTTCCTATTAGCTCTAATGAAATATTAGTTTCAAATAATATAGAACCAGAAATAGAAAAAGATTGTCCAATATGTTTAATGCCTTTACCTGAAAATTCAAAAGAATTAAATTGTGGTCATATCTCTTGTAAAGATTGTTTAACAAAATTTTTTAAGTTTGAAATCAGTGAAAGCAGAATTAATATTTGTTGTCCAGAATGTTCTGTGCAAATTCATCCAAATTTAATTCAAGAATATCTAAAAAATGATATACATTTATTAAAATATGAAGAATTTACTGTTAGAAAAGTATTAATAACAAACCCAGATACAAGATGGTGTCCAGCGCCTAATTGTAAATATGCTGTTATTGCAACGAATTGTTCAAAATGCCCTAAAATAAAATGTGAACGTAATGAATGTCAAACAATATTTTGTTATAATTGTCAAAATGAATGGAAAGAAAATCATGATTGTTTAAATACACTTAAAAATAAAACAAAAAATAAACAAAATTCTAATGATAATGACACAGATGAATTGAATATAGATGATTCAGATATTAAACAATGTCCAAGTTGTAAAATTTCCATAAATAAAAATGAAGATGGTTCTTGTAATCACATGACATGTTCTATGTGTAATACACAGTTTTGTTGGCTTTGCGTTAAAAAAGCATCAGAATTACATTACTTAAGTCCAACAGGGTGTACATTTTTTGGTAAATTATTATTTTAATTAATTTTACACTTTTAATAATAAAATTTTTTTATTTTAGGTAAAAAACCATGGAGTAAAAGAAAAAAATTATTTTGGCAATTAGGTGTACTTATTGGTGCGCCTGTAGGAATAGCTTTAATCACAGGTGTAGCAGTACCTGTTATTGTGATTGGAGTTCCAATATGGTTTGGTAAAAAACTAAAGAAAAAGCTTAAAGGAAAAAAATTAAGTACCTTAAGAAAAACATTTTTTATATCTGGTGGTGTTTTATTATCTGCTTTAATTTCTCCCATAATTGCTGCTGGAGCAATAGCAATTGGTATACCTTTCCTTTTAACTTATGTATATGGAATAGTTCCTATAACATTATGTCGAAATCAAAGCAGCCAAAGTACATCAGAAGATGAACCAAAACCTAATTTAAAAAATGAAAAATCAAATCAAATAAAAGTAGAATTTAATAAAATTAATGATGAAAAAAATTTGAATGAGACTTCTAAAAATTTTTTAGTGGGTGATGATTTATCTGTTTTAAGTTATGAAAGTTGTATAAGTAAAGAAATTAAAATTGATGAAAAAGAGAACTTTGAAACAAAAAGTACATTGAAAGTAGTTGAAGTTCATTGCGATTTTGATGGTAAATAAAATTTCAAAAAAAAAAAAATTTTTTTTATTCAAAAAAAATGTGTTAAAACAGAATTATTTTAATTTATTAGACTTGATGTAAAATTCACAATTTTACGTTTACTAATAATTATTTTTTATTTATTTTTTAATGTGAATTTTATTTATTATAAAGAAATAAATTGATTTATATGACATGTGAAAAATTTCATTTATTTACAAATCTTGAAGACATGGTTAATCAAGTAATGCTTTTGAACTATCAAAAAATCTATTGAGCTTATTTATAATAATCAAAAACTTAAAGAAACTGATAATTCTCTAAACATATAAGAGCTCAAAACTAATTTTAAAGAACATTTTTAAGATTATGGGTTCGTATGCTAGAAATTTATTTTTAATTTTGCTCTTATTTAACTATAATTACATGTTTGAATTTAAACTTGAATTAAAATTTATATCAATAAAAAGCAGGAAGCATGTTTTATTAAATTCAAGAATTGGTAATTGAATTTTATTTTATAAAATTCTTAAACTCTTCTCATAATTGATTAATTTAAATATAGCTCTTATAAAAGGTAAATTGATTCCTTATTTAATTTAACTTTTTTTTATTTATTTTTGAATCAAAACTTGATTAATAGATTTATTTTTGAGTTAGATTTTGAGAAAAAACAAAGTTTCAATTTAAAATTGAAAAGTTTTTATAATAACAAGTTATTGATGAAATATTTCTAGTAAATTAAGAGTTTAGTTTTTCATAAACAAATTTATTTTTAGAATAAAATTGATTCTTATTACTTATTATAAAAGAATTTATAGTGAAATGTTCTTTCAAATTAAGCCAAAAACCTTTATCAAAAGGATTATAAAATTTACCATTTTTAGTCTTTAAAAACTTTTCTTTTTTTATTTGTTCATTTCTAGTCAAATTTAATACTGCTCTTTTTATTGTACATGTAGTTAACAAACCACTTAAAAAAATTAGTTTTAAACAAAAAATTAAATTTGCAACATGCTCAATTTTAAATTTCCAATTATTACGTTTTATAACAATTAAAATCAGTATAAAATATAGAATACCAACTAATAATAAATGAAAAATTAAACACAAAAATGATAAACGATTATTTTTACCAATACAGTTATTTAAATATAAACAATGATAATCGAAATGGTCAATACATCTTTTACAAAATCTACAATGTTTTGATCTTAATGGTTGAACAGAACGACAGATATTACATAATTTATCATCTTCATCATACTTTTTCTTAAATAAACCTTTTGTGTTTAATTTTTTTTCTAATAATTTGTAGTAATTTTCTGAGTCTAATGGTAAGAAACCTGGATTCTTTTTCATTACTCTATACCAAAAAATCCATAATAAGCTACTTGAGATAAATATTGCAAAATGTAAAAATTTCAAATCTTTACTAGCTGGATAATAGTAAAACACATATTGAGGATAAGTCCAAAATAAAGTTGTCAATAAAAAAAACAAAACTAAAAATCTTGAAACCATGATTAAAATCAAATCAAAGTAATCATTAAACTTTTTTTTAGAATATTTTTGTATTATGCTATTCATTCTACCATTTTGAGCTTCAGTTGTATAATCAGCTAATTCATTTATTATATACGCATTTTTGAAATGTAATGCAATATCTAAAGGTTTAAATCCATCTTTATCTCTTACATTTGTATCTACACCTATTGTTATTAATAAACTTACAGCATCTTCTCTACATTTGAATGTTGCATAATGTAATGCTGTATAACCAATGTCATCTTTCAATGTAGGATTTGCTCCTCTAGATAACAAATGTAATATTGTATCTGATGTACTTGTATCTATATTATAACCAAACATTGCTGCTCTCATCAAAGGTGTACATCCTTTTCTTTTAATAAAATTGAAAAAAAAAGTTTAATTTCTTACAAAAACTAAAATCTATAATTTTTACTTATCAACTTCATTTACATCAGCTCCATATTTAATTAAAGTATCAATAACGTTTAAATTTCCTTCTAAAGCTGCTAAATGAATTGCAGATGGTTCTTCATCAATTCTAGCTTTCAAATCTACAGGTACACCTTTGTTTAGTAAATATTCAACTAAGTCATTTAAACCTAAAAAACTTTTCTTAAATTCTTATTTAGTTTATTTGTGTTAAATTTACCTAAAATAGCAGCCCAATGTATAATTGAGAATCCTTTTTCATCATGAACTAATAAACATAAAAAACCGAAATTTTTATTTAAATCATCAATAAAATTCAAATTAAATTCAGAATCTAAAATTTTATTCCATAGTACATTATTATCTTCCATAATTTACAAAAAAAATAGAGTTTTTACAAAGGCATTATAAATATTTTGAAATTATAGTATCCCACAATTAATAGAAATATTTTCTAAAAAAAAATTAAAAAAAGTAGAAAGTTTAGAAACCAGCGTATTTTACTTCATCAAAAGCTTTTCTAGCTTTCTTTAATTCTTCATTCATTAATAATAATTCTTTTACACGGGTAAATTTACGAGGATCTTTTCTCATTAAATACATAATGTCTTCAACAGTTACTCTTCCTTGTTTACCAACTTCCATTGCTTTAAAAGTTATCTCGGATATATATTGAATAACTAAATCTTCAAGTAAATCAACTGATTCTGTATAAGGATTTTGATCATCACCAAAACCATACATCATGCATCTTACTAAAAAATTAAAGTTATAATCAAAATGTAAACAAATTTTTTTATCCTAAAAATTAAAACTTACATTCTTTAGAAAAATATCTTTTACGTTTATCTTCATCAATTTGTTCTAATTCTTGTTCTACATCTTCTTCAAAATCTTCATTATTAGAAGCCATTTTAATTTAAAGAATTTTTGAACTTTTTTCTGTTAAATTTAAATTTGAATTTTAAAGAAAAACAAAAAATTTGCGCATGACAATATTTAGTGCCGCCTACCGTTTAATTTTAATATATTTTTAAATTTAGATATCCTAAGTATTTATATGATTTAGTAAAATAGATTATCAAAAATTACTAAAAAATTCCGTTAAGAAAAACTTGTTTTTTATTGTTCTTGTTTACTTTTTTCATAAACAATATTTAGGTAAAATTTTAATTTTTTAGGTTTTTGTAATTTAGATATGAATTGTAAGATAAGAAAAAATTAAATAAAGTTTTGAAAATGGAAAAAGATTTAAAAACTAAATAGAAAACAAAGCTAATTAAAATAGTTTCAATAGAAAACTAAATAGAAAAAAAAAATTTTAAATAGAAAATTATTAATTAAAAGAACACATAAATAGAAAATGTTTAAAAATTATTTTCATGAGAACATGAAGATTTTCATAAAATTAATAAATTTCTTTTATTTGAATAATATTACTTGGATGGTTTCTTGAATTTTAAAAAATCAAAATTTTATTTTAAAAATGATGCAACTCATAAAAACCTATTTAATTAAATTAAGATTAATAAAATACAATTTAAGAAAATTTTTTAAAAAAATGATAAGTAATTCAAAGAAACAAAATTAAGAAGCTATAAAATCTTAACACCACCTTAATATTAAGAAATTTCCAACCGTTTTAAACTATTCAAAGATTTTGGTTTTATTTTAAAAAAGCTTTCAGTTAATTTTGAATATTAGTGAATTAGTTGAAAATTATTTTCAAACATAAATTTAATTGAAGATTATTTTAAAATAATATAAAAATGTATAACGATTAAATATTTAAATTAAAGCGAAATCAAGGTTTTCAAAAAAATAAAACAAAATTCAAGCTATTTTTAAATTAATTTTGAAGATATTCAATAGCTAAAAATCTTAATAAAAAAATTTTGACTCAAGTTTGATTACATTAAAATTTTTTTGAACTTAAATATATTAAATTGATAAGAGAGATTTATATTAATTAAGAATTATGGAGTCAGAAGCTGAAGAATATATAGCTTTTCATATCAAAGAGTATGTTCAAATAAATTTAAATTTTGTTTTTTTTAATGATAAAGAATTATTTACAGTGACGAAATATTCGGTTTATTCGAAGAAAGACAACCTGATATCGTAAATAAAATAAGTGAACATTTCTATGAAAACTACAGAGCTTTTTTATATAAAACTTATTTAGGTATCAAACAATATAATTTATTTAAATCTGATCAAGAAGCAAAAAGTATTTTCAATTCACTTCAAGATTATAAGAGAAAATTAAGAAGAGGTACTATGTTTTTTAAAATTGAAGATAATCATCCGAATAAAGAAATTTGGAATAAAATTTATGATGATTATTTAACTAAAACTAAACGCTATCCTGATTTTATTAATACGCCACTTTTGTATACAGAGAGTTTATATTTTAGAAGCATATTAAGTTTTTTTTATAAATCAAAGTTTTTCAAAAAATTTGATCCGTATAGAAGAGCAAGAAGGGACACAATATTAAGAAATAGAGATTCAGTACATACTTTATTAATGCTAACAATTGATTTAAAAAAAAGACTTAAAGAAAAAAAGACAACTATTGATGAAGAAATCCAAAACTTTGCTGAAACTGCTCTATGGGGTAATAAATATGATTTTTTAATACCTTTATATTACAATAAAAAATTGACAGTATCAGGTTTATTAAATAATATTTATTTTTTAAGAAGATATATTTTGAAGAATGAAATGAAAAAAGTCATTAATTTCCTAAAAAAACCTAAAAAAGATTTTAAATTGTTAATTGTTACTGAAGGTAGTGGAATAGAATTATTAGCAGACTTTTGTTTCCTTGAAATGCTTTATCAAACTAAAATTCTTGATGAAGAAACAAGTAGTGTTACTTTTCATACTAAATTAGAACCTTGGTTTCTTTCTGATACAATGAAAAATGATATATATTGGTTAGTTAATTACCTTATAATATTTTTTGATAACGAAAATATAAGAAGAATGACAAAAAGATGGTTAAGTAAACTAAATCAAAACAAATGGCTTGTTGAAGCTCCTCAATTTTATACTTTACCTTATACTTATAATGAAATGCCTGAAAAAGACCCTAACTTATATGAAAATTTAAAAGAATTTGATTTAATTATTTATAAAGGAGACATTAATTATCGAAAACTAATAGGAGATCTTTTATGGGATCACAGTACACCTTTGAAAGTAGCATTAAGAGGTTTTACACCAACTAATTTTGTTACTCTTCGTCCTATTAGAACTAGACCAACTGTTGGTTTTTCAAATCTTGAAATTTTTGAAAAATTACCAGAAAAGTGGTTTTATCTAAATAATTATGGTCTTATCGACTTTTATGAGAAAAATTAATTTTTTTCAAAAAAACTGTTTTAATAGTTTTTGATAAAATACAAAAGAAAATTATAAATTAATTTAAAAAATATCATTTATACAAACCAATTTAAACTCAAATAAAAGTTCTTATTTTTGGCTAAAGAATTCGTTTAGTAATATTAATAAAACTATACAAAACCAATTGATTTTGAATTAAATGAAATATTTAATTTACAATCCTTACGCAAAGACCAACAAGAAGCGGTAGTTTTAAAAATTTTGTACAGGTTTTTTTAATGAAAATAAGTTCGACCTCAGTTTGGCTAACTTATTCTTGTTGTCATCAAAAATGCTATAAAATTTTTCTAATTCTTTAACTGATAAATGTAAATTCTAATTTAAGAAAATGATCATCAGTTTCTTATATCTAGTTTGAAAAGTTTTTTGAGCTATTATTTCATTCATCTTTACAGGAATATTTTTTTTGATAAAGTTACAAATATTATTTTATGTGAATATTTAGTTAGTGAATGACTTCATAAGTTGATAGATTTATTTTGGGGTTATTCAATTTTTTGTGCTTTAAAATCAAATTAAAATATTAATATTCTCATAATTTAGCTTGAGTTAGTCATAAAATCAAAGACATTATAAATGAAATAGCTTTCAACTTATGAAACTTTGCATTTCTTACAAAACTTAAATTGTATTTTTAGATTTATGCTCTTGTTTATTATGTTAGTTTAACCTAAGATTCCTTTGTTTGTGAATTTTTAACGTAAAATGCCTGGATGTTGCTTTATTTTTAAGGTAAAATTAATTTAGACAGTTTTAGTCTAACTTCTAGTAAATCATCATTAAAATAACCTTTTTTTATTACTCGTTAAATAAGGATTTTTTTTCATACTTAATAATCGACAAGGTAGTTTACCTTGTATCGATATAGCGGCTTCGGTTTTTATCAATTTACAATATTTAACATTAAGCGATAATGCATAGTTTTTGAAATTTTCTGAAACATTAGCTGTTGATAAATTTTAACATTTTTAAGACCAGTATTTACATCCATAGGTGAATTGGTTGAATAACTACTTTGCACAAGCAAATGAGATAATCAGGACTCCATGCCCCATAAAACTAATTCTTAGAAAAATTTTTTAGATTTTACTTTAAATGAAAATAGTAAACCAGTCAAATAGTTGAGAAAAAAAAATATTAACTTTTTCTTTAAAAACGTATGTCAAAGGCTTAGAACAAACTGTTATTAATTTAAAACCGGTTTAGATTCATACAAAATATGTCGAGATTAGTATTTTTATTTTAAATCAGAAACGTAACAATCATCTAAAAAAGTGATTTTTTTAATTTTGTTTCAAATTACTAAAACGTATTTTATATTTTCATAATCATTTTATACTTTTTTGAAAATTTTTAACCAAATTTTAAGAAATTACATTTGTGAAAGCTTTGGTTCTATTAAATGAATTTGTTTGGTTTGTGATAATTTACCGTTAATGAATTTTTATCAAATTAAAAGATATTTTTTTTAATAATTTTCATCTTAAAGTTTAATTTATTATTTCAGTTAGTGATAAATTTTTTGAATAAATTTGATTTATCTCAATTACAAGTAAATTTATTAACTTAGCTTCTTAAAAATACAGAAATCTGTTAATATTTTTGAAATTTATTTTTATAAAAAACGGATTTTAGAAAAGTTTCTAAACATTATTCATAGATAAAAGTTTTATGAAAAAGAATAAATTTTCAAATAATTGTTTAAATTTGAGAAATAATTTTCTAATTTTAACGACGCATGCCTTAAGTTTTTGTTTTTTTTCTAAAACTGTTTAACCAAATTTTTTCTTACTTATAAATTTTTTATTGACAAATATCTTTAATTTTTTTATTAGTCAAAAAAATTCTTTATTTTAAAATGAGTAATTTCAAAAAATAAGTTTACAATTTAATTTTTTTTTTTTGAAAATTAAATTTAGCGCCACCTTTAATTTTTAAATGCGCTTAAATTGTGAAAAAAAAAAAGTTTTATTTTCACTTTTATTAGCGGCAACTTTAGCCCGCCTTCTTTTCTACTTTTTTTACTAATCATTCTATTTACAACACAATTCAAAACATTTGGACGCTTTTATTAGTTATGTTCGGTTGACTATTTTATTTTAAACTTGCCGTTTCAACTGTTGCGTTCAAGTTTTTAATTTTTGTATTTCAAATTTTATAAAAAGTTTAGAAAACTGTGTCCTTAAAATTTTACTTAAAAAGTTGACCTGTGGTCGAAATTAATTACTATTCAAAGCAAAAATAATTAGTTGTTTTATTAAGTAAAAACATTGAGTTTTTTTTCTTTTATATAAAGTTTAAACAAGATTTAAATGGAACAAGAAGTAAAAAAGTTCTATGTTTTGATGTGAAAATTTTCTTTTTAATCAATTTTTTAGTTCACAAAATAAGAAATTTTAAAAGTAAGTTTTTTGCCGTTTTTTTTTTACTCATTCAATTATTAATGTTTATATAAATCTTAAATTTTTTTTTTGATAGTAAAAGAATATTGAAATAATTATCATTTAGCTGATATATTGAGATATTTTTAAATAAGCTTGAATTTTTTTCTAATTGTAATTCAGATTTTATTTTTAAAAAAATTGTTCTGTTTAAAACTAAAAAAAGAAAATTTAATTTTAGAAAAAAATTTTCTATCTTGAAATAGTTGTCTAAAATAAAGTTTCTAATTGAGCAAATGCTGATTTTGTATTAATTTTTTGATTTTTCTTTTTTATTTAATAAAAAGTTTATTTGAAAATAACTATTTTAGTGAGTTTATCAAAATTTTTAATCATAGTTTTTCTAATTTTTGTTTAAACAGTTTTTTCCTTAAGATTTTTTGAAAAAATGTTTTAAAATTATTCAAAATTTACTTTATTCATAAAGATTGTTATAAGAATTTTCTAGTTGTTTGTAAATGATTTTTTTTCTTTCTATTTGAAAAGGGTACTTGATTATTGGCCTAATTTTTTTTGTTTAACGTATTTTTTTTTGAAATAATTTAGTTTACTAAACTATATTTTTGAACTCATATTGAAAATTTTTTCTCAAATAAGAATTACCTTTCAATTAGAATAAGTTTAATTCAAAAGTCATCAATTTTGTTTCAGTAACTTATTCTAAAATTGGTTTTAAGATCATTTCTAAATAGATTTAGGTTTGTTTTTATTTTAAGCGATCCTAAAATTTTTTTTTTTTATTGAAAATAAAGATGTTAATTGTGTTATGGATGTCAATAAACTTACATAAAAAGTTGTTTTTTTTTATTAAAAAATAGTTTTCAAGATTAATATTTTGAAAAAGTTTTATGAAATTTTAAAAGGTTAATTAACTTGTAGTTTTTTTCTTCAAATTTTGTTATAATTCCATTATCAACTTTTTGATAAATTTAATTGAATCTCTAAAATTTGAAAGCTTTAAATCTTTGTGAAAATTTTTTTGAGAAAATTTGTTTTGACATCTGGGAAATTTAGTAAAAATGCAGTTAATTTTAATAAGCTTAATGTTTATTACTCAAATTTTAATTAACTTATAAAGTTCTAGAATATTTTAGTTTTTGAAAGATTCTTTTTAAATCATTTTGGTTTTTTACTGAATTATTAGCATTAATTTTCTTTTTTTAAAAAAAGGTATTTACTTAATAAATTGAATATTTATAATTAACATTAAAAGTATAATTAATTGAAAAATTATTTCTAAATTATGTTAATTTTGATTAATTTTTTTTTAAAATTAACTTCAATTTAACTAATTTAACTTTTTCTTTGTTTGAAGTTCATTTATATCTAAATGTATCTATTTTTAAAAGAAATTCATTTTATGATAACATTTTTAAAATGTCCATATAAGATACAAGTTATTTGAAAACTATTAATTTGCGCATTTGATTTAATGAGTTTTTTATATTCAATAATGTTTAGTAAGTTTTAAATTTTTAATTTTAAAAACTATTCCTTTAAGAAGGTCTTTTAATGTTAAATCAAGTGGATTAATTTCTTTTCAAATAATTAACTAAATGAAATTATTTTTAAGATGTTTTAGTTTTTCTGCTGATAATGCTTTATTAATTTTACATAAATTTTTTAAATTAGTTTTCATAAACGCGCATTTTATAAATTATGAAATTGACTTAATTTAAATTCGAAAATTTTTTCTTATAAACTTTATTAATTTTATTCTAATTTTATTCTAATTTTATGTTTTATTTGAATTCTAAATTAGTTTTAGATTTCAATTTAACTTCAAATTGTATTTCTTAAAACTGTTTCATATAAAGTTGTATTTTATTAAAAGTTGTATTTTATATAAACTTTTATATAAAACAAAGTTATATTTCTAAATTATATTTCATTTAAAGTTAAGTTATATTTTGTTTAAAGTAAAGTTACATTTTGTTTATACTAAAGTTACAATTCGTTTTAAATAAACTTATATTTATTTAAAGTTATATCTTTTTGAAAGTTATATTTCAATTCAAAGTTTATCTTATTTAACTTATATTTTGTTAGAAGTTATATTTCAATAAAAGATATATTCTCTACTAAAAGATATATTCTCTACTAAAAGATATACTCTCTACTAAAAGATATATTCTCTACTAAAAGATATATTCTCTATTAAAAGATACATTCTCAATTGAAAGATACATTCTTTATTAAAAGATATATTCTCTTTTAACAAGTATATTCTCTTTTAATAGATATATTCTATTAGTTATGTTTTTTAATAAAAGTTATGTTCTCTATTAAAAGTTATGTTTTCCATTAAAAACTGTGTTCTCTATTAAAAGTTATATTCTTTATTAAAAATTATATTCTTTATTTAAAGTTACATTTAAAATTTCAATTTGTTAGGCTTTCATTTTAAAGTTTAACTTAAAATTTTATTTATATAAATTTAAGTTTAAAGTTGGGTAAAAATATTTCTAAATTTTATCAAATATTTTTGAAGTTATTTATGAAAATCAATTAATTTTTCAGAGAATTAATTAAATTCGCAAATTTAAATTTTTTTTCTAATTTACTGTATATAGTTAAACTGTTGAATTTTTCTTAATATATTTGAACATCTATATGTTTTGATTGAATCATATATATGGAATTATTCAAAAAAAAATATAACAATAGATTATAATTTAAATATAAAAATTTAATTTTCATTTAAATTTTAAATCTTCACTATGTATATCTCTTTTTTTAATAATTTTTTTACAACATTTAATTGAAATTATTATATAGTATTCAAATAAAAAATTATATGGTAGAAAAAAATCCTATTAATTTGTTGATTATTTTGTTGCAGCATTTTGTGATCATCTAGTGAGCAGGTGCATTAAAAAACTTTAATTAAAGTGTGTTCGATATTTAATTGTGAAATTTTCTTATTTAAAACTAAACTTTATCAAAAATAATTTTAAGTTTTTTCTTTTCAATAAAATTAATTTCTCTTTATTTTTATTTAGTTTTTTTATTTATTTTTAGTAAGTTTTTTTATTCACTTATTTTGTTTTTTATATTTCAATGGAATGAAATTTTAAAAAAGTTTTTTTTATAAAAAAAATTTCAAAAAAAAAATTCAAAAAAAATTTTAAAAAAAAATAATTTTTAACCATTTTATGTTAATCTGAATTATATTTGAAATCATTAATTGTTACAATTTTATTTGATTTTTTTTTTCTCCATTTTTCATCTATTTGTATAATCAAAATATTCTATTTGTTTCCAATATAAGGAAGTAATTTCAAATTTTTACTCAAAATTTTATTAAAATTATTTTTTGCAAGTTAAATGAAGTTTTTTCAAGTTTTTTATTAACTTTTTTATTGAGTTTTATTTTTATAAAAGAAAATTTAAATAATTTCTTAACCGAAAATAAGGTACAAACAGTTTTATCTTTTTTAATAATTTAAATCCAATAAAAATTTTTTAATTGTTGAAATTAATTGAATTTTTTTTTGTTTATAACTTTTAAAGATAAAAAAAACTATTTTCAAGTTCCAATCAACTTTTTTGAATTATCCTTTCAAAATTGGTTTTTAAAGGTAAACAAGTTTTTTTTAAAATAAAAGAAGTTCAACTTAATTTTAAGCTTATAGTAAAACGATTGTTAAAAAGTTTTTTTTTTTTGGTACAGTGATTTTTAATCTCTGTAGTTTTGAAATTTTCTTTATAAAAAAATTACATTCATTAAAAGATTATTTAGTTTTGAAAAATTGATAAAAATTTAATAATTGAATAAACTGAAGTGTAAAAATAAACTAAAAAAAAAATGAATAAACCAAAAAATTAAATAAACTGAAATATTAAATAAACTGAAATATTGGATAAACTGAAATATTTATTAACTGAAATATATAACTTTTTGAAATAAAAAAAAAAGAATAAATTTTAAATTAATAAACTCTAAAATAAGACTAATTTATCTTTTTTAAATTAAGTTTGATTAAATTTAATTATAATTTAGTTTATGTTTCTCTTAATTAATTTTTAATAAATTTTGTTTTTAATCTACACGTTTAGAAGCATGAAAACTTTAATTGATTTTCTTTTTTGCTTTCAAAAAGTTTACTTAATGTTTACTTAAAAATAAAGTTTAATTAAAAATTCAGCTAAAAAATTTATAATTGAGCTTGAAAAAACTTTGAAAAATTTTCTTTGAAATAACTAAGTTTGTTTTAAAATTAAATTTGATTTTAAAATAAAATTTGATTTTAAATAAAATTTGATTTTAAACTTAAATATGATTTTTGAGACTTAAATATGTCTTCTAACTTAAATAAATTTTCTAATTTAATTTAAAATTAAAATGATTTAAGACTTAACTAAATTTTGATTTAATAATTTAGCTTAACAAAGTAAAAAAACTTAACTTAACAAAATATAAGAATTTAGCTTAACAAAATATAAGAACTTAGTTTTACATAAAATAAGACTTAGCTTAAGTTAAACTTAATTAAACAAAAAAGTTAGTTGAACAAATTTTAAAAATTTAAGTAAAAGGAATAATTTTGGTTTAACTAAAATGTTTAAAATAAGAGATTTTTTTTTGTTTATTTAAAACTTTGTTTATCAAAAAATATTGTTTATTAAATATGTTTATTAGAAGATGAAAAATTATTTTTAAATTTTGTTTATATTTTTTACTAAATGTTTTTATTTTCATAGGTTTCAACTTTATATTAAATTTGAATGCAAAAAATTAAACAAAAAAATCATCAAATGTTTTTTGGTATTTTTTATGAAACTCATCTTAAAGTATTTAAATAAGCAAGATATATATATTAATTTATCTAGAATATTGATTTAACAAAAAACAAATTTAAAAGAAAAATTTAAATGAGAAAATTTATTTTAAGATTGTGTGCGTGAACAAATACTCAAAAATTATAAGAATTTAGTTTTAACTGATTGAAACAACCTTAAATATATTTAAATCAAGAGATCGTTTATTTCAGATTGATAAAAAAAAAACAAGATTTTTTGACTACCGTTATGAATTACGAATATTATCTGTTTGTTATTTTTATGTGCAACTTGTATTAATTATACAAAAAACATTTTATGATAAGTTTTATCAATTTGTGTTTGTTTTTAATGAAGTATATTTAAATTCTATTTATATATCATTTTGTATACTCTATTTATAAACTTTTTGATCAACCTGTTTTTTGAAAAAGAAGAAAAGTTTTTAGGCGAATAAGATCAAAACAGTATTTATTAAAAGATTTTTTAAAAGATTATCCAATATTTATCAAATGACATTTTGAAAATTAACAAAAAAAGTTTGAATTGACAAAACATTTATCAATCAAATCAATCTTTTTTAAGTTCACCTCAATTTAAATTGAAATTATTAATAAACAAAAATCAACAAATTAACAAAATCAAAATGAAACTCATGGATGATATGATGCTATTTGATCTTGATTCTTGTTTGGATTTAAATTCATTTGAAACATTCGATGATAATTTAAATTATTCAAGTCAATATGTAGATTTTGCTTGTGATGACCTAGACCAGTTCTCAAATTCAATAAAGAATTGTTCATTGATTGATGATTTAGATTTTTTTGGTTCTACATCTAATGAAGTTGATTTTACAGCTGATTTTTGTAACTTTAATGACCCAGATGCTTTTAAATTTGATTCATCTTTTGATAATAATTTAGATATTACAACTGATTCATCATTATTATCTCAAATAGAAACAAATAATTTAGTTTCATTTAATGACAAACGAGATGTTAAAAAAAAGTTATTAGATTTAACACAAAAAAAATTAAATACTTTGAGTTATGATACAAAGTTAAGGAATCAAGTTTTACTCAAATCTGCTCTTAAAAATGTAAATTCAATTAATGAAGAAAATTTATTAGGAACCAAAAGTAAATTAGATGAAGAATCAAAAAATGAAGTTGATGATGATTTAAATAAAGTTAAATCTTCTCCTAGAAAACGTAATTTCAAACAAAATTTGTTTAATTCAAAAAATGATATTGATATTAATGAAGAGAATAAAATAAAAAAACAAAAACTTCATCATATTGAAGAAGAAAATTTTTTGAATCAAAACAGTTCGAATCAAAATAAAGATGAATTGACTTTAAATAATTTAGCAAATAGTTTCATTAAACTTAAAACTCAACAATTACAAGATTAAATTCTTTTAAATTAAAATTTAAAAAATAAGTATTTTAATATAAAAAAGAGAAGAGCTTCATAATTGGGTTTGTGTTTTATACATTATTTTATTTAGATGAAAACTTTAATTCTGGTTAATAATTATCCAATTTTAAATTATCTCTTGGGTACAAATGTAGAAAGAGAAAAAAAAAAGTTAACTTAAAATGTAAATAATTAGTTAAATCATATTTTGTAAATAAAATTATTAAATTTTTAGATGTAAATTATTAATTTAATTGTCTTTTTAAAAAGATTATTAAGTTCCTTAATATTTATAACAATTTTATAAATGATCATATTTTATAAACAAAATGTAAAAATTTTAAACTAAATTTTATCAAGAGAATATTCGAGAATTTTTCTTTTCTAAAAATTCTATTTATAATTTTTGAATAAAATTTTTTTCTAGAAACATTTTCTTAGTTCAAACCTTTACTTCTTTCAATCAACTCTCATTATTTATTTTACTTATAACTCAATTCAACCTTCATTTTGTTTTAATTTTTTACTATTTTTATTCAGTTAATTTTGATTTTTTCTTTTTTTTAGTGAGTTTTTATTTTTTAAGTGAGTTTATTTTTTATTTCTTAAGTGAGTTTATTTTTTATTTCTTTAGTTACTTTATTTTTTATTAATCAAATAAAAGATGGCAGTCAAGTACTTTTAAAAATTTTTGATCTTATAGAATTTCTGTTTTAAAATATTCAACAAAATTGATGAGAGATTAAGGCGAAATTTTAATTTATTCATCTTTATAAGTTATCTATAAAAGTAAGTTATATTTTTTTATATTTTAAGAACATTAGGTTCAATTTTTATGAAAAATTGTTTTTAAATTATTATCTTGTTTAAAAATTTGAATATCGCCAACGTTGATATTGAAAGTTTTTTATTTTAGAAAATTAGAATCAAATTAGCTTTTAGTAATTAATTTTTTTAAGTTAAATACTTTAAATACTTTAATATGAATCATTATTTAAGATTTTTACTAAAAGACTTTTCTTGTTGTATAAAGTATATGCTACTGCTGTTAATATTTTTTAATCAAATTTTATTTGAATGTTTTTTTCAAATTTATACCTTTTATGAAGTCAAAAAAAAATTAATTTTTATTTAATTAATCTAAATGTGTTTTTCTCTTTTATGTTTACAAAAATAGAAAAATTTAAACTTTTGAATTTTTTTTTCTAAATAGAAAGCTGAATTTTTTTTTTCAAAACAATTAGATCATAATTGTTGCGATTTTTGTTTTTAAATTTTTTTAAAATAATTGAAAATTGATTGATTAAAATAACAATTAAAATTTACTTAAACCTTTTTAATTATAATTTATTTTTGATTTTATATAAAAGATAATTTTAATAATTGTTTATACAAATTTTTGATAGTTTTCAAATTTATTTCAAATTTTTTTCAAATTTTTTTCCATAATTAAATTAATTATTTTAATATTTAAACGATTATTTTCTAAAATATTAAATATTTTATTCAAAATTATATTTCAAAGTTTTTGATTTATTAAACTTTTTATTTCTTTTTTAATTGATATTCTATTTTCATCAATTAATTTATGAAATTTAAACTTTTTCAAAATTTTTCTGAAGGGTAAATTTTAAATATTTTTCAAGTTTCTCTAAAATAGTTTTTGTTATTTTGTTTAAATAGGTTTTCAAAGGTAAATTTTTCTAAAATAAAACTTCAAATAATTTCCTATTTAATTTTTTGAAAATTTTTTATTTAAATTTGAAAAAGTAATTTTTTTCATTAAAATTTTTTATTCAAAATACAACCATTTTGTTTTTATAATTAATTTCAATTTTTCAAAAACAAAAATATTTTTTGGTAAAAAAAGTTTTGATTTTCTTTTTATTGTTTTTTCTTTTAGTTTCATTGTTTTATGTATTTAATTCGTTTAAGTCTATTTCTTTTTAGACCAATTCTTTTAAAACTGATTCTCTTAAGTACATTTTTTTTAAGACCAATTTTTTCAAGACCAATTTTTTCAAGACTAATTCTTTTAAGACTAATTTTTTTAAGACTAATTTTTTTAAGACTAATTTTGTTAAATCAAATTTTGTTAAAATCAAATTCTTTAAATTCTATTTCTTTAAAATCAATTTATTTCAATTCTCTTTTATTTTAAAATTTATTTTGCTTTTGGTTCCATCTAACTTTTAGGTTTATCTTGAACTTTTTTCATTTAAATTTTCATCTTGAAAATTTTATTTCAATTTTTTGTTGCTAAAACAATCAAACTTTTTTAAATAATAAAATAATTATTTAGTTTTTTATTTGCATAAAAATTCAATTAAAAACGGTTCCTAAAAAATTATTCTTTTTTTATCGATTCAATAAACTAATAGTTAATTATTTTTGTAAACAAGTAAATCTTTAAATTAGCATAAATACTCTTATTACATAATTTAAAGAAAAGTTTTTGTTATTTTTTTACAAACAAAAACTGTTTTTTTTCAATAAAAAAACTATGTGGTCATCTTTTCTTTATTTATTTCTTTTTAAATTAGATTATCAGTATATACAAATAGCTTAATGATAATTGAAAATCTTAATGATAATTAAATAACTTTTTGATAATTAAATAACAATTAAATATTAATCAAAAATATATAAAATTGTAATTAGTATTTATTTTATAAGTGTGAATTTTTTTGATTTATACTTAAAATGTTTTCTTTTATCTATAAATCTGAATAAAAAACAATTTATAGCAATTGAACTTTTAAATTCAAATTTATAGAAAACTTTTTCAGGAAAAGATGAACAATATAGAAAAGTTTATACAAAAAGTTTAATAAAAAATAGATATCAAATTATTAAAAGATACTAAATCAGAAATATTTTAGAATATAGCTTATTATTTTTAATGCATTCGTGATTTCATCAACTAAAATCATCAATAATATTAATGTTTATTTTAACTAAAGAAAATTTTAATATTTATACAAACATATGCTAATTGGAACTAGTTTTTTTGAAAGGTAATTTTAATATTTAAAGAATTGAAAATTTAAGATGTTTTATCAAAACTTTTTTATAAAAAGTTTATAGAGTGAAATTTTGTTGATTAACAAAAATTTAATTTGTTTTTATCTGAAACTTGAAAATTTCAAAAAATTAAATTTTTAATGTGAAGACTTTTACACTAAAATAGCGGAAGAAATTAAATTAAATCATATTGATCGATTAGTTCAAGCAATACAAAAAATTAGCCTAAAAAAATTGGTCATTTTTTTCTTAAAAAAAATAATTTTTTTTAATTGTGTAAAATCAAGCGGTTAAGCATCTAGAGAAAAAAGATTAACAAAAAAAAAAATTTCTTTCACTAAAAATTCCTTTGGTTAGTCAAAATTACATACTCACGAATTATTTTATAGTGGTTATGTAAAAGAAGTTAAAGAATTTTAATTTATTTTTGTCTAATTAAGCTACTTGTTAATTTTATTTTTTTTTTCTTTTTGAATTCAAACTTTTAAAAGCTTAATTATTGATAAATTAGCATATTTACTTGAGAAAATGTTTCATTCTTTTATAAATTATGACATCTGCTTAAACTATTTCTAAGTTTTTCTATTTCTTAGTTTTTCTAAAACAATTACAATTTACAATTTTTAAACAATTTTGTTTTTATTTAAATTTTCTTATTTTAATTATAAAAAGAAGATTTTGCAATACAAATCAATCAGAACATAAAACTTTAAAAAACTTTTCAAGGTGAACTGTTTAAAAGATTAATTATTGTTCAATATTCTTTTTTTTTTCAAGCTTCAGTACCATTCAAAACAATTCATTTTAAATGTTTTTTTTTGTAAACCACTTCAATAATGTGATTACAAGTTAAAAAAAAAACATTCTTCATCATTATGAAAATTTTGATTCAACAAATTTTAAACTAAAAAACTCAATATCTAAATTTTGTTTGTAAATAATTTTCTTTAATTTTTTACCTTTTTGATTTCTTTTGTAATGTAGTTTTATTACAAAAAAATTTAATTCAAAAAAAAAATTTTTTTTTTTCTAAATCTTCATCATCAAAATTTAAAAGGAAATTTCATTACATTAGGTTAATTATAATTTAAGCTTTCAATGGCTTTAATTAGTTAAGCTTTTGAAACTGTTTTTTCAAAAATTTTAATTTAAATTAGAAAGTTTCTTCGAAAATTAATGAAAAAAGATGAAAAAATTTTTATGAAAAAAAAGATGAAAGAAAATTTCCGCAATGAATTTGTAAAAAAAAATGATGCAAAAAATGTTTCTAAAAATTATGAAAATGCTTTAAAAATGAAAATTTAAAGATGAAGAAATATTATGAAAAGAGTTTTTTTTAAATTGTTTTTCTTTATTTTGGTTATAGCAATTTGTTGAATAAGATTTTAAATTAAAAATTTAATAAAACTTATAATTTGATTGTCTATAATTTTTAAAATTTATTTTATCAAATTAAAAGCCAATAAATTGTCTGACTTTTCACTTAAAAATTTTTTTTTCTTCTTTTTTGATGACCCTGTAATAGTCATATAAAATTATCTTTTGATAATGGAACTTTTATATTAAAACTTAAATTAATTTCTTTTAATCTAAAATATTTACCTATAAAAAATTTAATGGCTTTATCATAGAATTTCTTGTGTATATTATAGTTCATTATCTGAAATTTTTCTTAAAAATTTTTTTATGTTAAAAATTAATTTTTTTGAATAATTTAAATTAGCATATATTTGAATTCAATTTTCTTTTTAAATAAAAAAAACTTAATGCAAACTAAACAAAATTTAAGAAGCAAAATTCTGTTTTTTTCTTTATAATTTTTATTGAATTTATTAAGCTTCATTTACCAAAAATTATGCAAATTAAAGATAATTATAAAGTCTTGTTTAAAACTATTAAACTTTTATATACTTTAGCCTTTTTTTAAATGTTTTGCAATTGTTTTTGATAAATTTTTAAAAATTTTAATAAATTCAAAATTTGTTTAAAATTGAAATTCATATTAAATTTTAGTTTGTAATGAAAACTTTTTGAATTTATTAGAATGTTGAAATTTTTAATTTTTATTGTCTTTATTTTTGAAAAAATAAATAATGCAAAAATTAAATTTTATTTACTTTTTGATTTTGTTTAAATAGTTTCTAGACAATTGAATTTTTTTAATTTGAATTTATGATGCTTTAATTGATGACAAATTTTTTTTTCTTCTAAACATTAACTTTTTGACATTTCTTAAACTGATTTTTTTTAGAAAAAGTGAAAAAACTTTTCTTGAATTTTGCTTTTTCCGGTAAATTTTTGAGTTTCAGAAAATATTTTTTTTGATGAAAATTTAAATGAAAATAATTTTTTTTTAAGAAAATAGATTTCTTCATAAAATATCTTTTAAAAACATTTTTAAAATTTTATTTATTTAAAAAAGAGTTTATTGAATTATTAGTTTCTTACTTATTCAAAATATTCAGTAAAAAAGTTTTGGTTAAAAATTTTCGGTTCAATATAAAATCTTAAGTCTAAAAAGTTTTGGTTTCATATAGAATCTTAGGTCTTAAAAGTTTTGGTTTCATATAAAATCTTAGGTCTAAAAAGTATCTGCTTTACTTAAAATTTTAGGTTCAAAAAGAAAACTCTTCATATAAAACTTAAATTCAGAAAAGTATATACTTCATATAAACACTTAGGTTTGTGAAGTATTTTCTTCATATAAATTTTTTGGTTAAAAAGTAAATGTTTCATATTAAATTTTCAGTAAAAAAAGCAAATACCTCATTTAAATATATTACTAAGAAAATGTTTTATATAAATATGTTACTAAGAAAAGACTTTATATAAGAACTTAAACAAGAAAATGCTTAATACAAATATATAATTTAGAAAATGCTTAATACAAATATATGACTTAGAAAATGCTTTATATAATTTCCTGGTTAAGAAAAAACAGTTCATATAATTTTTTTGATTAAAAGGTTTAAGTTAAAGGCTTATTTTGAAAAAGCAAAATTTTAGGAAAAATTTATTAAAATAGTTGAACTAGAAAAACTATTTTTTTGGTTCATATGTATGATTTTTATAAAAATAATTAAAATTATAGATTTGATCAAGTTCTTTAAGATATTTCTAATCAAAATACAAATGAGATAAATTGAAAGATTATTTTTTAATTTTAGTTTAATTTGAAAGAAGAAAAAATAAGTAAAATTTAATTATATTTAATTTAAGTTTTAAGTATTCTCTTTTTTGAATATAATTATTTATCATCAAATGATAAAGCTTTAATAAGTTTCTTGTTATAAAACAGCATATTACTAGAAATTATAAACTTGAAAAATACATTTATTATTGAATATATTTGGGGGTTCTTTAAACTTAATATCACTTTCTGAAATCTTATTTTTGATTTTTAATATTTTCTGTTTTAAAATTGTTCAAACAATCTTTTATAGATAATTTATTTATTTTATAATCATTATCTATTTAAGAAAAATGTATTTTAATTTAGATTTCCATCTTTTTCTTTCAAATTATTAAAAACTTTTCAATTGAGAAAGATAATAAAAAAAATGATTATTTTTTAAAAAGAGGATAATACATTTAATATGTTTTCACCTAATATTTGATTATTCAATACAAATTATTATAGGTGTATTGAATTTTTATTTAACTTTCAGCACATTATCGTATTCAAAAGCTATTTTAATCTTTATATTTGGACACATTTATTTAAACATTAAAAATTCATTAAACTGTTTAAAAATTTTTATAGTTCAACACAAAAAGAATAAAAAATTTCAACAACTTAGGAAATTATACTAAACATCTCTATAACATCATAAGTTAGATTTAGTGAATTCAAAATGAGATTTTTCTGCATTTTTCTTATCAGAAAATTAAATCAAATTTTATCTAAAAAGAAAAAAATCTTTTCTTGTTACCTTAATATGTTTTAAAAACCAATAAGTTTTAGACTAAAATAAACTTATTGTTTGTGAAATGAATCTTTCTCCTCTAGTTTTTTAAGTGAACCTTGTTAATTTGTAATAAACTTAAAAATCCCTAATTTTATTTTAAAGCTTTATATAAATCAAAAGCACCTAATAGGCGTTTCATTTATTTAATCAAAAGAAAATTTTTTTGATGTCTTTTTTAACAAGAAAATAAACACCTTTTAATAACTTTTAGGCGGAGTTTTTTCTATTTTTAAAACTTAATTGTTAGATTGTTTATAATTAATAAATCCAATAAATGGTTTTGAAATATTTTTTCGTAATTAGTTTTATTAACTAAAAATTGAATTTATTTAGCTATCTGTGCTATTAAAATTTTATGAAATTAATTTTTTATAATCTCTAATTATTTTTTTCTAAATTTTTCAAAACGTAATATTTTAAAAATTCATTAAAAATAGTTTTGAATACAAAGCTTTTTTATAGGAACTCCAATTTTCCTAATTATTAGACTTCTTTAATTAATTACTTTTATTTAACTTTGCATTTTTATTACTTTTCGCTTAATAATACTTTTTTATTTAATACTATTTTTGGTTTATTAATACTTTTGACTTATTACATTCAATTCATTAGTACTTTTGACTTATTACATTTAGCTTATTACATTTAACTTATCACATTTGGCTTATTAAATTTAGCTTATCATATTTAGCTTATTACATTTAGCTTATCACATTTAGCTTAATACTTTTCATTTATTACTTAAAACTTCACTAAACTTAATATTACTTTTGACTTAAGACTAATTTTGACTTATAAATTTTAGTATTGGTTTTTGCTCATTTTTCAACTTATTTGTTTTATTTTAATGTAATATTTTTATATAAGTCTACTAGAATATACTCTTGACTACATCAACATTGTATTACCTTAAAATACCTTAGAAATTTATTTTTAAAATTATTATCGAGTTTTAAAACTAAAACTTGATATTTATCTTAAATTTTATTTTCAATAATATATTTGAATGATATATTTTGATTAAAAACCTTTTACCTATAAAAGTATTTTAAATTCTTGAAATTAATTTTTGTGGATATTCATATTATTAGAGTTTTTATTTTAAAATAAGAATAAAGTATTTTAATCAAAACTTTTTCTTTAAAAGAACCAAAATATCAGATAAAAAAGGAAATTTAAAAGAAATTATCCATTATTATAATTTAAGATAAAATTATTCTTTATATTGATAAGAAATTATTTAAAATAAAAACTTAATATTCAAACCAGATCGAAAATCTTTAAATTTGTAATAACATTTAAACAATATTTAAATATTTAAAATAAATTAAAATTTTTATTGTTCAAATTTCTATCGAATGACAAAAATCTATTTTTGAATTTTTATAGAATTTCAAATAATATTTCATAAGAATTAGTTAAAATTGTAAAAACAAAAATATATAATAAAGGAAACCAATTGAACCTAACACTATTATACATTTTATTAACAAAAAAATAAAAGAAAAATACTTTTCTCTATAGTTTTCTTTTTGAGTATCATTAGTTGATCATCATAATCTCATTTTTAGAGATGAAATTGTAAAACTGATTTAGATCAAACTGATAACAAGTTGAAAAAAAAGTAATAATTGCTTTAAAGTTAAATTAACTTTAATAAATTATCAAATTGTTAAAATACATTTTTTAGCACATTAGTCTTTTTAACATTTAAAACTCTATTAAATTTTGAATATTTTAGATTAAAAGAAAATTGTCAATTTAATTTTCTTTTTGCAATACATAAACTTAATAATTATTCTATTTAAATGTTGAAGAGTTTAATTTTTTGTTTTCTTAATAATAAATAGTAAAATTTAATTCATAAATGATGTTTAATGATGATCATCTTAATGACAATTTTTGCATACTTAATTCCGACATGTAGCAGCTGTGGTTTTTTTTTATTATAAACTAAAGTGTCGCGATTTCATTAATAGTGATTTTAAATATAAAATTAAGATCTTTATCTTTAAAAAATGATTATTCAAATTATAAGAAAAAAAAAGTTTTTTTTTGTTTAAAAGGTTTACAATTGTTTAAAAATTAACATTAAATTATGAAAATCAAATCAAATTTGAAAAAACAATTTTAAATTCAAGTTTGAAGTTTAAAAATGTAACAATGATTAAATTTGTTTTAAAAAACTTTTCATAAAAACTTTGTCTAATTTATTGTTAGACATAAATTTTTATTTTTAACAATAATTTTCATCAAAATATACTCAATAAAAACTAATTTAAATGTTTTTTAAATGTTCTATTTAAGTTTTAAATTTTTTTTAGTAAACTTTTTCCTTTTCATTAAACTCAATAAAGTGTTTTCAACTTAAGCTTGATTTTTTTAAAATTTGAGTTCAAAATTTCTTAACTTAAAAATATAAATATATATGTAATATAAATTTAGAAATCTCAAAGTAAATATTTTGCTTTTTTTTTTAATGAAGAAATCTAGTTAGAATGATAAAAGAAATTAATATTTTAAGAAATTAATATAGAAATACTTGAATATAGATGTGCAAATTTTAATAAGTTAAAAAAATATTGATTAATTCAAAGATTAAAAATTTGTTTAGTTCAATAAAAGTATACAATTTTTAAAGACTAAAGAAGTTCTTCAAATAACTAAGCTATAAATATTTTTTGAAGTTGTTTGTAATTTTAATTGAATTTAAATTTTAATTTAGTTAGAAATTAACTTTAAAGTTGTAAATAACTAAATCTTAACAATTCATAGCTGTAAAAGTTATTAAATATTAAGTGAAACTTTGAGTTACTTGTAAATTGAATTAAACTAAGGAGTTTTTTTAATTAAAAAAACAAAAAGCTTTTTTTAATTTGAAAATAAATTTAAAAGAAAAGTTTTTCTTTGAAAATTGTTTAGTGTTAACCAGGTGTTAATTAAAAATAATTTTTTATTTTATTCACTTTTTAATATTCATTGAAAATAGACTAAATTTAAAATCAACTTATTCAGAAGATGAGTTTATGTTGAAATTTTTATCATTTTTAGAAAAATTTTTAGAAAATAATTTAGTAACAACATTTTTATATAGAAAATATTTGTATTAAAAAAAAGTTTTTTTAATTAGCTGAAAAAAGAAAAATTAAAAACACCTTTTTTAAAAGCTTATTCAATAAAAAATTGTTTTTTCAAAAAATTTTAATTTAAAAGTATTTATCAGGTGAAAACAGAATGAATGGTAATTGAACTTGTAAAAAGACTTATTAACTCGATATAATTTTAAGTAAAAAAAAAATTTCTTTTTAATAAAATTAGAAGCTAGTAAACAAGCTTTTTTTTTTTTTTTTTTTTGAAAATTGAATACAAAGGATAGGATAGTATTTAGTTTGGTCAAGTATTAAAGATCTTAATTATCAACCTTCTATCATCTTTTATTTTTCTTTTTTATTGTTAATTTTTTTTTAATTAATATTAAATAATTGTCTGCATTTTTATTAAACGAAATTTTTCTAATAAAACCTTGTTGAAATGGTTAAGATAAAATCAGTTAATTCTTCATCACTTTTTTATTCAGTTTTATAAGAAAAGTTTTATAAAAAAAAAAGTTTTATAAGAAAAAATTTTTATAAAAAACGATTCTATTTTCTTTTAAACTTCAAGTAAGAAGAAATTTAAAACAAATTTTCTAAAGAAAAATTTTTTAGCAATTAATCACGCCAATACAATTTTTAATTAAGCTACAAAAATTAATTTTCACCTTATGAGAATTAAATTGAAAAATTGACCGTAATGCGCCCAAACTTAAATTATCCTGTGTGTTTTATCCGTTTTTTCTTGGCTTGGTTTAATCAAAATATTTTTAGGTGTACTTTAATTTTAAAGAAAAAAATTATTTTTTCTTTAAATAAACATAAATAATCGAAACTTTTGTCAAATTATTCAAAAGTTAAAAACTTAAATTTAGATTATTTTTTTATGTGTTTAAGTTTTAATGAAAACTTATATATAGCAATTGATTCATTTTTTGATTTTCAATCTGATAATTTTTAGATACTTTAATTGAAAGTTAATTTAAAGTTTAAAAACGATTAAATGTGTTAAAATTAAGATTAAATGTGTTAAAAATAAGATTAGAATTAAAGAAGTTTTGATACTTTAAAATAATTAGTTATTGATTTTTAATGTATTTCTTATAATTTTTTAATATCTTAAGGTTAGTTAATTATATTTTTATTAAATAAGATTAAGACATAAAAGTTTTTAGGTTTATGTGATGATTATATCTTTTTTTAATTAAAAATATTTTTATGTAGCCATCTTTTGTTTATAAAAAAATAATAAAAATTGTTAGTAGCATGAATAGTAGTTACTGATAATTTTTTTTAATTTTGATAATGAAATAATACTGTGGCTTTTAATGTGTTAATTTACCTTGTTTACTACAAGGTGCGAATAAATTTTTTTTGATTATCTTTCTACTTATTAATTTCTTTTTTTGTTTTACTAAAATTGTCATAACAATTTTTCTGATTAGTTTTACTTAAATTGTTTTTCATGAAAAATTTAAATTTTTAACAAACTGCTTTACTTTTTTGTTATTTTACAAATTAATTGTGTTTCGCTTTTTATTTATTTTAAAAAATTTGTTTTAATGTTTCTATTTTACTTATTAAAAAATTAAGTTGATTAATTTAAAAAACATTTTTATCTTTTTATAAATTACTAATTTATTCACTTTTTAAACAAAAAAACTTTTTTTTTATGAAATAATTCATATTAATGAATAAAATTTTTCTCTTTTTAAATTTATCAGCAATTAAATTTGAAAATATGTAAATATTTTTAAAAAACTTTTTTGTTGATTAATTTTTTCTCAAATTGATTTCATTTAACTTTTTTTTTTTAATGAAATCTCTCTTTTTTTGTTTATGAAACTATAAGTTACTTGGAAAGTAATTAACAAAATTAAAATTCATGATTTTAATAAATTTGAGTCAATATTTTTATATCTAATTTTATGTAACTCAAAAATTTGATTTAATTTTAATAAAAAAGTTTCGATATCATTGAATAGGATATACCTTTTTTTAAGAAATAGATTTTATTTAGTTTTACATTCTAATGATAAAACTAAAAATAATACGAATATGCTTTATCTATTTTTAAGAAATGTAGTTTTCTTTCATATTAAAATTAACTTAAATTTTCATAAGCAAATTTTTGAAGAATATAATTTACTTTTATTAAACGGGATTTAAATTTTTTTCGTAAAAATTATTTTTATTAAATTCAGTTTAGTTTTATTAAAATCTGTTTAGTTTCATTGATTAGGGTTTAATTTATTAAATAAAATTAATTTTGGTTTAATAAGTTTTGTTTAAAATCAAAAATGTTTATTTTGATTGAGTTCGATTAAAGATGATTATTCTTAATAAATAAAATTAATTTTGTTAAGTTTACTTCAATTAAATTATTTTAATTAAGTCAAAACTTTAATCTTGTTCTAAGTAATTTAGTTTAGTTAATTTTTTTAAATGAGCAAAGAACTATATATCAAGTTATTAACAATATTTGAATAATGTTTTATGATTTGATTATAATTAAGTTAAAATTTTATGATACAGTTTGATATAATTTAATTTATTTGATTGAAAATATTTGAAGCTTAGATCAAAAAATAAATTTATTTAACTCATTTTATTTTGATGAGATAGATTAAACATTTATGAAGCAAAATAAGTTTTGACAAAAAGAAATATAGTTTTATTAAACTAAAATAAAACTATAAAGTTGAATATATTTTTTGAATAATAAACTAGTTTTATTAATGTAAATAGAATTTGATAAAATGAAATATAGTTTTATCAAACTAAAAAATGAAATTTGATTAAACAGAATATTTTTTCAAATAGAAAAATGTATTTTTGATAATTAAACTATTCTTTTCTAAATCAAACTTTGAAAGATAATTTTATGAAAAACAATTTTAATTTGAACATTTCACTTTCATTATATTTGTTAAAAAGAATATATGTTTTGAAAAGAGAATAATTTTTGATCAGACAATAATAGACAAAAAATAATTTGAATAAGTTGAATATACTAAGTATTTTGATTAAATTAATGATCATAAAGTACAAATCGAAATAACTTTTTAAAGTTAATTTAGTTTTTCAAAAAAAATTAAAATAGAAAGTCACAACTATTTTAAGAATTCAAAAAACTAAATATTCTGTCACCTGTTTTAAAAATCAATTTCATTTTATGAGTCAATTTGTTGAATCAATTTGAAAAAAACAGATTTCTTTTTTTTATAAGAAAATTAAGTGTTAAACAAGTTCTGCACCTCTAAATTTTTTTCTTTTTTTGAATCTGAACATTTTTATTTAAACAGTTTAATGGTTAAACTTAATTGTTAAATTTGGCTGTTTGATTCATTTAAAAATTTTATTGTTTTAAAATTTCTTTTTTTGAACCTAATTTGTGTTTTTAATTAGTTTAAGTTTTTGTCTTTAAAATTAATTTAATAAAAAGTTTTTGAATTTGATTTACTTTTAAAATCAAAATTTAATTTATAATTTAATTTACAACTTAAATTATAATTCATTTTACAACTTAGTTAACAGTTTAGTTAACAATTTAGTTAACAATTTAGCTATTAATTTATTTGATATTTCAGTTTACTATTTTAGTTTAATTTATCTTATTGTTATGTTTACAATTTTACTTACATTTAAGCTAGTTGTGCTTTTAAATTAACTAAAAGTTGGGTTTACAATTCAACATACATTTTAACTTACATTTAAATTTACAATCTAATTTGAAAATTATTTGAAAATTTGGTTCAAAACTTTAAATTTTGGTTAATAATTAAAATAGTAAGTCTTTATAACTTTTAATTTAATTTTTTTAGTAAAAAGAATTACAAAAAACAATTAAATTTTTGTAGTTTAGATTTTTAAAGTTATAATTCATCAATTTTAAGATTTAGAAAAATTTTAATTAATATAAAGTGTTTATTTAAAAACACAAAAAATTTTAATTCAAAAAATAGATGTATTGTTAAAGCAGAAAAACACATCGTTTAATTAACCTGTTTTTATTATGAATAAAGCTTAATTAAAAAATTTTTTTTGTGCAAAAGTGTAAATTAGCATCTTTATTCTATTTAATAAGTTTTACTAGTTCATAACTCTTATAATTTAAAATAATTTTTCACTTTGATAAAATCATTTTGATGTCTTATTTACAAGAATTTACTATGAAAAAAAATTAACCTTTTGAAAGATGTTTAAAAATTCTAGTTTCAATGATTAATATTGAACAAAAATTTGATTTTCTAAAATTTTATAGTTTTTTTCATGAAAATAAGGTTATGTACCTTCTATACTCTTTTAATGAATTTTTGAAAAATTAATTAATCATTTCATGAAACCTCTTTTATTTAAAATTTTTTCTCTTATAATTTAATTGTGACTAATTAATAATTTTTATTTATAAATAAAAGTTTTCTTAAAAATTTTTGGAAACATCATTTATAGAAAAGAATTGATGAAGATGCTTTTGATAAAACCAGTTTAAAATATTTTTTAATTAAAAAAAAGGTATTATTTCATTGAATCATTAATTTTTTAAATTTTAAAAAAGGTTCATGATTGAATGTTAATTTTGTAATTAATCAAAAATACAAAAACATTGTAATCATTTTTTACTATGTAATTAATTGTTCGAATTTTTAACTAGTTTCTAAACTAGTATTTTTAAGTTTAAACTCATTTAAAACTAGAGTTACTAAAACTTTTAACTATACTTTTTAACTAGAGAGTTCATAACAATATTATGTACTTTAAAACTTGTGTGTTTAATACTTATACATTGTGTGTCTAATATTTATAACTAGTGTTACTTATATTCAAAATTAGTGTTTCTCATATTTATAACTAGAGTTACCAATATATAAAACAAAGATTTATAATGCTTAAAACAAAGATTTATAATTCAAATTTCTAATAATTTTCTAATATTTGTTTTAGCTGAAATTTTTCATATTTATTTAAAACTAATTAATTAATGCCTATGTTATAATTGTTTGTTTTTCACTCATAGAATGTGATTAAAAATGAACAAGGTAATAATTTTAACTAATTTATGAATAAAAAATGACAGGGAACACGAATTTCTTTTTGTGCTAAATTAATGTTATTTGAAAATTTTTTAATTGAATATTCTTTTAAAAAAGATTTTCAAAAGTTTTTACTTTTTTTTTTGTTTTTTTTTTGTTTTTTTTTAATTTTTTTGTTTTGTTTTTTTTTTAATTTTAATTCTACTTTGATTTTTTTTTCTTTGAAATATCTACTTAATACTTTTTGTTTTAAAGTTTATTTTTTTTAAATTTTTCATTTAATTTGATCTAAACAATTTAATGGAAATTATTTTCTTAAAATTTTATTAAGAAAAAGTTTTCTAAACTAAAGAATGTTGATAAATGTTTTACAATAAAAAATGATTGATATTTTTTTAGCGGTTTCACACCTTTAAAATAAAATTTATGCAAATTTTGTATTTTAATTTAGATTTTAATGATTTTAAAATAATCTTTAATAGTTTTTTGGAAATTCTATTTTGATTGTTTAAATTATTAAATAACTTTTCCCAAATTGTTATTTTATTTTTGTAAAATATGCTGTAAATCAATTGTTCAAATAATTAAATATTTGAACCTACTAATTTTTAGATAGTTGATTAATTTTCTATTTTAAGCCAATTATTTTATTTTTTTTTAAAATCTTTTTTTGACTCCACCTAATCAACCAACCTAATTCAAATCATTGAAAAAAATTCAAATCGTCTATCAATAAAGCTTTTAATAAAATTTATTAACAAGTTAATAAAGTTTTCAATTTTTTTTTACTAAGCCGTTAAATTTATCTCTATTGATTGTAATGGTCAAATATTTTTTTGATATGATTACTTAAATTAAATTTTTTAATTTAATGATAGGTGTGGTATAAAAATTATTAATAGGTTTATATAAAAAGGTTTTTTTTTGGTCATTTGTTTCTAATTTTAAAAATTTAAATTTATGTTAATTTAAATGAAATAATATTTAGAAATGTCATGTTTTAAATGACAATTATATATCAAAATTTTCTTTATTTTAAAAAGCTCTTAATTAGTTTTTCAGTATTTGTTTTAACAATTATCCTTTAATTCAATTCAAATCATTAAAAATTAAAATTTTTTTTACTCAATATTTTCAATATCTTCTATTTATTGTTTCATACAAATTTTATTTTTAGTTTATAAATAAAATTTATGTTTTTTTGACAAAATATAGAAAACTAATTAAAATTTTTAAATTTCTAATATTTTTGAATATTAAGTTATTCAAAACTTTTTTTTTGTTTAACAACATAATCACTCTAATTAAAACTGTTTTTGTTTTAGAATAGTTTTAAATTAAATTTTTTCTTTTCCTAGTAATTTTTTTCACTGATTATTTTTGTTCTTTACCACAATTTTGTTTTTTACCTAATTTTTTACTTTATAATTCATTAATTATTTTACTTGTAAAATCATTTATATTTTTTTCTTTAAAATTTATATCAATTTTTTACTTGTAAATACAACTAATATTTTACTTGTAAATACAATTAATATTTTACCTGTAAATAAAAATAATTTTCTTACCTTTAAATAAAAATAATTCTTTTACCTGTAAACAATATTTTTCTTTTAATTGTAAACTCATATAAATATTTTGTCTGTAAACTCAAATAAGTATCTGGCTTGTAATTTTATATAAATTTCTTACTTGTAAACACATTTAAGTATATTACCTTTAATGTTATTTATATTTTTAACCTTTAAATTTAATTATTTTTCTTTTTTATGAATTTTATTTATTTCTATTTGAATTAATTTCTATTTGAATTAATTTCTATTTGAATTAATTTCTATTTGTATTTATTTCTATTTGTATTTATTTCTATTTTTTTTATTTCTACTTGTTTTAATTTGAATTAATTTGAACTATATTTATTTGTTTTTCAAACTTAAATTCCTATATTTTCTTTATTTTGATTTTCTATTTTCTATTTTCTATTTTCTATTTTCTATTTTCTATTTTCTATTTTCTATTTTCTATTTTCTATTTTCTATTTTCTATTTTCTATTTTCTATTTTCTATTTTCTATTTTCTATTTTCTATTTTCTATTTTCTATTTTCTATTTTCTATTTTCTATTTTCTATTTTCTATTTTCTATTTTCTATTTTCTATTTTCTATTTTCTATTTTCTATTTTTCTTTTAAAAAACTTTAATAATTTATATTTTGCTAATTTATATAAAAATCACTTTTTTGAATTTATTTGTAATTAATCACTTTGTTGTAATTTTTTTTTCAACAAAAAACAATTTAAATTTCTTAGATTTTTTGTTTTCTGAAATTTGTAAATTTTTTTCTATTTTTATTTTTAAATATTCAACACTAAAATTTGATCTTTAATTAAATGAAGCTAAATTAGTTTTCTTTTATAAGATCTTTTTTTAATTCACAAAACTATATCTATTTTTAATTTTAGTTTATAAAAAATTGTTTTTAGATCTATTTATTTTTTGCTTTATAAATTATTTCTTTTAATAAATTTCTATGCTGACAAAAATGATATTTTAATTAAAAAATAAAATGGAAAGTTTTAAAATTTATTATTGAATGAATTAATTTTTAAATCAATAAAAAAAAATTTGTTCAAATAAATAATTAATTTCGTCATTTAAGAATTAATATGTATTTATTAATGTAACAATGTTAATTAACATAAGAATCATATAAAAAATTATCTTAGCAACCTATTACTTTTTAATGAATCAATTTTATAAATCTATCAGAAGAACTTTATTAAAAAATTCAACTTGTTTTTAATTATTACTTTTTTACCACTTTTAATTGAAAGAAATTTTTGAGATACTAACAATAATTAATGATTGATATTTATTATTCTTAATTACTTTTTTTTATTATTAAAGCTGATTTATTTTAATTACAAATAACAATACTTTTTTAAAAAATAGAAAAATTTTAATGATTCTAATTTTTATTAAAATTATTTAATAAACTTATTAACAGCTTTTTTTTTGGTATTTTTTTGTCATTTTTTTTTCTTTAAATTTTATTTTCACACTAATTTTTTTAAAGTTTTTTTTTCTAAAATTAATTTTTCTAAAATAAAATTTTTTTTTTATTTTCTTTTTTTTATTTTCTTTTTCTAAAATTTTTTTTCTAAAATTCTTTTTTTTATTTTCTTTTTCTAAAGATCTTTTTTTTCTAAAATTCTTTTTTTTTATTTTCTTTTTCTAAAATTCTTTTTTTTTCTAAAATTCTTTTTTTTATTTTCTTTTCTAAAGATCTTTTTTTTCTAAAATTCTTTTTTTTTATTTTCTTTTTCTAAAATTCTTTTTTTCTAAAATTCTTTTTTTTATTTTCTTTTTCTAAAGATCTTTTTTTTTCTAAAATTCTTTTTTTATTTTCTTTTTCTAAAATTCTTTTTTTTCTAAAATTCTTTTTTTTATTTTCTTTTTCTAAAGATCTTTTTTTTCTAAAATTCTTTTTTTTATTTTCTTTTTCTAAAATTCTTTTTTTTCTAAAATTCTTTTTTTTATTTTCTTTTTCTAAAGATCTTTTTTTTCTAAAATTCTTTTTTTTATTTTCTTTTTCTAAAATTCTTTTTTTTCTAAAATTCTTTTTTTTATTTTCTTTTTCTAAAATTCTTTTTTTTTGAAAATTATTATATCAAGTTAATTTTTATTGTTTAGTTTCATAATTTTTGCTTATGATTTCAAGTTGATATTTTTATTTGATAATTTTAATTATTGTTTTTTTTTTAATTTTTAGTTCATATTTTTTTTATAAGTTTTTAATCTTTTGTAAAAATTTCTTAAAATTAACTTTTTCATATCAACATCTTATATCAACCTATTTAATTTATATAATAAATAAGGTATAAATGAAGTTTGAATATAAAAATTAAAATTTAATTAGAAAATATATTTTTTTGAATACGCATGTATAAAACCTAGATTTTTTCTATGTTTTTAAATATAGAGGTCGTCCTTTCATATTTAAACTACAAGAAAAAAAAAATTAATTTAATTTTTTAAGTATTCATTGTTTAAAAAATGTCTACAATTGAATGAACTTGTTACTTTTAAATTAATTGTGATTAATTTTTTTTAGAAAAAAAAAATTAGTTTTTTTGAAGTGTTAATTAGTTTTTCAATTTTTTTAAAAAGCATTATTTTTTATAAACAAATTAAAGATCTTCTAATTAAAGTTTCTAGAAAAGCTTCTAATCTAACTACAAACTTTCTATATACTTTTTAACAGTTCTTTTTTTCAATTTATATAAATTTAATTTATCTTTTCAATTCTTTAAATTAAAAAGTATATTAATGTTCACGATTTAAAAAATATTTTAAGTTGTAGATTAAAAAAAAATTAGTTAAAATAAAAGTCAATTGCCTAATTTTTTATCGCTTCTATAATAAATATAGAGCAGTTAAAATAAAAAATTAAACGATGTGGACATTCGAGTTTCTTTAGTGTTAATTAGTTTGTGAAAATATAAGAGATTAATTCAAATTAAGTTTAATGCGGTTGATTTAAAGAATCTTACCAAACTTTTTTTTTATGTTAATAACTATTGTTTTTTTTTTGTTTTTAATTGAGTGGGCTTGATCTACTTCTGAATTATCTTTAAATTTTTATCAAAAATTTATATTAATTTTGATTAGTCGTGATTATTCCTTATTTTAAAACACAAGTATTTTGTCTAAAAAAAAAATTTTTTTCTTTTTAGAAAAAAAGTCATTTTTATCATTTTAACAAAAATTTTTCCAAAAATATAAAGACATTTTTTATTTTTACGTTTAATCTTCATTAATTTAATAGCATAATAAAAAGCAATTGAAAAAAATATTAAAAAGATTGGGCTATTATTAAATTTCTAACCAAATCTAAAAAAATTATTTCAAAAAGCATTTTAAAAACAATATTTTCACTAAAACTGGGTTGTACCTAATCAACTTTTTCAGGTAACTTAGTACAAACCAATAATTTTTTGTCTCGTTTTAATTTATTTAAATAGCGTAACTGAAATAGCATAGTTTATTTATATTTGACTTTTTATAAAAAGAAAAAAAGGTGTTTTATTTGTTTTATTTTTTTCGTTCACAATAATTTGATGTAAAAAAAAGGCGTTTCATTTTATTTTTGTAACAAACCAGAATTTCATACGAAAAATAAATTCATAAAAAGAGGCGGGTCTTATTTATGAAAAAAAAAAAAATTATTGAGCTGTTATTCTTGCTATAACCAAACTTAAAATCAAACTAATTCAGAAACTCAGTGCGCTCTGTCCAAAGAACCTCGCGTTACTGAGATTATTTAAGGCTTTATTGATTTTAAAACTATTTATTTTATTTAATTTTTCAAAAGTGTCATTCTTGAAAATAATTTTATTAAAAAAATTAAAAGTTTTGTGTTTTTTCTTAATAACCACGGATTAAATAGTCTAGGAACTTTTCAAACAAGTGTTTTTTTGTGTTTGTTTTTGAATGAAAATAAAAGTTTTTTTGTGAATTTTTTAATCAAATTTTTGATAAAAATGCTTTTTATTTACTTAGTTTGAGTTCGAGTTATTTCGAACTAAGTTATTTAAATTTAAGAAAATAGTTTAATTTGAAAGAATTTTTTAAAGTTTTGATTAAAATTTAAATTGAAGAAAAAAAACTAATTAACTCAATCTAAATGATGGAAACAACTACTGCAAATCATTTGAATAATTCAAATAATAATGCATCAACAAATCAATCAGGTAGATTTGCAGCAGCTGCAGCCGCTTTAAGTGCTGCTGCTTTTAATCAAAGCAATGCTGCTGCTGCTGCTGGTTTGTTAGCTAGATTAGGTGCTGCAAGACAAATAACAAATAATTCAACAAATACATTGGCAACTAATAATAGCAATAATCCATTAAATGCATTTTCTAATGGACATTTTGCAAATGCTGCGGCTGCTGCGGCCGCTGCTGCTGCAGCAGCTATATCACCATATTCAATGCCTAATTCCTATGCTGATTTTTATCATAATTTTAATTTACTTAATCAGCAACATTCTTTAGGTTCTGATTCCACAAATACATCAACAAATAGTAATAGCCCATCATTGAATATAAATTCATCAAATAATACAAATAATCAAGCTATTTTAAATTGTCAAAATGGAAATGGAATTTATAGTATCGATAGTTTACTAAGTCCATCAATGTTAAATTCTGCAAATTTAATTGCTCATTTAAATAATGTTAATAACAATAACTTACCTTCACAACAAACTATTGCTAAAAATTCTTCAACATTAGAAAGTGTATTGAGAGAAGCTGCTGAAAATGGTTTGAAACAAAAAAAAGGTAATTTATTAACTGTATTTTCTTTGATTTATTACGATGATTCTATCTTTAATTATTAATTAAATTTTAGCTTTAAAAGGTGTGGTAAATAAATAACACGCAAACTAGAGCTATAATAATAGGGAATTTTTTTAATTAAGCTGAAGTTTTGCGTAAATTAATTCTATTTAATTTTTAAAAAAGACATCAAATTTTTATGAAATAAAATTAATATTTAGAGAAAACTAGTCAGAAAAGTTATTAAAAAAAGCTTGATTTGTTTTGAAAACCCTTTTCATATTTATTATTAATATCCTTTTTGTTGAATATGAATTTTTTTTTTACAAGGTGACATAAGGTTTATTTTAGTCTTTAGAGATCTTTTGCATTGACAAACTTAGTTTCGAACATTTATTTTTTGAATAAATTTTCATTAAGTTTTATTCTCATTTGATAAACTTTAAAATATCTAAATAATTTATTTGTTTAAACCTTTTTTTAACTTTTCTATTTTGTTTTGTAATTAAATTAAATTTTTTAATTAAAATTTTTTTAATTAAAATTCTATTTCTGATTCATAAAAAAATTTTCATAATGTCAAAACTTATCAAAAATTAATCAAAATTGAAATTTTCAAATTAATTAGTTTTCTTTTAATGGTTAAACTCAATTTTTAATAACTATCAAAATAAGCAAGATTATTAATTAGATTAAAATTTGATAATTTTAAGGCTTGAAAAAACTTATCAAAATTTACCTGGTTCTTTTTCTATCAATAAACAGTTTTTAATGAAACTAGACAGTTTTTTTAAAGCTTATAGGCGTAGTGCTATATTGAATTTAAACGTTTCATATTGACTATATTTACGAAATTATAAATTGAATATAGGACTGATGTATAAGCTGTTGTCATCAGCCGAACAAACGGCTAGTTTTTTTTTTAGAGTAAAATGACTTTTTTAAGCATATTGATAAAACCGTGAAAATAAAATTTTGAAAATAATTTCATTATCTTTTTATGTTTTAATTTTAAAATATTTTCACAATTAATCAAGTTAATTGAGTTTGCGAATTTGTCAATATATTAAGTAAATGCATAGTTTTGAATAAATTATTTTCGAACTTGTGATTTCATTCAACCATCAATTCTTAAATTATTATCAAATTAATTTTTCAATTGTCTCTCGTTTTATTGAAAAATTTTTTAATCATTAATTTAATTTAGTTTCTATTCATTTATTCTTAAAACTAATTAAATTTTAATTAGCCTTTAAATTTTTAATTATTTTACTTTTGTGATTTAAAAGAAAAAAACAATTTATTATAATTAAATTTTTTTTGTGTATTTTTTTGAAAATTTTAATTTGATAATTTAATTAAGAAAACTTTATAGTTTATAGAAAAGAGTTCAAAATTTCAAAAAATAGTTCAAAAATTTAATTTTAGAAAAAAAATTATGAAAATTAAAAGAAAAAAGATTAAAAAATTAGGTTTTAGAAAGAAGATTTTAGAAAAAAAGTTTTAGAAAAAAGATTTAGAAAAAAGTTTTAGAAAGAAGTTTTTAAAAAAAAAATTTTAGAAAAAATAATTTTAGATAAACAGTCTTAGAAAATAAATTAGTAAATATCAACAAAATTTTCTTTTTTTAGTATTCAAATTACATTTTAAGCCCTTATTCATTTAAAGATTTAATTATTTTAATTAAGTTGCAAATGATTGTTCTTATTAATTTAATTTTATTTCTATATTGTAACTTTATACTCATTGTCTTTAATGATTTAAATGAAAATTGAAAGTTTTTGTTTTTTTTTTAAATGATTATACTTTAAGTATATATTTTAATTACTTTTTAATTGAACACTATTAATTTAAAGTTTAATTCTTTATTCTGTGAAAAAGTTCTAAAAAATACTTTTTGTAGTTTAAGTTAATTATTTTATATAAAATTTAAATTATAAAAAAATATTTTTTTAAAGCCTAGTTTTTTATAATTATCGTAGTTTATTTTGTTTCTTTTTAATAAATCAATTGTCGCTTTTTCTTTTCTAATTTTTTAATTAAATACAACTCATGCGCAGTTTTTTGATCAAAAAAGAAAAAATTTTAATCAAAATTTTAATCTATCACTTTATTATTTTAATATTTTTATAAAAACCATCAATATACTTGCTCTTTAAGGTGTGAAATTAGTTTATTTTGTTAAATAGTTTTTATTTTTGATAAAAATTTGACAAACCAATCTATGCGCATGTATTAATTTTTTGTTTTTAAAATTTCTCAACTCCTCCTACAACTTTTCGTTAAATGTTATTAAAAAAAAAACTCAAACATGAAGAAATTTGTTTTCAATTTGATCTCATTTATATCAACATTATTTAATATAGATTCGTGAAGCGTTAAATTGCCATCTTTTTGAATAAAAAAAACCTATTGCACTAATCTAACTGGTATAAATTTTTTAGTTTAAGCTTTTCAAATAAAAAATTTAAAATACCTTTTCAAACGATTTTTGAATTTTTATTTGGATGAAATCAAATATAAATAAAATAGCAATTTTAGAACTTATTTTGGTATCTTTAATTTCTTTTCAAACATTTAAGCTTTTAAAATTACTGAATTTATCTTTTTATGAAATTTTTATAAAATTTATTCAGAACAATCATTTTTTTTAACACAAAATTATATTTGTACTAATTTTTTATTTATTTTTAGATGAAATGTTAAGTAATGGTTTGAACTCTTTATTAAATACCAAAGATCAATTAATTAGAAAAGATGCTCAAATATCATCAATTAATAATTTAAATGGAAATTCAAATTTGAATAAAATTCGTAATAATAACTCATCTTTACATTTAAATAACAATTTAAATGTATCAGCATCTAGATGCAATAATAATTCAAATACAAATAATTTAAACAATTTAAGAGCTAGTCCATCACAACTAAATGTTACATCTTTTCATCATCAACTTGCAGCTGCAGCAGCAGCTTTTGCCACGAATGGCCATCCATTATTAGGCAATAATACAAATAATTCAAATATAAATATATCATCATCTCCTAATAATATTAATCAATTAACTAGTAGTACTAATAGTAACAGTAATAGTAGCTCAAGTAGTTTATTAAATCAAACACAATCTTCACCTAATCGTGATTTAACATCACCTCTTGAATATCAACAATATTCAAATCATCAAAATATAAATCAACACCGTAGTAGAAGATGTTACAGCCCAACAAATTCAACTAATGGTCTTGAAATGAGTGTTAGAACAAATCAATTAAATTGTAGTAACAATAGTCATAATTCAAGAGATAATTCTCCTAAAGACAATCGTTCTGACAGTGAAGAACGTGATGCTAAACGTAGACGAACTCGTACAAATTTTAATGGCTGGCAACTTGAAGAATTAGAACAAGCTTTTGAAAATTCTCATTATCCTGATGTTTTTGCAAGAGAAGCATTGGCTTTAAAATTACATTTGACCGAATCTCGTGTTCAGGTATTTAATTTTTTTATTTTAATTTAATTAGCTATTTAGTTCATTTAATTTAGTTATGATTTTAGCTTTTTGTTATTTTTTTTCAAAAAAATTTATTTTTAAATTTGAATAATTTGCATAAACTGTAATTTCAGAAAAATATTTTCAAAAACCTAGATTTTTTACATTTTTCATAATAGTAAGCTCTGAAATTTACGGCTGCGCTTTTTTATCTAAAATTTTATTTTTAAAATTATAATGAGTTTCTAGCTTAAAATCATGCAAGAAAGCATCTTTTTTTTTTACACATAAATTTTAAAAAGCTTCGGGCGTGTATTGCGTGATTGTTTCTCGTTTAAAAATTTGTTACTTTGTTTACAATAAAAAGACAGATTGACCAATTTATTTCTTACCGCGCAAGACACTTCAATTTACACTTAATTTATTTTTAGATTGCCCTTTAGTTTACAACGAAATTTTAAATGAAAAAAGTTTTCATTAAAATAATTAAGCTAATTTGCTTTATAAATTTTGTAAATGAGAGTTTTCAAAAAAAACAATTGTTTTATCTTAACAATTTAACTGAATATTTGTTGAAGTTTGTTCAAAAATATTATTCAGAATACATTGGTTTAGTTTACAAAAATTTTTACCCATTTTAGTTAAATTTAAGAATTTAATGTTTTAGTTTGTTTAAATTTCATTTGTTTTTAAGTTCTTTTTATAAATTAGATTTAATGGCCAAATTAAATTTTTTTGTTTATAGTTGTTTTTAAAAGAAAACTTTGTTTTCCTTTTTAAATTTATTTTATTAATAATCACAGAGAATGCGTCAAAAAAAGGTAGTTGGCCTTTTTCTTTAAAATATACAAGATGGTCAAACTTCAAGATGATTTTTTTTTAAACTAAATGCTTATTATTAAATTCTTTATAGGCTTGCGTAGATTTTTTTTTATAAACCTGTTTTGAACTTCTGTGGTAATTTGACAATATACTAAACAAATATAAATCGCATGCGTTCAAATTATTTAATCAATATACATTCTGTTAAAGGTTAGATGTCTAAAATAATCGAACTAGTTAATTTAATTTATAACTAAAATGTTCAAGGCTTGAAAAAATTGGTTGAAATTGTTCCAAGACATGAACTTTTCGATTTATAGGAAACAATTTCTAATCTGCTACAATTTAAAAATGTAACTTTTTGCTTTTCTATTTACATTTTAACTACACATAAAAATATGATCAAAAATTTATATAAAAATTTTTCTTCATAAGTTCGTTGACCTTTTTTCTTAACGCATTTGAACATTTAAAATTGTAGTGGCGTGTGGTTTTGATTGATTAATTTGGTTTTAATTAGATTTTGCCAATTTTTTAGAATTGATTTGCTCCAATCAAACTTGATTGTCATTATTTTAAATAATTAATTGTTTGTTGTTTTTAAAAATTTTAAACTTTATAATGCCGGTCAAAACTAAATTAATTATTAGTATTAAATAATTGATTCAATGATGGATTTTAATCAATCTATCATTGTACCTCCTCTTCATCTTTCCTTATAAAAATTTTTCTTATTACTTTTTGTTGTCAGTATTTTATTAAGCTATTTTTTTTAAATTCTTCAAGTCAAATTTTATATTTTAATTCATTTCAAATAGTAATTTTGAAAATTTTTCTTCTTAAATTCATTGTATTATTCATTTTAAACCTAATCACAAGTAGATCAACATGTTATACCAAACTGTTTGTTAAGTGATGGTTTAAAACACGAACATACAAATTTTAATTTTTTTGGTTAACTTTAATCAATCTTATTCATCTGCACTTTCTCTTTAACTTTACTTAAACGATAATTTATATTTTAAATTTACAGGAACCTAATTGTTTGCCTAATTATATTTCAACATGCTTTTTTTAAAAGAAAAATAGAATTTTTTCTCTGATTTATGAATTGATTTTAGTTTTTATTTTATAATTTAATTACAAGTCTAATTTTTTCAGACTAATTAGTTTGAAATTAAAATTTTTTTTTACTTAAAATGCTAATTTTTTGTTTTAAAAGTGTTTTTTAATTGAGTGTCCGGTTTCTATATTTTTAAAACTTAGTTTTTTTATTCTTTTAAAGTTAATGTTTTCGTGTATAAATTCAAATTTTATTTAGACAAATAAAAAATGAGTAAAAGTAATTATATAACGTTGCACAATCGGGGTAAAAAAAAGTATCAAGAAAAAAATTTATTTTTGTTTTTTAGCTCCTAAAAAAGACTAGTTTTTCCTGTGTGTATAATGTTTTTTTAGTAACTTATTTGACATTTCTATTATGAACTCAAAATGTTTTTTTTTTTGAATTACAAAGACTTTGTTTACAATTGATAAAATCGATAATCGAAAATAGTCACAATGGTGATAAATAACGATTAATGATGCAGTTAGTGTAAAACACTTGACTTTTTTTCTTTTTTGGATAAATTTTCTTTGAATTGTATTATTTTACTATTTGTTTTTGACGAAATTGAATTTACATGTTTTATCAGATAAAAAAAAAAGATGTGTGGCCGGCTGACCTCGTATTTAATAGACCGCCTTTGAAAAAAATGCTATCACACCCATGTGAATAAAAATACCGGTGTATCTAGTATTGTCATTAATATTTCTTTAGAATAATTTACCTAAAATAAAATAAAAAATATATTTTAGTATCTTTTAAATTTGATTATTGAGCATGATTTTCAATGCTTCTAAAATTTAATATATATTCCCTTAGTATTTAAGCTTCAATTTTATTTAAATTTACTTGCCCAAGTCATTTATCAAGCCCTATTGTTTACCTTTAATGGCGGATACATGTAATCAAAGATCTATACTAGAATTTTTTTTTTCTGTGACAATTGTAACCACTTTAAATGTAATTTATTTTAATTAAGAAGCTTTTTTTTTAATGTTTTTTTAAAAAAAAATGTTTTTTTTTATAATAATTTCTTTTTTAGATACTTTGTACTAAATATTTAAGTCTTTTTTTAATCGATCAAATCTATTTTAAAAATTTAGTTTAATAAAATTCGTCAATTATCAATTATTTTTTAAATCATATAACCTTTAAAAGATCAAAGTTGATTTATTAGCTATTGTTAACTTAGATTTTAAGCTTATCTTAAAACTATTTGATTTTTTTTGAATCAAATTCTTTTTTTAAAATTTAAACGCCTACGAACCTTGAAAAGCATCAACAATTAATTAAAATTGAACGATTCACAATAACCAGTTGTGTGTCTGGGTGCGTAAATGACAAATTGCTTTGTTCTTAACAGCAAAATGCGATGCAATTTTTTTTTTTTTGACCTAGGTGCGGATGGCCGAATAATCGCATTAATACAACGCGTAAATGTTTAGACAACCATAAAATTGATAGACCGCTTCTTTATAGTTTTGGTCACCAATTTTTATTCATTCTTAGTTATTTCTTTTTCATAAAACTATAAACTTTAAATTTATCTAGTAATTATTCCATCAAGTTTTAGTAAAAAAAATGTTTTTACAAGAATTATGCTTTTTAATAATTAAGTATATTTCATTAAACTTGTTTAAAGCGCTAATTTATTATTGAAATCTCAATTTAATAATGCTAGCTGACATTTTATTAATTATTAATAATAAATTTGAACAAAAAAAAGTTTAAAATTGGATTCAATTAACTAAGTAACAAGCTGAATAATTAGTTTTTACTTAATTTAGAAGAAATTTTTATTGAAAGTAATTAATTTTTCTTCAATCTGTTTAAGCTTATTTACATATACAAAATCTAAACTTTAATTTTTCATTGTTCTGTTAGAAAATAATTTTTATAATAAAAAAATTTCAAATGAGCTAATTTTACGTGTTTAGAATAAATGAATTAACAATTCGATTAATTAAAATAAAACAAATTCATACTTTTTTTTTAAATAGTAAAAGTTAATTAATAATATTAATCAATTATAAAATATAAATATTTGTTTAATACTGATTAAATACACATAAAATTAGTTTCTCTTAATTTTTTTTATGACAAAAACTTCCAATAAACTTTTTTTTGAAAATTTTTTTGTCATTTATCTTTTTTTCTCACCGGTTTTTTTATAATCAAGTTTTTACCCAATAAAACATCAAGTTTATTTCAAGTTTAAACTAAAAATAAAAACGGACATTTAATTTGTTATTGTTTTTTTTAATGATGTTTATTTGTGAATATGTTCATCAAGTGTGCCGACATTAATCAACATTTTTATTTTTCGTAATTTTTTTTTTCATTTTTAACAATCACAGTATTAATGATATCTGATAAATGATCAAACAAATGATAGTGGGGGGCATTTTTTTCATTAAATTACCAATGTTTATTTGTTTCAGGGATTGGTCATTTTAACAATTTTTTTTTATATAAAAAAATAGTTTAATTTTTTTGCTAATTGATAGAGCAATTAAGTTAAATATAGAATTGAGGTTGAAGTAGCTTACAAAAAAAAGATAAATAAGACAATTGTTTGATAATTCATTTAAATCACGTTTTTTGATATTAATCTAACCGGGCTTTGTCTTGAATGCTTAGTTTTTCTTAGGAATGGAAAATTATTTTAACTCTCTATCTTGATTTTTTTAACTTTTTAATTATTATTACTCAAATTAAGTTTTATACTTTATTGTATTTGATATTAATGTCTAATCTCGTTTTAACTGATTTTAATCAAAAACTATGAATTAAGAATTTTTTTTTTAATTAAAAGATTTTGATTAATTCACAACAAATATATTAATCATAATTTTTAAAATTAGTTCCGGAAGTTATTCCACAAAAAAAAAACTTTTTGGTTATTTTGTTTTTCAAGTTTAATAATTTTATTTTTTAAATGAAACTTTTTTAACATTTAAAAAGTAGAAAAAAACATCATAATTCAAACATTACACGTGCACGAGCTTTTAATTTTTTTTTAAATTTACTTCATAATTCAAGTATAATTCAAACTATTGTCATTAACTAAATTTTCCTCTTTTTTCTTTATGCAAAACTTGAAAATATTATACTAATGTTTCTAAATTGTTTGAAAACATCAAATTGAGATCTATATGGTTATATTGTTACATTTTTTTAGTTTTTAAAATTTTTGAAAAATTCTTGTTTTTAAAGTTTAAATTTTTCTAAGTTTATAGAAATACCTGTTTTAAATAATAAAATATTTCCTTTTTATTATTATTTTTTTCTTCAAAACTTGATTAATAGAGTTTAAAGTGATTAAACACATGCATAATACAATTATTGAAAATTGTTTTATCAGTTAAATAATTGTTTGGGCGTTTGTTAATTGTTTACATAATTAGCTAATTGACTGTTGACACAATTTTTTTTTTCTTGTGAAACAGATATGACCAAGCATCTGGCTTAGCACCTGTATATTTAACTACAATAGATCTAAATAAAGCTTCTATTTTCATTTTCCAGATCATTATGCACAGTCTAATGCATTTAATGATGCATTGCTTTAAACTATTAAGTTTACAAAAATTATTTTAAAACTCAAGTTAATTTTTTTTTTCTTGAGAATTTTCATAATTTAATTTAGTTTTCATACCTTTATTTATTCATATCAATACCCAAATAGTTCTTAACTATTTCAAATAGAAAAGTTATTTAAAAGAAATTAAAAAAAAAAGTAAACAATAAAGGTAAACATAACAAATTTACTAGCCCAGACAATTATCTAAATTTTAATGAACTTTAATGATGATGATAGTAATAAAGGTGAAGGTGATAAGCAAGAAAGATAATCTATAGTCAAAAACGACCACAGGTTTGACCAAAATTACTTCAAATCTTTAAAAACCCACTTTTTTATTTTTTTTTTGGTGGCGTGTGTTTTGAGAATTAAAATTATGTTAAAACCGGAATTGTTTTTTTTGTGTGGAGTTTATTTTTTTTTACTTAAATAGAGTTGATATGCTTTTAAGCTTCACTTAATTTTTTAGTTTCTCAACTTTTTTCTACCTTATAAGTTACAAAAACTAATCATTATTTATAATTATAATCAGATGGTCAGTAGTTATTAATTTTAAACGATTATTTGATTGAACCAATTATACTTAGTTAATCAAATATTATTTAAAGTTTAATTGTGAAATTTATTTAAAAATAGCTATTTCTCTTTAAATAAACAATAAAAAATTTTCACACTAAATCTTTGTTTTAAAAAACAAAAAAAAAATTTTTGTTCTCATTGGTACAAGGTTCTTTAAACTTCTTTAAAAACTAGAAATATATATATAGTTTGTTAATAATTAATTTTTACTTTTTAAAGTAAAATCAAGCCTGTTTTCAAAATATTTTTAAAGAGAAAAAAAATGTGTTAAAGATGATGTGGTGTTAAAACTATTTAGGAATTAAAAAACTATTACAAGTGTTTAATACGAAATATAAAGAAATAATTATTAAGCTTAAGTTAAATGTTTTTCAATTTAATTTATCTAGTTAAAGATGGGTGCTTTGATAAACAATAGCAAGCACCCATTTGTTCACTTTATCCAACCTCATTACACCTTGTAATTAAGCTTAATTTAAACTTTGTTCTTTTGTTTTAATTTTACTAAATAGAATTGCACGCATTTGTTTTGGTAAATTTTATCTAAAAAGATCGATCTTCTTGAAAAATAAAATTAAAATTTTAACACAAAATTTAATTATGTTACAATCTAATTAAGTTGAAAAAAATATAAGTTAAAATTAGTTTTTTTCAATTTTTTTTTCTATAACATTTGAAATGGTCATTGAATGAATTTATAGGACTTGATGTTTAGTTTTGATCAGTTTTTTATTTGAATTTTTTTTTTTCTAAAATAACTTTGAATTAACTTTGCATTAGAAAATTTTATTTTCGTTTTAATAATAAACACTTTATATACTCGTAACTTTCGTGCATGTTTACTAAGTATTTGTTTATAGACAAAGAATAAAATGTGTTTATAAAATTTTTTAGCGGGTAGTTTAGTGTGACGAATGAAGGGGAGATAATCGCGCTGTTACAGCAACAAATTACACGGTAGATAAGATAAAAAATGGAACGAATTATTTTTTTAACAATAGTGTTTAGGACATTGGTAACCATTGACAAGCAGCATTTAATTAAAGTCTCATAAATTTATTTATGAGGTTATTGCAAATGGAGTCTTGTCGTCCGGCCGATGTATCAATTTTATTTGTGAAAATCTTTTTTATTAGCAAGTGAAGTTGAAATAGTTTTTTTTTTAAATCATGATTAAAATAAATCGGATTTTCACGCAATCTCAGTTAATCGATTTTTTTCTATGACTAATCTTCAAAATCAAAGATCATTTTTTGTTTTTTTCTAGTTTATATTTATTACATCTGTTCTTTAAAATAATTTTTGGCCATAAACTTTATTGTGATCTTTGACTTTTTAAATATCTATAATTTGTTTACGATTTTATTTTTTTTCAAAATATTTACATTGTTAGTTGTTAGTTTCTGTGTTTTTGTTTGTTCAAAAATTTTATTTAGCTTCACTCATTGTTTAATCAATATTCAATAAGAATATTTTATTTTAAAAAAAAACTTTTTCTATGTAATTGCTTTTTATAAACATTTTTATATGCTTAAAGAATATTTATAAGTTGAATTATTAAAAGCAAAGCGTAAAGTAGTTTTTTTTTTAATTAAGAAAAATTTAACAGTTGTAAAAAAAATATTTACTGTTCAAATTATACCTTTGAGAATTTAAAATTAGTTTGTGGTTTTAAAAGTTATTTCAACTTTTGACCAAAAAATTTAGTTATAAAGTTTATCAAAAAAAAAAACAAAGAAAAATTTTTAAGAATCTTATAATTAAAAGAAATCATTGATTTTTAAAAGTAGGAGGTGATAAAAAAGCAAAAAATAAATTAGCTTCATTTTTTTTTTTTTAAACGAATTTACTACTTGACCCCTGGGCTTATTGGCGCCTGCCTACTTGATGAACTTAAATTAAAAACATTGTATCTTTATTATTTCAACTTATTTTAATAATGAAGAATGTTTTACTTGTCCAATTGAGATGTTTCTATTTGCTAGATAATAAAAAAAATGTATTTTAAAATAATAAATAATTACAATTTAAAAGTTGATCGTGAGTAGATCATTTTAAAAGAAAAAAAAGCTTCTTTTAAAGTTTATTTGTTTTTGAAAAGTATTTCAAAAATAAAAAAATTTGAATGAAAATTTTTAATGAAAAAGATTTTAAGTGATCAAAATTATTTTTCAATCTTTTTCACTAGAAAATCCATTATTATTTATTATTTTTTTTTTTGTATTTGAATTATCACTTAACTCAAAGTAATTTTAAAGTTTTTAAGGTGGTTTTTATAGAATTTGTTCACATTCATAAATTGACTTTTTCACATTAATGAGCCCTACCGTCAAAAAGATTTCAATTGGCTACTGAAGCGTTTCAACAGTTGAGCAATTGGTATTGCGCCAAAAACAGCCAATTTTTATTTTTTTTTTTACTAATTATCTACCTAATTCTAATGATGCTGATAATCATCATTAGCACATTCAAATAATGGTTTCTTAAGCAAAAAAAAATGTCTATTCATATCAAGTCAGAGTTCACTAATCTTATTGTGCAATTGTTCTCTTGTTTTTATTTTTACTGGTTTGATTTCATTTTTTTCAAATTCATTCAAATTTCATTTTATATTATTTTTGAAAAAAAATTTTTTTAAACAAATTTTAATAGTATTTTGACTTTGAAATAATGATTATAATAAAAAATCTAGACTAAAAAATTGATCAAGGTTGAAAATAATTGAAATTTTGGTAAAAGACTCTAACAAAATCAAATATTTCAAACTAATAAAATTAAGCTTTAAAAAAAACTTTTTTAAAAACAAATAGTTATAGTAATAGATTAAGTCTATAAAAAATGAAAAAAAAAATAAAATTTTCGATGAATTAAGTTCAAAACTAGAAGTTGTGATTTAGGTTCCAAATTATTTTTACAAATTATCAAACTAACAACTGATAAATTTTCAACAATTAAGCGATTATTTTTAGCTCGTGTTTGATTGTGTTAAATAATGATAATCGATAATGATTCATTTTACATTGAAAATTTTATTATAAGCTTTTTATAGAATAAAAAATTTGCATCTTTTTTTTCTAGAATTTAGATCTAATTATCTTTCATATAGGAAATTTTTTTAATAGAAATTTACTTTTACCAATCAATTATTTATAAGTTTTAATGAATTATCAATAAAACTAATTTTTTTCCTCTCTAAGTTTCTATTGACAACTGATCTATAAAATAATAAATGGACAGTACTATTAATTAAATTTATAGTTTTATATTTGCTTGAACATTGTTTCTTTTAAAACCAGGTGAGAATCAAGATACTTTCTCACAAAATTTTCTCAAAATTATTGCGTGTTAACTAAAATACGCACACGCTTTATGACAATTTTAAATTAAATTTTTTGTTGTTATAAAAATTAAAAAAAAAACTAATTTATGCTTATCTAAGCATTTTCTAAATATAGTTTTTGTTTTAATAAAGTTTTTAATTTTTTGATTTTTTTTTAATTTGAAAAAAAGTAGGTGATAATGGTTTTTAAATTTTTTTTCGTGATTTCCTATATCAAAAAATTTAATGGTCATATTTAAACTGAGTTTAATTTACATTTCTAAATGTAAATTAGCTTATTTAAATAACATCTTTCTTAATTGTTTTTATGAAAATTTATATACCTGATTTGTATTCAGATTTTATAGGACAAGATCAATCAATGTCCAATAGATTAAATTCTTTCTTTTTTATTCACATCTTACTTTTTTGTAATTTCTTTTTAAAAAAAAAATTTACTTCATAATGCTGGTTCATCATATAACTAGATAAACACTAAATATAAATTAATGCGAATTCACAGATCAATTTACTCTTTTATTTAGTTGAAAACTTTTTACTTACTTTTGTAGATTTTTATATTTTAGTTAGAAGACTTCTTTTTTTTATTAAAAAAAAACTAAAAATAAAATTTTCATTTTAGGTTTGGTTTCAAAATAGAAGAGCTAAATGGCGTAAAAAAGAAAATACCAAAAAAGGTCCTGGGCGACCAGCTCATAATGCTCATCCTCAATCTTGTTCAGGTGAACCTATACCACCTGATGAATTAGTAAGACGTGATAAAGAAAGAAGAGAGCGTAAACTTAGAAAGCAATTAGAAAGACAAGCTAGAAGGCTTCAACAAAGTTCAGGTCGAACTAGTGCAAATACTGGTACTTTAATGGAAGCAATTCGTCAAACAATTATTGAATTAAGAGCATTAAACTCAGTAAAAGAAGCACCTCAATTGATTGGAGCTGAAACGTTGCGTATACTTTTAGAAAATCAAGTAGACGTTATGAAAATTTTAAGAGAATTTAAGCCTGAAATGTCAAATCGTAAATATCATCAACAACTAACATCTCAATTAGGTTTTGGTAAATCAAATAAAAATAATTCATTTAATCCATTCAGTATTGAAAGTTTATTATCTGGAAGTAAACATAATGTTGTAAACAGTCTTGGAAATCAAGTTAATAATATGTTTGGTAATGTTGGTGCATTTGCAGGTTTGGGTGCATTAGGTAATTTAAGCAGCTATTATTCAGCGGTTAATGGTACTAATCCTAACTTTACTGAAGCTTTGAATGGTATGAATGCAGCCGCAGCAGCCGCTGCAGCCGCTGCTATGAGTAATGGAAATAGTTCAGCTTTTGCAGCTGCAGCAGCACATTTGAGCTCTGTAGATGCTTTAGGTAAACATGGAATTGTAAAAGATGGCTATGAAATTATGATGAGTGATTTAGATGATGACGATGATGATGATTCTAGTTCTGCAGATAGTTATATGTCAGATGAAATGCTAGATGTGATGATGGATGATGATCTAGGAAATTTAAAGTCAAATGAAAAATTGTCTCTTCTAAATGAAAGTCAAATTAAGAATGCAGTAAATAAAAATTTCAACGTTTCTTCTTTCACAAAAGATGTAAAAAGTTTAGAAGGAGAAAAGGTTTTATTAAATGGTAACAGTGAAAATTATTTAGATCCTAAGATAAAAAATGAGAAAAATAATGAAGAAGAGTATTATAATAACTTAGAATTAAATTCAAGTAAAAAAGAAAACTCTCAATTAAATAAAGATCAACTTGTATTTGATCATGATACAGATAACTGTTCGATTAGTTCAGATAATAGTTTTAATAAAGATTTTAACAAATTAAAAAAAAAAAAAAAAAAGTTTGAAGAAATTAAGATGGATTTAGATGATGGTTCAAATAATCGTAAATTAGTTAAAACAAGAAAGCTTGTGAAACTAAATGAAAATGCAGATATTGAAGATGAACTAATAAACGGAAATAAGTTAATGAAATTTGATGATTGTTATGAATCTAATGAAAATAGTATTAAAGAAACAAATCAAGTTTTATCAAACAATAATTTGAATGGAAACTATAATACTAAAAAACGTATTCTAAGTGAAGTAAATGATGCTGATAAATTAATTAAAACAAATAAAGAAGAAACAAATATTAATGAAAATCAATTGACTAATCAAGTAATTTTAGATCAAACTGAACAAATAGATAAAAACCTAATTACTGCATCTAGTTCTGCATCAAGTTAATTATTGAGTTTTTCTTATTTAAAATTATATCATGTAAATATATAATTTTTACTTATATATATATTAGAACAAAATTTATATATGAGTTTAAAAATAGGTTTTCTAGTTCCTAACTTTTATTTAAAGATTACACAAAAAACTTCTTTTTTTTTTGGTTTAAATAGCTGTGTATAGTGTTTTATAATAACTAAATATCAAAGTTCAATTTGTTTTATCTTCAAAAAAAAAAATCTTTTTGTTAAATGAATTTTGAGCATTTTCAATTAATTTTTGTGTAAATATAAATGTTTCTTTAATGAACTTAGCAAAAACAATTTTAGACTTTGGATATTTAAAAGACTTAAATTTTAAAATGAAAAAACCAAAAAAAAATTTATATATAGAACTTTTTTCTTAAGGAACTAAAGATTTCTTAAGGTACTTTATTTTTTTTTTGAGAAAATTAAAAAAGTTTTTTGAGAAAAAGTTAAAACTTTTTTTTAATAAGTTTTAGATTGAAGACTTTTTTTTTAAAAAACAAAAAATATTTGACACTAAAAACTTTTTTTTAAAAAAAAGTTGAAAAATTTGTTTTCAACAAAACTATCAAAAAATAAAAGTTTTATCTTCTATTTCTATACATTATTTTAAGTAACTTTAACATCATTTACAGTTTTAATATATGTAATTATTATTTTGTAAGATTTTACTGTTTTGGTTGACAAGAAAATCTATTTTAAAACAGTTATCTTCTTTTTTTAAAAAAAATACAACAAAACTTTAAGAGAAAGCCAGTCATTTTATTTATCAATTTGTTTTCTTAATTTAATTTATTTAAACTTTACTCATCTCATCTCAAAAAATTTTTTTTGGCAATCTCACAATTTACGCGCAATTCACCAAAGATCTGAAATTAAAAAAAATATTTTTTCTAAACCAATTCATTGATCATTTTTTTTATAAAAAAAAAATTTTTTTAACACATTAATTTTCTTTTTTTTAATTTTATCAACATTGAAATGTATCAATAGCTTATTTAATACAAATTTTCAAAGAAAAGTTTATATTTGATTAAATTTTCAATTTTAGTATTTATCTATATAAATGAAAAACAAAGGGAAACAAGATTAACAAATCATTTTTAAACATATCTTTACAACTATAAAAACCTTTTATTAGGTTAACTCATTTTTGTTCAGAATCATTCTATTCAATTTGTTTTTGCAATAAAAAGTTTTAAACTTATTTTAATGATTTATTTATTCAACTTATTAAAAGTTTTATTTTTAATTTTTTTTTAAGAATCAGTTTGAAATTGTAAATGAGTTTTTTTTTAGAATAATCTCTATTACATTTAATAAAGAAAACTCAAATTAATTTAATTAAGAATGTTTCATTAAAGTTGTATAAAGAGAGTTACAATTAATTCAGCTAAAAATAATCTCTAATTTGGAAATAATTTAGAGTTTTTTAATTAATTTTAATCAAAAAGTTTAATTAACTTTAATTGAGAATATTTTAATTAAATTAATTTCAGAATATTTTAATTAATTGAAAAATTTATCTTTTCATCAATTTAAATATGATAAATTATTTTTCCTTCAATTTATCTTAATTTTTTAAACCTGAAGCTTTTAAAATAATTTTTCAGTTTTTAATTATAAAAGTTTTTAGTTTAAAAGTTTTTTTTTTTGTAAACAAATTTTTTTTTACTGAATAAGACTTTTTTAGTAAAATTTTTTTAGTAAATAAGACTTCTATTTAGTGAATAAGTTTTTATTTAGTGAAAAAGACTTTTATTTAGTGAATAACTTTTATTTAAAGTATAATACTTCTATTGGGTGATTAATATTTCTACTTAGTGAATAAGATTTTTTTTTTTTGTGAATAAAATTTTTTTTAGTGAACGAGTTTGTTTTAGTGGTTAATATTACTTATAAAAGTTTTTTTGATGATCAAAACTATATCTAGGTAAGTTTTTACTAAGTTTAAGTGTTAAAAAAAAATTTAAAACATTTCATCAAATTATCACTTTAAAAACTTCTTTAAAGATAGAAGAAACTTTTTTTTTTAAGCTTAATTATTTTGTTATTAGCACTTAATTATTAATTTTTTAATCACTTAAAAAACTATATAAACTTTTTAATCGTTTTAGTTATTTTTTTCATTAATACTAATGGATTATAAATTTATCTTTTAGAATATAAAATTTAATTTATTCGACACCTTTTTGTTTAAAATTTTAACAAATATAATTATCTCTGAAATTTTTAAATAATGAACTTTTTAAAGTAAAAAAATAATCTAAATATAAAAATGATCTATATTCTCTCCAGGTTTATGGGTGTATTTGATTTTTTTTGTATAAAAATTTTTTTTATAAAAATTTGTAATTAATTTTTGAATTTAAATTTCAATTTGGCAGATTTTAAAAATATTTTTTTTAATTTTAAATGATTTTTTTAATTAATCATCAAAAAAATGTTACATTTTATCTACTAATTTAAGTTTAGAAAACTATTTAACTTAATATAAAAATTAATTTAAAGAAATCTTTTATTAGCTCAATATTCTAAAAGAAAAAATGTTTAACCTTAAACCAAAAAAAAATTAATGATCTTTAAAAAAATTAATTTTTTTTTAAAAATTTTCTCAGAATTCAAAAATTAAAAATCACTTTATTATAAAAAATTAATTTTATTAATGTCCATTGAAAATTTATAAAAAAATTTTTTTTTTAGTCTTATTTAATAATAAATAAACTATTTAACTTGGAAAATCTTAGTTAAAAAAAGGTGCAATTGTATCAAAAAAAAAAAACTAAAATATGTATGCGTAAAAATTTTTGATTTGACAAGTCCAAAACTTAATCAATTATTCACAGAGAATTTACAATCAATTCTCAATGGAAAAAAGTCAACAATCCATTTTTTTTAAAATAAAAAAAAAAATTAGAAATGAGCCCACGTGTTCTCAAAGCGACTAAATTTTACTGTCTTTAAAGACCACAGAATCATCAAATTTTATTTTAGGTTTTTTATTAAAAGTTCTGCCGTGTGTAAAATTAATAAAAATAAGTGGGTATACTATTGATGAAATTGCGTTATGTGAATACTTATTTTATAAGTAAAGCTCATGAAAAAACGCAGTTAATTTGATTTTTATTATAGAATCTTATTGGTTTTTGATTTAGTTTTGAATTATGAATGAGCTTTTTTTTTTTTTTTTGATTTTAAATAAACAGATTTAACGGAAGTTACAGAAAATATTTTAATAAAATTTTTTTTTTGATAGTTTAAAGTTCTGATAAATATTCTTTATAGTTTTTATTGAATTTTGTGATTTTTATTTCAAATTACAAAAACTATTGAATTTTTCAATCTTTCTTATAGAACAGTTGTAATTTTTATTTTAAAATATTTTCTAAAATATTTAAATATTAAAGATTAATAAATTTATTCTCTTTTAATTTTGAATAAGATTCTAAGATTTATGTTTTAATAAAAAATTATAAAAACTATTTGTATTCATGAAATAAAAGAGTTTTATTTGAACAGTTTGAAAGATAATTTCAAATTTACTTTGATTACTTTTAAAATAACTAAAACTTATGAATTATAAAAGCAAACTTTAATTTATAATTTAATAGTAATTTTATATTCAAAAGTTTTTAGGTTTTTGACAATTTGATTTTTTATATTAAAAACCACTAAACTTAAATTCCTATAAAATTTTATAAGCTATTTATTTCAATGGACACGTGTTTATATAATTTTGTATCAAATCTTCATATTAAAAAGCTTAGAAAGCAAAAATTTTTTTTAGTTGAAAATATGAGCTTTTCAATAATTATTTTTGATTGTTTTTGTGAAGTGTTTTTAATAAAAATTAAATAAGTCTTAATTAATAATTGTTAAATTTAGTTGATATAATAATTGACAAAGTTAATTTATAGTTATGATCTAAAGTTTAATTGGTAAATTAAATTGATAAACTTAATTTATATGCTTAATTAATATTTTTAAATGATAATTTCAAAAGTTTTTTTTTAACAGTTTATTTTCATTGGTGGTTTTAATTGATAAATATTATAATAGTTTTTAAACAAAAATTTATATAATCATCATCATAAACATCATTTTTAATTTGAAGCTTTTTTTGTAATTTTTGACTTTTTTATAGTTTTTAATTAATAATCATTTTGCTTGATTGGAAAATTTTTTGTTTAATGTTTTTGTTGTTTAATTCTCTTTTTTTCAAATTTCTATTAATGAATGTTATTTTTGAAGATTTTATTGATGAACTTTACGCTTGGAAATTTTATTGATTAATATTTTATTTAAAGTTTATGGACATTAAATCAAATTTTATATTATTAAATGTTGCATTTTTATTTTCTTAGTCTTTACAATCAAAATTATTGTAATTCAATACTTATAATATTAAAATTATATCTTCTGTGTTTGAAGCTTAAGTTAACAAATGTAGAGTTTTTATTGATAATCATTTTGTTTACAACTTTAAATTATATTTTAATTATATTTTTTACTAATAGCTTTTATATTAATAAACGTTATTGAAATTTTAGTTTTCATTGTTAATTTTCATTAATTCTGTTGACAAATAATTTGTAAAATTTTTTTTTGAAAAGTTGTTAAAAAGATCAATGTAACCTAAAATGAAGTATTTAATATTAAAAGTGTTTGTTAAGTCTATCAAAAAAATCATTAAAAAAAATTTTAATAAAAAACGTTAGCATAGAGTTTTTAGATTTTAGTTGATAAAAATATTTAAAAATTTTTTTGTATAAAAATCTTGATTAAAAATCAATAATTTCAATCTAAAAGTTTATTAAATTTCAACAGAATGTTTTTTGATTTAAAAGTTTAAATGTAAAATGAGACAATCTCAAATCTAAAAAAAAAAAATTTTTTTCTTATTCAATAATTAACTTTTAACAGCTTTTCATTTAAAAGATTAATGTGAAATTTCAATATTTTTATAATTAAAGAGATCAACTGAATTTCAAAATAGAAAAAAAGGTTCAAGAAATCGAGAATAATTTGATTAAAAAAATTTTTCAAAAGAATAAAACTTTTAAACATTTTTTTTTTGATTTGTCAAAGTAATCGAATATGCTTGGTTGAACAATCAAGTTTTATGTTTAAATATTAAATTCAATAGAGTCCATCAGCATAAGCTTATAAAAACATCATTTTGACAGATTAGAAAATCTAAAAAAAAAAATTGTTTTTCAAAAAAAAAAAAACTTTGTCGTCAAAAAATCAACATTCATAGACTTTGAAAATATTTTTGTAAAGTAAAATTAAAACGTGTGAATTGTTGATAAATTATCTTTGCTTAAATTTATTAAAACTATTACAAACAAGTTTTTACAAATATAAATTTGTACAAACAAGCTAAAGTAATTAATTTAAAACGTGAATTTAATTAAGACGTGAACACCTTTCTAAAATTTTGGCCAAAAAGGCGGCAGTGTCTCCTGTTGCGCTAATATTTAACAAATTTTTAGTTTAATCATTTTAAGCTTCCTCCCCTTTTTTTTTTTAAATTAACTTGAATAGTAGTGATGATTCTGATGATTTAATTTTACTTTTTTACTGATGAACTTGGTTTTTATTCATTTAAAAATAAAAAAAAAGTTCTCAAGATACATAAAAAAAATAAATGCGAATAACACCTTTTAAAAGCACAGTGGGGGTTCTTAAATCAATTGCTTCTTTTCCTGCTGTTAAAGTAAAATAAAAACAAAATTGGTTTTTTTCATTAAAAATAACTTTGATCTACAATGACCAGAATGCTGTAGATAAAATTAACCACATATTGATCTTTAAATTAATAGAAAAATATTTCGATTGTAAATGAATTGTTTTAGATTAAAAAACCACAAAAAAAATTGACCATTCATCATCTTAATTAGTTCAAACAGTTGGCTAGTTTTTTTTTATTACTATGGATTGTTTAGTTTACAAGTTAATTTAAGTTAAATTAAGACATGAAACATTTTTTTATTTTTTAACAAAAAATATCTCCTTATATTTATCAATTAGTTTTTATGATCAATTATAGCCATTTGTTCATTAGAAAAACTAGTAATCACATTATGAAATAAATGTAATCGATCAGGAAACAGGTTTTTTAAAAAAGAAATCTACTTTTTCTTTATTTCAAAATTATTCAAAAATCTTTTTAAAATTTTTAATTAAAAACGTGAAAAATGAACTTGAAATTTCAGCAAAAAATTTATTTTTAAAATTGATTTACTTTCCCAAAAATAGGAAAATCTTTTATAGATAATCTTTAATACTAATTAAGACAAGTTTTTTTTTTCAAAAGACAAATTAATTATTTTTTTTTAAATTTAATTAAAAAGTCTCATTAATGTTTCTACAAAAGTTTCACCTAAACTTTAAAACTTGTTGCTTTTTTAATTTATTTTTCTTTTAAATTACTTATTCTTGTTTTAAAGAATCTATCAAAATACAAAAAAAAAAAGATAAATTAATTTAAGAAAAAAGAAAATATTTTTTCAAGTACTAAGGTGATAATAGCCTGTCAACTTAAGACTTCATTTGTATTTAGTTATTTCTTTGCCTTTTAGCATGTTTTCATTAATTAATGTTAATAAGATGAAGATATTCTTTTTTATGAAAAAAAAATATATTTTATGATGAATTCATCTTTTTTCAATTTGTATGATTCAACACAATTATCTATTTTATTGCTTAATATTACAACAACAAAAAAAGGAGAAAAATTCTTTTAGCTAAATTGACTTTTTATTAGAGTTTATTAAACAAAATTAAGAATATTAATTTTGAAATTTTTTCATAAAAAGTTCATAATAACTAATTTCAAGAGAAAATATAAAAACTTTAACATACTTTAAACACGCGAATAATTTTATTAAAGAAAAAGTGATTTTACTAAAATTTAAATTTTTTTTTCTCAATTTTTTTATCATTTAAAGAGATATTTAATTTAAAATTTTTCTCTAAATTAATTTTAACTTTTTTTTTAATTACCAGGTATTAATAAACGATTCTAGTTCAAATTAAGCAATAAAAACTCTTTTTTCTTAAAAATAAAAGGATGACCACCTACAGTGGTTTAATGTCTACACAAATAAATTTTTTTTTAAATGACATTAGATGCTTTTTCAAAAGAAATTAATTTTTTTCTCAAAAAAAATTAAATTTTTGTTTTAGGCGATGAATTTTATTTAAACAAAAAAATCAGGTTTTTATAGGTTTGAATTTCTTTAAGTTAAAAAAAAAATTGAAATTTGAGTAAGAAATTATTTGATAACTAAAAAATTAATAAGTTTCATAAATTTACTAGAAAACCAAATCTAAATAAAATTAAAAAAAGTAATTTTTTTTAGTTCAATCATGGTCAATCTAATTAACCAGAATGTTTATTCATAAACACATTTTAATCAAATAACAGATTTGGAAATTATTTGCTTTAAACCATTAGAAGTTTTGTAAAATAAAAACTTGAAAAAACTTGTTATTTTGAATAAAAAAGATTTGTCTATCGATTATATAAAGCTTGATATACGATTAAAATTATTAACTCAAAAATTAGCCCCGCGTCTAACTGTAATAAAATTAAATTTGCTTCGCTTATATAAAAAAAATTTCAAAAAAAAGAAATGCCTAAAGATTTTTTATTTTTGTGAATAAGTTGAGTTTTAATGTAGCAAGTAAATAGAAAATTTACAAATTGAACGGAGGGCCTGCAGGCTTTTTTTTTTTTTTTTTGTTACATTGGTACATAAAATTTAATAGAACTTTTTTTTTAAACCTAAAGTTATACCTTAGAATTTTGATAAATGAATATTACTAGTCATTGTAAAAATGAACATCGAACACGTTCTAAACTCTTTTTAAAACTTTTTTGTTAAAAACTCATAAACATCATTTTTAAACTCACTTTTATAGATGGTTTTTATAATAAAATATTTTTAGATTTTAAAATTGATAAAAAATTTATAAAGAACAATAAATTTTTTTAATATTTTTAAATTTATCAATTTTAAAGGGCTAATTATTTTATTAAATTATAGCCTATTCATGTTGTAAAAGAAAATTTTTTTTATTTGATTTAATGTTTTATAATAATTTAAATAGTTTTAACTGTTCAATGGTATTTATTATTAAAGATTTTATGCATTAAAAACAAAGAGTTTAATACATATGAGTTTCACGATATAGGGGTTTTAACATTCTAAATAAATATTTTTTGTGTTTTTTTTATTTAGTTAATTATTTCTTAAAATGAATTTTAATTTAGATTTCTGTTAGATGTTAAAATAATTTCAAGCTTTTTTATGAAGATTTTCATTAAGATTTATAATAAGAATTTTATTAAAATAAAAATCTAATACAAGTTTAATTTAGCTTAATAAAGAGTTTTTTAATTAAAGTAATTTGTTTAGACAAAAATTTGAATCGTAACTAAATAGCTTTTAAATTAAATAAAATTTTTTATACCAACTTTTACGTCTTTAATAGTTTTAAAAAAAAAGTTTAAATTCAAAAAACGTATTTTTATTATAAAAACAGATTCTAGTAATTAGCATAAATTGACTATTAGAGCTTGACATACCATGGCCGGATAGGATGTTTATAAACTGCTTTTAAATACATTCTTCAACTGGTTGATTTTTTAAAAAAGAACAATTTGTGCATAGCCCACGGTCTAATGCCGATTTATGCTCTCTTTTTTTCTTTTTTTTTTAAATAAACTTTCAGGGACAATGTTAATTCAATTCAAAAATACTTCGATTTCAATTGACTTGTTTTAAAAGTTTTCAGTATTAAAAATCAGTAATTCTAAGTAATTTTAATAAAGTTCGTATTAAATATTTATAAATACTAGTAAAATTGACTTTGCATGTAATTGTTTATAAATTGGAAATAATCTTTAGAAAACTTTTTAAAATATAAAAGATTAATTTATTAGTTTTTAATTTATAAACACATTAGAGTATTTATCAAAACTACCGTATAATAAAACTTTGCCTTTTCTCACAAATTGTCCATAGGCTTAAAATGTTTTTAAATATTATTTTAAATGTTTATAAGTTTAATGATTTTGTTCATAAAATTTTCAAATGCTCATAGAATTTTTTATAAAAATATTAATCTTAACAAATATATAAAAAGTATACCAATTTTTATAAGATTTTCAATGTTTATATGCTTTTAATGTTACTAGTAGTTTTTCAATGTTAATATGCTTTTTAATAATAGTAAAGTTTTTCAATGTTTATATAATTTACAAATTTTTATAAGAATTATAGTGATTATATTTTTTTCAAATATTTTATAAGATTTTTATAAAGTGTTGAATGTTTATATAATTTTCATGAAATTTTTAGTGTTTATAAGATTAGGTTTTTCTTAAATATTTATAGTTTAACTATTCATAGTTTTTTTTTTTTAGTTTTGAATGTTCATAAATTTTTAGTTTTTCTATGCTTATAGTTTCTTATAGCTTTAAATATTATTTAATCATTGGAGTTTAATAATCGTAACTTTTTTTATATAACATTTCAAGTATTCATATGTATGTTAATAATTTTTAGTAAACTAATAATTTTTTAAATAAAAGTTTTTTTTTCTTTACGTTTTCATAGGTTTTAAATGGTGTTTATTAAAGCTTATATTGAATCTTGTTAGATCGTGCATTATTTAAACATTTATTTTAAAAAATTTAAATGAATAAAAAATATTTGCATATTTGGTCTATTGAGTTTAAATAAAAAAAACAAAAAATTTGACCTTTTTTAAAGCTTGACTTATTAGGTAGTAAACAATTGACTTTTATTTGTACAAACAAATTCAGAAAAAAAAAATCAAGTTTTATTTTATTATTTAAAAGTTCAATTAAAAAACGATCTAAAAACTAAATTAATATTGATTTTAAAGTTTCATCATATAAACTATTAATAAACTAATAATTAGTGAAATTTAAATTAACATTTAAAACAAGTTTAGTAATTCAGAAGAATGAAAAATTATGAAACTTTTTGTCAATAAAACTTTTAAATTATTCTTTCAAATTTCAACACCCTAAGAGAGAGAAATTTTAAAATAGTAACATTTAATCTAGCTTTAAAGTCAATTAAGTTTTATAGATAATTCAAACATTCATTTAAAAAAAAACTTTCAGTATTTTTGTCAAGCTTAAAAAACTGTTTAGAAGATAAAACTTAAATGTTAGCTAATTTTATTTGATTTAATCAAAAAAGTTTATTATTTTGTTATTTATTTAGCTATTTATTACAAATGTTAGCCTTTTTAACAAATTTCAAGATTTTCTTAAGCACGAGACTTTTTTTGTAATTTTTTTTGATCTTTTGAAAAAGCCTTTTTTCTAACTGTAACAAACACGTGTCATTATTACGCTATTAAATAAAATCTGCTAACAAAATTAACTAAACTTTTGAAGTTCATGTATCAAAATTTTTATATTTGATTTTATCATAAGATGCTCTTTTGTTTTCATAGGTTTTTAAATACAATATTTGTTCACACACTATTGTAGACACGTGGATCTATAGGATTACGTTTAAAGTGAAAAAAAAATATAATTTTTACATATGTTCATTTTATTGATGCTTTTCACCTATACCGCTATTAAATTATTTTTTCAATATATTGCTACAATATTGCTACATTACATTAAATTTATAGAACGAGTCACAACCTAATTATGCCATTAATGTTAAGTGGTTTTCAAGCCTTCTTTTTAATATTTTTTTTTTCTTTTTACCAGATTTGATTTTAAAAATCACAAAATTCATCTTTTTGCTTTTATGAAAAAAAATTTTTTTTTTGCTTGATTTTATTAAAAGATTTTTATTTTAAATGAAAAAATTAAATCACCCACACTTTTAATAAGCAGAAAAAAATTTTTGTTTGTATAAAATCGATTTAGATCTTAAACTTTTTGATTTTAAAAAGACTGATGATTATTTATTTCCGTTTTCTTTTAAAAAAAAAAGGAAACAGATTAGAGTTCTTAAATAATGAAACTTTATCTTAACAACTTTTATTTTGTTTTTACTTTAATCAAAAAGTTTTGTATCATAAAAAAAGTTTTTTTTCTGTTTTTTTTTTCAGCATTAATGAGGCAAAAACCTGCATTAAAATTCAATCAAGTATTATTCATTAGTCAAAAATAAGTCTAAATAAAGAAATTGTAAGTTTGATATTTTTCAATTTTTTTTTAACTTAATACCTTTGTATTTTAGTTTATAAAATATTTTTTTCAAAGTTTTTTTTAACTAAAAACTTTTAAATGTATTTTTACATTTTAAATGATTTTTTTAAGACCTTTATTAACTCTATATGTTTACACGCCCAATTAAAATCTAAGGTTAGATTTTTGTTCGAATAGAGTTTTTATTAAATTTTTACAAAGTTTTTTTTCTGAATAACGAGATATTTTTCACCAAAACACACGTCTGTAAAAAAAAAACTGTGCTAAAAAGTAAAAACATTAGAAAAACTAATTATCACTTGTAAATAAATCAGTGATTTCATAAAAAAAAACTTTTAAAAAAATGGCTTAAAAAATGTTCAAGAAATAAAGTTAGGTAAAAAAAAATACTAAAAAAAATATACTAAAAACTAGATAAAAAAAGAGAGGGTTCAATGGTCATTGATGCAAAAAATTGTGACCTATTCCTAAGGCTAAAAAATACGCCTACTAGTACAGTTGATTTTTAAATTAAATGATTTTCATGTTTTAACAAATTAGTAGATTGTTTTGTATTCTAAAATTACTGTTTTTAATAAAACTAATAAATTTATTTTTTTGTTTAAATAGTTTACATAAGCAACAATTATTTGATTAAGTTGTTCAGACAGCCACAAATTATCTTGTTTAATAGAACAATTTTTTTTTTAACTATTTCAGTAGCTATATTCTAGGTAGTATTCATAAATTGACAGTTTATTTGTTTTGAATTTTTTTTTCTCTTTTATTTTGCCCTAAAACAAACTTTTCAATCAAATTTTATTAAATTTCAATATTTGACAGATCATAGTTTTTTTTAAATTTCTAATGTCAAATCTTAAGTTTTTAAATTTGAAATAAAATTGAAAAAAGTATAAACACGCGTTATAATATTCGTTATATATCTTTATAAAAAAAATAGACTTAAATCAATCTACTCAAAAATATGAGGTTAATTGTAAAAAAAAATTTGGGGTGAGATGAAAGATAAGAGAGTTGTTGTAAATAATGTATAATAAAGTTACTAAATTTAAAAGTTTGAAAATAAAAAATTTATAAAAAGAATATGCTAAAATTAAATTTTTGGAAAAGAACAACAAGAAAAAGTAATGAAAGTTTAGTAAAAAGAATTAGAATACTTTGTTAAAATGGTAAAAAGATATAGAAAATTGGCAAAGAAAATAGGAATTAAAAAAGAGTGTTTGTATAGAGAATTAATAAAAAGAATTAGTAAAGTTAATTAGTAAAATTATCAAGAAATACGAGGAATCGATAAAATAATTGGTCAAGAGAATAAGCTAAAAATACAAGTACATAGAGCTTAAAAAGTAAATAAAAAAACTTATAAATAGAAAATTGATACATAAAATATTAGCTGATGAAATTAAAAAAAAGAAAAAATTAGTTTGAAAAAATAATGAGTAGTATAATAAGAAAAAAAAGATGTATAGTAATCAGATAAAGTGAAAAATTAAAATACTAAAACAATCTATTAAATTGATGATAAAGATAACTTTTGAATTAAAAAAGTGAAAAAAATTAAAACAGTAAAGGGGTTTCTAGAATGATTTTAAAAGATAAAAATTCATCATAAAAAGGATAGTTATCATGATAAAAAGTATGAAAAAAAATAATTTACAAAAAATGATTAAACTTTTAAAAAATAGAATATTAAAATAGAATTTTAAAATGCAAAAAAAATCATGAAAAATATAGAAAATTTAAAGTTTACGAAAAAATGTAAAAATTCTATAAAAAAGGTAAAATAATTTGATGAATTTAAAAAATTTTAATTAAATAAAAAGTCTTTAAAAATGAAAAGTCTAGTTAAAAAGATTAAATATGTAAAAAATTATTTGAGAAAAAAAAATTTTACTGCTTCATCGATTCGATTAATTATGTTGTTAAAAATGAAAATCGCGCATATAATTCAGGTAATAAAAGAAATCTTCTAATTAAATTAGCACTACTAGTAAAATGTCGAGTATATAGAGTTTTTTTTTTAATTTTAAAAAGAAGTTTGGTCACGTTATTTTCGCAATCCAGGTGATTGATCATCTTTTTTCACTGTTCAAAAATTACAACGTGAATTTACCAAAAAAAAACTGCTAAATTTTCTTCATCAAACTTTATTAAAAATAAAATACCCTATAGTATTTGTTTTGGTGTCATCTTTTTAAAAAAAAAAAAAACTAAACTGATCATGAATTGCTATGGGTGATTATTAAGTGTTTGATCATTCAGAACAAAAAGTCTAAACAAATTTTTTTTTAATTTCATTGTAACATCTATTTGTAAATAATTGAGTTTTTTGATACAAAAAAAATTAATTTTTTTCTTTAAAATTTTTGAGTTGCGTGCAATTAAAAGAAATTCATTTTTTTTTAAAATGCAACTTTATGAAATAAGAGTTAATTTGAAGAAAAGTAATACAAAAATATAAACTTAACACTTCTAAAATTAACTTCTGATTGATTTGTATTAAAAAATAAAATTATTGCAAACATCTTTAAAAAAATAATTTGATGCAGATAAAAAGATGTAATGAAATCAAAGAAATAAAATTATTTGATTAGCAATTGAATTAAAAATTTGATTCAAACAAAATAAAAGAGGGTCAGGTCAATCATTATTGAAATAAAAGGAAACCAATTTAAAGGTCACTTATCATGCACCTGATGATTGTAGCTGATGAAAAGGCATTTTAAATCAATGTCTATTTAGATGATTAGTATAAGGAGAGTTTAATGTAGAAATAGTTAAGAGAAAAAAAAATGAAGAAAAAAAAATTTAAAAACTTTGAGCTTTAAAGATGAAATAAAAAATGCTTTAAGCAACCTTCATTTAAAGGTGATGATAGTGATTGTAGCCAATGTTTTACGTTGAGCAATTAAATAAAGAATTATTTAATTTTTATTTATACTTGGGCATGTTAAATTATATTCGGTAGAAATCATAATTTTTATCAAATTACATCTCTTGTTAATTTAATTGCTTTAAAAAATAAAAACAAAAACTTAATTGATGTAAATTGAAATTATTTTTTTTAAATTGATTACCTTTTATAAATTTGATTATGGTTAAGCTAAGAAAAAACAAAAATAAATGAAATTTTTTCTTAACCTTTGTCGATTGTCATTCATTAATTATTTTTTCATCTTTTATATTAAATGCTTTTTAAAATAACTTGATTTTATTTAGTTTTAGATTTGCATCAATTAAAATTGATTTTTAATAACTAAAATAACTTTCTTAAACTTTCAGAAAAATAAAAAAAAAATTTCTAATTATTTTTAAAAAAAAAGCAAAGCACGAAGTTCTAAAAAATTCTTTAAGTAAAACAAAACCTTTCTGAAGTATTATTTAACAACTTTTATGTGGAAAATAAACCAAGGCAAAATTTTTTTTTTAAAAAATACCTGTAAATAACACCTCAATTTTATAATATTCATAAGCTTATGTTTTTCCAAAGTCTAAAATGTAATTTTAGTCAATTTTAGGTAAATTATCTCAATTTTAAAAATTTAAAGTTTGAAATATTTATTTATAAAAATTTCAAGGCAAGACTGAAATAATTCAATTATCTTAAATAAATTACGAAAAAAAAATTAATAAAAATTCTGTGTAATCAATTATCATTTCATAAAAAAGAAAAATTGACTAAAAGTTTGAGAGAATATAAAAACAAAAAAATTTAGGAAAAAAAATGATCTTTTATATAAAACACAGTTGCTAATTTACCATTTAAACACGTTTAATTTGATCATACTCAGCCTTACCTGAATTTTTGAATAAATTAAATTCTTAGCTTTACTAACTAAAATTTTAACAACCATCTTTTACTGAAAAAGTGTGCTGCCAATGAAAGCCCAATTGCTTTTTGCCAAATTTTCACCTCATTAACAAAAGAATGATTTAGTATATAAGGTAAGTTAGATGGTTTTTTAATATAAACTTTTTTTTCAACATCTAAATGTTTTTGTTTTTTAAATTTTTTTTTTTAATTATTTAAGAATTAATTTTTGTTGAAAGTTTTATTATTTTTTACCTGACAAATTTTACCTGCGGCTCATTTTATTCAATTTCTTTTTTTTATTTTGGTTTTTTTTAGGTATACTTTTCTATGTTTAATATTTATTTTTTTTTGAATATTTATATTCCCTTCAAATTATCTTTATCATCTGAAAAAAATATTTTTTTCTCATGATTTAAATTAAATTATCATCTTAAATCATCATTTTAAACCATCTTTTCAAATTATCATTTCAAATCAACTATTCAAATAACCATTTTTAATTATCTTAAAACTTTTTTAGTTTAAAAAGTTCTCAATGAAAATGTAAACTAATTTTTCAATTTAAAGAAAAAAAAATTAGTTCTGTTAAACTATTTATTCAAATTAAACCTATAGAGCTGCAAAAAAAAAGTTAGTAAAATGAAAAAAATTATAGAAAAATTTTCCTAAAACATAAATCAACTTATCATCAGTTTTTTTTTTTGAAAAATAAATTGAAAGATAATTTAAAAATGATTTAAAATTCAACTTAAAATGCAAGACCGTGATCACTTAAAAAAAGAAGAATTTTTTTGTTTTAATTTCTTAAAAAAAAATTTCGTGTACGTGTAATTTTTTTCAAATTATTTTATTGAATTAAGTGTGAATTTACGAAACCTATTTTCTTATTGCAAAGTTTAAAAAAAGATTAAAATCGAAAAAAATTTTAAATTTTAATCTAAATAAAGTTGAATTGAACTTAATTAAAGTTTATATAAGAAAAGTTTTAAGCAATTAAAGAATTAATTAGAGAAAAAATAAATAATAAATTGTTTTCTATTGATGGCTATAAAATCTTAATAAATTTAGGTTATTAATCAAGATTCAACTAGTTTGATTACCCTAAAGCAAATTAACTTTGAAACTTTTTTATAAATTAATTTTGAAAATGTTTTTTCAAAAATTAAAAAAATCAATTTTAAAAAAATCTAGAAAAATTCTAAAAAAAAACGGGTTTTTATCTAAAATTTTGAATCGGTAAAAAAAAACTAACTAGGAGTGTTTTTCTTCTAAGTCTATAGAGAATATTCGATATTAACAAAACTTTGAATCAATACAAGGCCAGTTTTTTTTTTGTTAAACAAATTTTTTTTCTAAACTTTATATCATTCTATTTAAATATTTAATCTAAAAAAAATTTTGATGTTTTTTTTGAGACAGATGTACAATATCGACTAGATAATCGCATCAATTATAAATGAAGTGTTTGCACATTTTTTAATCAGTTTTAACTTTTTTATCAAGCTTTTGCTTTGACATTTGAGAAAAAAAACAAGGTGAAATATTTCAATAAAGTAAAGACTAAAGCATGAATAGATATTGAAATCATAAAATATTCTAATACTTAAACGCCCTATAACAAGTATATATTTAGTTTTTAAAAATCTGTTTATTTAGAAAAAAATTTAATTTACAACTAACTTTTTCAACAAGAAAATTTAGTAAAATGTCAAAAAGTTGATGACCAAACAATTAGAAATGTGGTTTTTTTTTCATTTTTATTTATGTAAAAAACTTTTATAATTCAATTTCAAATAAAAAATCAAACATTTTTCTCTAATATACCCAAAAAAAAAATCAATGTAGTCCTTTAATTAAACTAATAAAATTTTGTTTTTTTTATAAAACGTTTTAATTAAGATATTCAGTAAATGTAATATAAACAGAATTTTAATATTAATGTCGATTGTTTTTTAGGTTTTTTTTTTAAAAACATGTCAAATTTTTTGACGATTTAGACAGGCTTTTTTTTTACTCAATTTGATCTTTTGGATAAATTTTTGATATTTTTTTTTGAAGTGTTAATTAGACATTGATATTACTGAAAATAACATTGAAATTCCATTTAGGTAATTCATAAACATTTAAATATGTATTTTTTTATTAAATTTAATAAACTATTGTTTATTATTAAAACTAATTATTGTTTTTTATTAAATCTAATTATTGTTTTTTACGTAAACTAGTTATTATTTTATATAAAACAAATTATTGTTGAGAGTTTTAAATTATTTGAGTACTAAAGCTAAGTATTTTTGAAAATTTCAATTTTTTTCAAACTTTTTATCTAACAAGCCCAATGTTTTTTCAAATGAATAATGTAAAAAAGTGAAAACTTAAAAATTATTTTTATATTTGATTAGCTCAAAAATTGAATTCTATTTATGATTCAATAAAATTGAAATATAATTTCTATTTATAGATGATATTTTACATTTTTCACATTCCTTATTTTAATCAATGCATCTTTAATGTCTTGTTTTTATTAACTGTTCTTAAGTTTAATTTCATAATAGTTTCTATTGAGTATAATCTAGATTGATAATCATTGGCCATTTATCAATTGATATTAAGACTAGGTTTTATTACAAGCTAATTTTTTTCATAAATAATCTTTCAGTTTCTATTGCTTTCATTCAATTTTATTTTTACCAGCTCGTTATCAATGGATTCAGATTTTTTATGGAACTCAAATGATAAAATATTTTTTAGGATGAAAAGGTATTCAAATTTAAAAAAAAAAATTTAATTTTTTGACGAAAAAAAGCTTAATTGTCTTTAATATTGAAAAAGTAAATGTTACTATTTAGGATGGCTAATTTTAATTAATAGTTTGTATATTGTTTGAGTTTTCTTTTTTAAAAACTCTTAAAAACCAAATTAAAATTTAGAGTTGTTATAAAAAACTACCAGTTTTTTTAGTCTATTTAAATAATTAAGAAAGCGTTAAATATTTTTTTTATCTGAACATTGATTATACATTAAAAAAATAATTAATTATAATTTAATTTAATAAGTTTGAACAAAAAACTTCATATGCTTTTACTAGGAATTAAAAACTTAAAAAGTTTTAATTAGAAAAATTATTCTCATCAAAATTCAACTAATTTTATACCACAAAGCTTCTATAGACGTACCCTTTTTTTTTTTTAAAAGAAATGCTAGTATCAGCATGTTCATCAATTTTAATTCCAATTTAATTAGTTTTTTTTTTTATAGAAACTTTTTAGATTTATCAATGTGTACATTTTGTTTTGGCTTGCCACAAACAATTCAGTAATTGAAGAGTTGATGAATCAAAGTTAATAATAAAAAAATTTTTAATTGAGTTCAAAAATTTATTTAAATTAAGTCTGAATATTTTTTATTTTAAAATTAAATGAAAAATTGAAAAAAAAAGAAAGTTGAATTTATTAAAAACTTTTAACTACGCTAAACAGTTTTTAATAAATAATTCATTAAAAAACCATCTCTTTTTATGAAAAAAATATCATTTTTTTTTTCACAACTTGCAAATTTTTTTTTTTCTAAATAAATCTGATTAATATAAGATTGAAAATTCATTTTTCTTTATGTTTATAAGAAAATATTTTAAAGCTTTTATAAGTTCACTTTCAAATTTTTATTTATCAAAATTTCTATATATTAATGATGCGAAAATTGAATAATTTATCAAACTGTATTAAAAAAAAACGTTACACCATAAAAAATAATTTATCATAATTGAAAGTGAATCAAAACATATAAATTTTATTCATTAATTTAGAAAAAAAAAAATCTTCTACGTTAAAAAAACTTCTGTTTTCTAAAATGTAATTTTGGTTTTATATAAATTTTTAAAATTTTCTAAAACACTTTAACTAACAATTCAAAATCAAATTTATGATTAAAAAGAACCTTTTTTTGAATAAGAAATTTTTGTTTTTTTAAGTTTTTTTTTTATCTCTTAAATTTTCTTTAATATTATTAAAAACTTAATTCAATTTTTTCATTAAATAGTAAATACAATGTAATTTAATTGAAATTGACAAAAACTAAAAAAAAATTCAAAAAATTAAATTTTTTTAAAAAATTTTATTTAAAAATTTAAAATTACCGCTTTTACTCATATATTTTTTTTGATATTAACGGCGGGTGTTCAAAACAATGTTTTTATTCGCTTTTAAAATTTTAACCAATAAATTTTTATTTTAAACTAAAAATGCCAAAACGTTTTAATAGTGATGATGAAGACAATGTGGCATCTAACGCATCATCTGGATCTAATGATGAATCAGATGATAGTGAAGACCAGATTGAAACAAAAAATCAATATAAAAAAGCAAGGGTAGATTCAGATTCTGATGATAGCGGCAAATCACAAGAAAGTAGTGATGAAAGTAGTGGAGATGAAGTTGAAGAAAAAAAGAAAGATTCTAGTGATGAAGAAGAAGAGTTTGAAAATAAAAATGAGCAAAAACCTTTAAATGATTCATCAGATGAAGAAAAAAGTGATAATGAAAAAATAGAAGAAAAATCTGAAGATGAAAAATCTGTAGAAAATAAGTCTGATGATGATAAATCTGAAGACGAAAAGTCTGATAATGATAAATCTGAAGATGATAAATCAGATGATGATAAATCAGATGATGATAAATCAGATGATGAAAGATCTAATGATGCTAAATCTGAAGAAGAAAAGTCAGAAGAAGAAAAATCTGATGATGAAATAAAAATAACAAAAAAAAAATATAAAATAGAAAAATCTGATGATGAAAAATCAGTAGATTCGAAATCAAATGAAGAAAAATCAGATGATGAAAAATCAGAAAAACAAAAATCAGAAGAAGAAAAAAGTGAAGCAGATGATTCTGACTCAGATGAAAATTCTGTTGAAGATTCAAGTCCAAAGAAAAAAATTTCAGCTGCTTTTAATGATTCTGATGAAGAAAGTGATACTGAAAAAAATTTAAAAAAAAATAAAGATCTAGAAGATATTTTTGGCGATATTAGTGATGAAGAAGATGAAGAAAAGCAAAAGATTAAACAAGAGCAAAATAAAGAAAGAGATAATCGACACATGTATCATTTAGAAGATGAAGAAGAAGAAGAAGTTGTACCAGAAACAAGAATAGATGTTACAATACCAAGAATCGTAGCTGATTTAGGAAAAGAAATTCATTTTGTAAAACTTCCAAATTTTCTCAGTGTTGATACTCATCCGTATGATCAGTCATGGTATGAAGATGAAATAGATGAAGATGAAATTTGTGACGAAGAAGGTAGAGCTAGAATGAAATTAAAAGTTGAAAATACTATAAGGTGGAGAAATTCTGTAGACAAAGACAATAATATGATAAAAGAAAGTAATGCTAGAATAGTTAAATGGTCAGATGGTTCTATGTCTTTGCATTTAGGTTCAGAAATTTTTGATATACATAAGCAAAATCTTCTCCAAGGTGATAATAATCATTTGTATATTAGACAAGGAACAGGTTTGCAAGGTCAAGCAGTTTTCCGTACTAAATTAACGTTCCGTCCTCATTCAACTGACAGTTTTACTCACAAAAAAATGACATTATCTTTAGCTGACAGATCTCAAAAAACTCAAAAAATCAGAGTTTTACCTACAGTTGGCTTAGATCCTGAAGCTAATCGTAATGAAATGATTAAAAAAGAAGAAGATAGACTAAGAGCTTCTTTAAGAAGAGAAAATAAAGCCAGAAGAGTAAGAGAAAGAGTTAATCAACGGGGACCAACAGCTTCTTATCTAGAACCAGATATGGATGATGATGATGAAAATACAATTTCATTATCTGCTATAAAAAATAAATATAAACAGCGAGGTCAAAGTTACAACGATGTTTACTCAGATTCTGATTCAGAAGGAAGTAATGATAGTATTTTTAATAAGAAGAAAACAAGTGCTGTCAAAAAAACAGGACGAATTGAAGAAAGTGATGATGATGAATAGATTTTAAAAAACTAATTACGAAATTTAGTGAAAATTAATTTTAGCTTATTTTTTTATCAAATAACCAAATTTGTTTATAAATTTTTCATGTAAATAAAGAAAACTTATTCCAAACTAAATTGTATAACTAATTAATTGAAAATTAAATCTTTATAAAATTGTAATAAATAAACTAAAGTGACAGCACAGTTTGTGACTGATCTTACAACTGTAGAACGGTCTGCTCTGTCAAAATTAGATTTAACCATTTCAAAATATGTACCGTCACTTAGAACTAAACATTTTAGTTTTAAACACTTGATACGAATAGCATCTATAGCTTTTGAACTTCTATCGGAAAATCTTAATGTTTCTGAATCCCATCTAGCTTCTATTCTTTCTATTTTCGGACAACTATTAGCAATTCCATCTATTAAACTATCTATATGAACTTTAGATTGAACTTTTTGACAACAGCCTTCTGGCATACCAATAATTAAAATTTCTAAGTTTTTCAATAAAGGCATCACTGAAACCCAAAACTGTTCAGCCAGATGTGGTATACCACTTAATTGTAAACCTTTCAATTGTGAACCTTGTAATCTGAGAAACTGTGTTAGCATTTCTTCTGAAATATTTTCATTGCGGTCTACATCAAATGCAATTAAGTTTTTTAAATTACCTTTTTCAATAAATTCTTTCATTACTAAATCATTAAAAGCATCTTGTTGACCAGCACCCAAATAACGTAAATTAGGAACTCTTGTTAAAAAATCTATTAAACATTCTGTTGTCAATTCAGTACCAGTTATATCGATTTCTTGCAAATTAGTTTTGTCCCACTCTACAGCTTGAAAATGTTCACTTTTTAAAGCTAAATTAAAACAAAATTTTGTTTAATTTTTATTGATTTGATTTAGTAAAATTTCTTACTTGTATGGCTCATTAATAAACATTTTAATCTTTTGCATCTTTGAAATAAAAGCTTTAAAACAGTACCATTAAATTTAGTACAATAATTTAATGCTAAACACTCTAATTGAATACAATTAGAACTGAAAGCTTCAACATGAGAATCATCTACAAAATTTATTCCATATAAATTAACCACTCTCAAATTAGGTACAGCACTTTTTAATTTATGAATGTTAATAACTTCGTAAATTTCTTCTTCTTCTTCTTCAACAGCTTTCTCATAAGTACCAATCAAATGTAAAACTTCAAGTCCATTAATAAAATTATAAATTTTACGCATAAAACCTTCCATAAAGATGACCTCACTTAAACAGATACAAAGTGTAAGCAATTTTGTAGGAAATGAATGTAAATCATTAAAATCATGTAATTGCATAGCAGTTGAAAAATCTAAAAGCAAATATGTCAAGTTGATGCATTTATTTGCTAATTCATGTAAAACTGTGTGAGTAATTAATTCCATTGGTAATTCAATATATTGTAATGTAGCACCTAATGTATTAATTTTAATTAGTTTGAAATAAAAAAAAAAAAATTTTTGTTTACCAAATCTATAAGTAATTAAGTAAACTAAAGTTTCTAAAGTATTCACATGTAATCCTGATATTTCAGGACGCAACGATACATGGGTCCATAATGAAGGATTAGCAGATAATTGTCTCCATTTTTTACAAACTCTAGCTAAACGTCCTATTTCACGATGAGGTAAATATTTAAATATATTTAATAAAACTTTATCAGGTAAATTATCAATAGCCTGTAAAAAACAATTATCTAGGGTTTTGATTAAAAAAAAAATTTAATTTTTCTTACAGTGTTATAAGTTTTAGGCAAAGAACCATTTTTATTAGCTGTCTGCTGCTGACTTGAATCTTTTATATTCAATAAAGCAGCTGATGAAAGATCTTGCATACCAGACCACATGATTAAAAATTGAATTCAAATCTAATTTGAAACAAAAATATCAAAAAGAAAAAAACATTTATATGTAAATATTTGTATGATTTGAGTGCCAAAAAAATTTTAACTTTGAAAAAGTTATTTTTAAATCCTATACACAACCTAGTTTTAACTTGAAAAATAAATTTTAATTTGATTAAATAATAGGTTTTTAAAAATCTGAATCGTCTAAATCAAATTTAGGTTTTTTATATTCTTCTGTTTCATGCAAATTTTGATAGTTCAAAAAATCTTTTGTAAGATAATTTGAAGTTGTAGGATAAACTTCACATAATGAATTATTTCTTGAAGCTTTTAAAAACTGTAAATTTGATTGCGCACTATTTATTAAAACATTATTCATTGCTAAATCATGTCTTCCTTGAGATTGAATACACCAAAATAATTTTGGAAAACGTTTTGCTAATTTTATGATCAAGCAATCATAAGGATCTAAACTTGTAAACCATTTAGGTAAAAATGACCAGTTTTTTAAAATTGTAGGCAGTAAATATGGAAATTTTGCTTGAAACAAATTAATAGTTATAATAATGATCAATAAAATTATCGTAGGTGTCATAATTAAAATAAAAGTTAATTGACCACTTAAACTTAAAAAAAATATTAATGCAGGTAACAAAAAAAAGAAGAAAATTAAATACACAATCGAAAACCATCTATACTTAGCTGCTGTTTTACCTAATAATTTAGCTAAAGGTATAGGTATTCTAGTAATTGGTATCGGATAAAATAATAATATACCAGTAATATTAAAAAAAAGATGACATAAAGCTAATTGAAATGTTTCTTTTATCTTATCGTGTTCAGCTGTTAAAGCAGCAAATAAACCAGTAGTTGTGGTACCAATATTAGATCCTAAAGTTAAAGGATAAATTCTTTCTAAAGAAATTACTCCTAAACCTGCTAAAGGTGTTAAAGTAGATGTAAAAACTGATGAGCTTTGAACAATTATAGTCATAACACAACCAATAATCAAAGCTAAATATCCAATTAAATGTGACCAAGGGGATTTATAATCAGCATTAATATAATTTTCAACAATATAAGTCATTTTGCCTCTACAATATCAAAAATTAATATAAATTAAGCCTTTTTGTAATTAATTAACTTACTTTAACATAGAATTTAATATTTTGACAACAAAAAATAAACAAGAGCACAATATTATGATTGTTAAAAATAATAAAATGAAACCACTAATTGAATCTCTAATAAAAAAATATAAAAAAATATAAAATTCAAGTTTGGATAAAAAAAAGAAAAGCTTACCCTAAGTTAAAATAATTAAAAATTGAACACTTTTCTGAACAACTATTAAATTTTTCTTGAGGCACTAAATCACAACATTTCATCAATAAAGATTCATTTTCATCATTTGTTTTATTATCTAAGCGCAATTTTTCTAGTAAGTCACTATTGATTTTAATTATAAAATTGATTGTAAAAGAAGTTATTTGTTTGAAAAAAGATTTGACTTCTGTCTTATTTGAATGGTTTTCAAAATTTATTTGTTTAATAATTTCACTTGTAAGCCATTCTAAATAGTGAGTAAAATACTCAAAAGGTAAAAGTATAAAAACTGAAAGCCAATTAAAGATATCATGTATTGTAGCTGCTGAAAAAGCGCGTTCAAATTCTTTTCTGTCTCCTGATTGCATAAATGAAACTAAAGTGTTTGTTACAGAAGTACCGACATTTGCACCCATTATTATTGGTATAGCATTTCTAACTTTAATCACTAAAAAATAAAAAATTTAATTTTTATTAGTCAATGTTTTTAAACTTACTATCCGAAGAAACCATTGTAACTACAATAGAAGTAGATGTAGATGAACTTTGAACTAGTATAGTAACTAAAATTCCAATCATTAAACCAACAATAGGGTTCAATAATAATTCACTTTTAGCCAAAAATTTATTAGCACTTTTTCCACCAATTAATCTAAAACTAATGCTCATTAGCTCTAACGAGCAAATAAATATATACATCAAAGAAAATAAGCTAAAAACTTTAAACAGCAATAAAACCTTAGGATGCTTTCTAATTAAACCTTTAAAAATTTAAATTAATAAAAATAACTCTTTTGAATAATTAAGACTTACTCTGTTCATTTTGTAATTGAACATTTGTCGAGTTGTTAAACTGTGAACCAAATAAATCAGCGTAATTTGTCTGAATCATTGGTTCTACTTCAGAAGGATCCACAACTAAATCAGTAGAAAAACGTTTGAACTTATCTTTATTATTAGATTCCATTTTTTAAAATAATTAAATTAGTTTTTTTTGATGAAAATCCATTTTTATGAGTTTTGATACTAAAAAAATATTCTCAAAATATAACCTACAATACGTGAAACCACGTTTGATTATTTGTAAATAAAAGAGTTCTATTAAAACTTGCGTACTACGATTTTCTATATTGTACCAAAAAGCGACTATTTAAATTCTTATTCAAAGAAAAAATTAAAAGAAAAGCTTATGTTAATTAAACAACTTAACTTCTATTAATTGAAATTAAAAAAGATGAAGATTTTTTAAAAGTATCAAGAAGATTATCTTCTTTCAAAGGTAAAGGTCAACAATATAGTAAAGAAAAAAAAATCTCGATCTCCATTTGACAAACTCAAAAATTGGCTTACAAAGAAAATTTTTGGCTCAACTCAAATTTATCAAAATTCCGAAACATATTTCATAAGTTTAATAATTTTTCAATTAATTCAATTAGAATTCTAAAATTAAATTTAAATTTGTTTATTTAAATTAAATTGTTGTTTTGTTAAAAATTAAAATTACAGTTTGAATATAAAAAGACACGCTTTTTTTATGCTCTTAATATAATCTAAAAGATGGACCCATGGTAGATTTAACATGTAAAGATTTGATGTTTTGCCAGTTCTTTTTTAATAAAGAAACTAAAAAGTTAATTGCTAAATTGATATTTTGGGCTAATTGATCAGGTGTCATTCCTATATTTCCAACAGCTAATCCCAAACATAAAACTTTTTTCATTTGGAATTTAATAGTTGCTTTAACTTCATCAATTTTTTCTACCATATTATCTTGATGTGTTAATAAAGTTGGAAATTTACCGGCTTTGTTTAAACCTGGTCCAAGCAATCTAGGAATTTGTTTTATCAAGGATTCTGAAGCTAAGAAAGCATCGTATTTTTTTGCTAATCTTTTAATTAATTTTTTGTTTTTGTTTAACTTTTTCAAATCTTCAACACTTTTAAATGGAATATTATTTGCTGCAGCTTCATCACAATGTTGTTGATCTGTTTAAAATAAAATTATATTAGTTTAAATTTTTAAATTTAGGATAAATTATTTGTTTACCTCCAAGAACGCAGACTTTGAATAAAGGTCTTGGAATATTTCTTAATTTTACGGTACCACTGAAACGTTTATCTCTTTGAGGATCGTAATTCTTTAATCCAATTTGTAATTCTACAGTTTGTAAAAACTTTCTTGGTTTTTCGTTTGCTTTTTCAAGCACATAATTAACACACTCAAAAAGTGAGTCTTTGCTAATTTTTGAATAAATAACCATCTTTACAAACAATACTAAAAAGGAAAAAAAAATTAATATTCAATAATCTTAATTTAAAAACCAACAAAATTAAAAAATAATTTAAATTACTCACAATTTTGACAAAGTTAACCAAATATTAACAAAAACAAAATTAGATCTTTAAAGCAGCATACAACTTGTGTTAAAAAGTAAACATGAAATTTAGAAAAATACAGCTTCCGTTTCCTTAGAGCAAGCCATTATTTTAGTGGAAAACTCACAACAACGCCATCTAAAATTTACTTGAAAATCAAAAACTACACCTAGTGTTAAATAAAAGCTTTACTTTTAGCTTTAAAAACAATTACGAAAGTCAATTTTTTTTCCACTCAAAAACAAATGCCCTCTATCTGAGAATTGAAAAAATAATTTTAAAGCGCAATTAATAAAAAATTTTAAAAGATTTTAAATATAAATCTGTGAAATAGTTTTTAGAGTTTTAGAATTGCTAATAAATTTTTATAAAATTAAATTTTTGAAATTTTTTTATTTAAATTATTTAATTGTTTTTTAAACTTCTAAGATATATTATCTTTTACATAAAGCTCATCTTGTTTTAATTTTCTAAACAAATTTAATTCAAAATCTGTAAGAGTTTTTTCAAATAATTCATCTTTTGCGTCTTTTGATTCTGTATGTATTTTTTTCCTATTTTGTTTTTTAAACAATTTCATTAAATTTACACGTTCGTAAGTTAAATCTATATAATGATCTTCTTCAGCTTTCATTGAATTAAATATTGGAGGTGAAACATAAAGAGCTGGATTTAAATTTTGGTTTTCTTTATCTACAACACTTCTTTTTTTATTTCCTTGACTTAACTTAAATAAAATACTTTCATAGATTTTTTTATAATCTAAACCACACATGTACAAATTCATTTCATAAGGATGTTTTAATTTATAAGTAGGTTCTTTTTTTTCAAAATCAATACTAGGATCACGAACAATGACAGATTTTATATCAAATTCTTTTTTAATTAATTTCTCTTTATCAAAATACTTAGAAGGATCAAAACTTGTATTTTTATTTTCTATTTTAGAGAATATGTTTTCCATAATTTTATTATTACCATCTAAAACGTCATAAACAAATATTATTTCTGGTGGATTATTTATATAATAATTATCTTTTAAACTTTGACTTATGTCTTTGATCATACTAAAAAGAATTTTTTGATAAGTTTCAATTTCTTTTAAATCAGAATAACTATAATTCCAAAAAACTTTTAAACTTGTTAGACTTTCGTTAATTTCAACCTAAAAAAAAAATAAAAAGAATTAAAATTTAGATAATTTTTTCGTTTAAATGACTTACATTATTTATATTTAAAAAAGGTAATTTAGAATAATTTTCATGCAAAAATATAATTTCACTTATATTTTCTAAGTAAGTATTATTCAAAATTTGTTTTTTTCTTCTTAAAATATTTTTACCTTCCATGAATGTTAAATTTTCTGATATACCAGTTTTAAATTTTTGATTTGAACTAGAACATTTTTGAATTTTTTTCTTTTTTTCAACTAAATTATTCAATTTTTTAGATCCACTAATCAAACTATTTCTAAAAAGTTTTTTTGGTAAACTATGTTTAAATCTTGAAATTTCTAAAATATTTTTTCTAATTAAAATTTGTTTATTAGAAAACATTTTGAGGAAAATTCTTTTTACCAAAAATATTCAAAAACAATTTAAAAAGAAACTTAATTGGTTTTTAGAAAAAAACTTGAAATTCATTTTAGAAAACTTATTGTTTTAATTTTTAGAAAAAGAAATCTTCTAAGTAAATTTAAACATTTAAAATAAACTAAAACATGTGTTAAATTAAATAAAAATAAATAATAACAAGTGCTGACATCAAGAATTTTTAGTTTAAAAAAAAATTTCTTTAATTAATAATTTTACATCTAAAAATTTTGTAAATAGTTTCTTAAGAAAAATTAATGTTAATAAAAATTTTAAAATTTAACTTTTCTGAAAGATATATTTGAGAACAAAATAATTTAATTAAATTATCGATAAAAATGTTTTTAAAATTTTTCGTTGAAATAAAGAGAAAAAATTATTTTTAAAACAGAAAACTTTTCGCGCTTTTCTTTTGTTTGATTATTTATGGGTTTGTTATCTTCTAGCTTTTTTGTACTCTTTTGCTCTGTGTACATTCACCTAAGTCCATTTTAAAAAAATCAATTATATATTTATAAAAATTAGTAATTTATTTATATTTATTTTTTTTTCATTTCGATAAATTTGTTTATGAAAATTTATCATTTGTATTTATTAAATTAGATATATTTTATTTTTCAAAATTTGGTTCTCATCTTCATATTTCATCTAGATCAATTTCCAAATGTAAAATTAATAATAAAATAAAGATTATTTAATTTTCATCATCAGCATCATACTGCCACAATAAAATAAACTCAATTTTTTTTAGATCATTTTAAATTAAGCTCATCTGTATATAAATAGTATTTTAAATTTTCTTTCCAAATAAAATAAAGAAATGGATAGAAGAAAAAATGAAATGAAAGAAAATTCAAATAATCAAAATGGCAACAGTAATTCAAATAAATCAAATGGTAACAGTATTTCAATTAATGAAAGTAGTACAAGTAATTTAAATGGATCACAATCAAATCATTTAAGTTCAGAAGATTTGAGTAAGCATGAAATGTTTTTGCAAGCTTTTGAAAGTAAGTTTAAATTTTTAAATTTTAAACTCAAAATTAATTTTCGAAATTTTCATTTTAAGAGCCAACTCAAATTTATCGGTATTTAAGAACAAGACATTCAATTTCTGTAAGTTTTAATATATTTGAGTTCATAAAAGATAATCATTTTTTTTTCATTAACTAGCCTACCTTTTTACATCGAACTTTATTTTATATGAAACATCGAATGTCAAGAGATCATTCTAAAAGAAAAACTTTTAAAGTTGATTCTATTCTAGATATGTTAATGGAAAAGAAACTAAACGAAATTAAAAAAAATGGGAAATTTGGAAATTTGTTAATTCAGTTTACCGGTATACAAGATAAATCTATAGGTAATATAAAGTTTAATTAATTAATAAATTAAATCTAAATCTTTTTTAATTTTTAGATACAAAATCTGTTGTTAATATCACTGTTTGTATATTAAAAATAAACGCTAAAAATAAATTAGAATCTGTTGCAAGTAATGAAATAGTAATAGGAGAATGCAAATTTAATTCTCTTTCAATTGATAGTTCTCATAGTTCATCTAAATTATTAATACCAAAGGAAAATTTTAACTCAAACGCAAAACACATTTTAGTATTCAAAGTAATGATCAATAAACCTAATTATAATAATTCAAATGGAGATTTTGTATTAGATGAATTAAATGGTAAAGATGAAATACAACCCAAAAAAAGAAAATTATCTTCTGAGCCAAGGAAATATAGAGCAGAATTATTAATATTAGGTAAAAACCAAGAATGTTTATTAAAAGATGGTGAATATAATGTAGCTTTAAATGACTGTAATTCAAATAATCTTGAATTCAAACAAGAATCTATTCAAGATAGATTTAAGAAAATTGTTTTTTGGGAATCTGCATCTCAGATAAATTCATCTTTAAAAGACATTACACAAGAGCCGTGTGTTTCTTTTTATTTAAACTGGTCTACAGAATTAACTGATAACATGTCACAACCTATTAAGCCTTATTTAATAAAAAATCAAGTTCAACCTTTAAAACAAATTGAACCACCAAACACAGAAAATAAATTTTTTTCAAATAAAAATAGTAACAAAAAGTTTTCAACAAATTCAGTTCATAATACGACAAATGGTTTTAATAATAAAGAAACAAATGGTTCTTTAACTCGAAATAATAATTCTAAAGTTGTCTATAGATTTATTTATAATAATCAAACTTTGCAACAAACTAAAGCATCTAATGATTTTAAATGTCCATGGTGTGGAGTTTATTGCTTGCAAATTTTTTCTTTAAAGCATCATTTAAAGTTTTGTCATAATAGATTAAATTTTAGTTTTTCTCTTGATGGCAAAGGTTATAAAATTGATGTTACAATTAATGAGGTTTTTGATGGTTCATATTGTGGAAATCCTCAACAAGATTTATTGAATTTCTCATCTAGATCTTTTGGTCCTTTGCAAAGGATTCCTGTCACACATATTTTAGTCAATTTAAAAGGTAAAGCAAGACAAATTTTAATTGATTATTTAGATAATGAAACAATGGATATTGATTTAATTAAACCTCATGTATATGGTCATAATAGATTATATTATCATTCTGGAACTTGTCAACCAATTAAACCCCATGAACTTGATAAGGATAGTGAAGACGAAATCGATCCTGAGTGGATGAAAATTAAAACCCAACTTGTAAGTATTTTTCTTTTAACTTTTGATCATAGTTTAAAAAACTAAATTTTTTACTAGATGATTGACGAATTTACTGATGTAAACGAAGGAGAAAAAGAAGTTATGAAATTATGGAATCTTCATATGATGAAATATAAGTATGTATTTTTGGTTTTATTTAACTTTGTTCAACTAATTTATTTTTTTTTTGTTTTTTTTAGTTTTGTAGGAGGATGCCATGTAGCATTGGCTTGTGAAATTTTTGTAAAAGAACATTGGAAAGAAATTATTGAACAAAATATTTACATGAATTTTATTCTACATCTTAACAATTTGTTTGATTATGGTTTACTTTCTTCAAGCAACTTAAGAATGATTATTAAAAAGTTTAATGAAATTAAAAAAAATTATTTGTTAACAAAAACAGATTAAGTCTTTGTTTTAAAATTAGAAAGTTATTTAATTTTTGTAAATTATTGGTAGTTTTAAGATTTTTTAAAACATCAAATGTTTATGTAAAAACAAAATTTGTTTTATCAGAATAATTTTTTTAATAAGCTGTTATATAATATATTTCAACATTAGATTATTGCAATTTTGATATATGGTTATGTTTCATCTCTTTATACCATTAAGCCATAATAAATAAAACTTTATTTTTGTTAGAAATTTTTCAAAAAAATAACTGAGTTTTTTCAGCCCATGAATTTTCTTGCTTAAGTAATTCTTCTTCAGCATGTGTAAAATCATTTTTAATATTAAAATAGCTACGAATTTCGTCAACTGTTTTATACTTAATTATATTAGCAATTGATTTACAAGCTAAATCAAATAAACTACGTTCATCTAAAAAATTAGCTGCAACAATTAATTCAAATATCAAATCTGTATCAATTGATGTTATAAAATTTCTATCAAAACCTAATTTCAAAAAAAATTAAAAAACTAATTCTATTAAGAAGCATTTTTAACTAAATACCAATTATTTGATCGTTTTTTCTTCTTTCTCTAATACTAATATCTTCTGGGATTGGTGGATCATTGAAATGATGTAATGAGTATTCTATTATTTTTTCCATTACATTACCTGATATATTATTTAGACATACAGGATTATTATCATCTAATTCAGAATCTTCAATTAAAGTTTTCAAAGTACCAAATCTTTTAGCTAAATTAATATCAATTTCAAAAATTTTTCCATCTGATGTTTTTAATTTAATTATTTTTAAAGGTTTTCTATCATGAAAAATGCTCATTTTAAAAAAAGACTTATTTGAAAAGAAAAATTATAAAATGAGTGAGTTTTAAAATAATTTAATTTTAACAATAAAAGTTTATAAAATAAAAGGAATCAATGCTTTTCTATTTTTTGGATAGTTTTCTTTAAAATAATTTAGATACCAATAATGAACATTTTTTGACATTATAATATGAGAAATTGAAACCCAATAGAACAATGATATAAAATTTATATTGTAATCAGTTAAAAGAACAAAGCCAGCATAAATCAATAACTCTCCAAAATAATGAGGACTAGAAACGTATTCAAATAAAAGATTTTTAGGTATAAAATGTTCAAGCTTATCTTTTGAATTACGTAAATAGGCTAGCTGTTTTAAACTAATATGTTCAATCAAAGTTCCAATAAAATAAAACAAAGAAGCAATAACAATGTTCCAATATGACGTTTCAGCTAAAAAAATTATAAAATTAAAATGAAATTTAAAAAATTTAAAAGAACTACCTTTTTTATTTACACATAAAATATTAAGCTCAATCAAAACAATACTTGAGTAAAATAGAAAACCAGTGATATAATGGAAAACATGTATTTTTGATTTAGAAAAAGATGAAACAAAAATACATTCATAAAGCCGACGAATAAAATGTAAATAAGTATAAAGAATTAAAAGATGCAATTGAGTTGTTGACAAACCAACTAAAAAAAAAATAAAAATTAGAAAGAAATTTAAAAAAATTTGTTTTTACCTAAATTTGAACCAAAAATAAACTCATTAATTTGTTTAACATGATTATAATCAAAAATATAAAAATTGAGAATATAAATAGTGATCATTAATGTCTGGTTAAAGACAGCATAATAATAGAAATGGGTGAAGAACCTAAAATATATAAAAAAACAAATTAAAATGAATTAAGATAAAAATAAAAAAAACCTTTTTTCAACGTTCAAAGAAATTAAAAAATTAACAAGAGTTGAATAATTTTCTTTTTTTTGTTTTGTTTTAGCCAATTTACCAAAAATAAATAAATTTTTAACCCAAATAATCTTTTTTGATGAACAAAAATTCGTTAGTAAATGAATTAAAAGAATTGTTGTGGTAAAAAAAATCCAAAAAATAAAAAATAAATTTAACCCAAACATGCTTTTAAAGTTCCTTTACAAAAGTAAACTTGATTTGAAAATTTTTTCATGAGATTCAAAAATGAGCAAACTAAATTTAATTATATATTTTTTATTTCAGAATAAAGTTTCTCAAGAAAGCATTTATATAAACAGTAAATTATTTTATAAATTCAACAAAAATTTATAAAAAAACTATGTATTTAAATGAATTTAAAGCACAACATATTTAAAACAAATTTTTTTGAGGTTTAGTTTATTAAAATTTATGAATTTTGTTTATCAAATTTATTAACTAAGCTAAGTAATTACAAATCACTAACTAATAATTTTGCATAATTTAACTAAAGTATAAAAATACTATTGTAGTATATACAATCAAAAGAATAAATATAATGTGCAGATTTTTAGTGTATTTAAGATTTTTGGTGAGACAAAAAATAAATGGTGAATTAAATAGATTAATTAAGAACTATGAATTTGTTTAATCTACTTCTTCAATAGTTGGTCCACTACCACCGGCACCACCAGTTGGAGCACCTCCTGGAGCAGCACCACCTGCACTTTGGTATAGTTTTGACATGATTGGACCAGAGACTTCTTGCAATTCTTTTTGCTTATATTCAAATTCTTCTTTTTCAGCTGTTTGATTATTATCTAACCATTTAATTGTTTCATTTACTTTGTCTAAAACTTTTTCTCTATCTTGTGAACTTAATTTATCTTTAACTGAAGGTTCTTCTAGTGATTGTTTCAAGTTAAATGCAAAACCTTCTAAACTGTTTTTAGCTGTAATCTTTTCTTTTTGTTTGTCATCTTCGTCTTTATACATTTCTGCATCTCTAACCATTTTATCAATTTCTTCTTTAGACAATCTTCCTTTATCATTTGTAATTGTGATTTTATTTTGTTTACCAGTACTTTTATCTGCAGCAGAAACGTTTAAGATACCATTAGCGTCAATATCAAATGTGACTTCAATTTGAGGTACACCTCTAGGAGCTGGAGGAATACCTACTAAATCAAATTTGCCCAATAAATTATTGTCTTTTGTCATGGCTCTTTCACCTTCGAAAACTTGAATTAAAACACCTGGTTGATTGTCAGCGTAAGTAGTGAAAGTTTGAGTTTGTTTGGTTGGAATTGTTGTGTTACGCTTTATTAAAGAAGTCATGACACCACCTGCAGTTTCAATACCCAAAGATAAAGGAGTAACATCTAAAAGAAGCAAGTCTTGAACAGCTTTGTCTGTTTCACCTGATAAAATTGCTGCTTGAACAGCTGCACCATAAGCAACAGCTTCATCAGGATTTATGCTTTTATTCAATTCACGACCATTGAAGAAATCTTGAAGTAGTTTTTGAATTTTTGGAATTCTAGTTGAACCACCAACCAAAACAATTTCTCCAACTTGACCTTTGTCCATTTTTGCATCTCTTAAAGCTTTTTCGACTGGTTCTAATGTTGATCTGAATAAATCAGCACAAAGTTCTTCGAATCTTGCTCTTGTTATGTTAGAATAGAAATCTAAGCCTTCATATAAGGAATCAATTTCAATAGAAGCTTGGCTTGAAGATGACAAAGTTCTCTTAGCGCGTTCACAAGCAGTTCTTAGACGTCTCAAAGCTCGTTTGTTTTGACTCAAATCTTTTTTGAATTTTCTTTTGAATTCTTCAACAAAGTGATTTACAAGTCTATTATCGAAATCTTCACCACCTAAATGAGTATCACCAGCAGTAGATTTTACTTCAAAAATACCATCATCAATTGTTAAAATTGATACATCAAAAGTACCACCACCTAAGTCAAAAATTAATACGTTCTTTTCACCTTTTCCTTTCTTGTCTAAACCATAAGCAATTGCAGCAGCAGTTGGTTCATTAATTATTCTCATGACATTTAGACCAGCAATAGTTCCAGCATCTTTGGTAGCCTGACGTTGTGAATCGTTGAAATAAGCTGGAACAGTTATAACAGCGTTGTTGACGGTTTTACCTAAATAAGCTTCAGCAGTTTCTTTCATTTTTGTTAAAACCATTGAGGAAATTTCTTCTGGAGAGAAGGTTTTGTTTTCTCCTTTAAATTCAACTTGAATTTTTGGTTTTCCACTATCTGATATTACTTTGAAAGGCCAATGTTTCATATCTGAGACAACTGATGGTTCGTTGAATTTTCTTCCAATTAAACGTTTAGCATCGAAAACAGTATTAGTTGGATTCAATGCTACTTGGCTTTTAGCAGAATCTCCAATCAAACGTTCGGTGTCAGTAAAAGCCACATACGATGGTGTTGTTCTATTACCTTGATCGTTGGCTATGATTTCAACTTTTCCATTTTGAAACACTCCAACACAAGAGTAAGTAGTTCCTAAATCAATACCAATAGCGTAAGACTTTGACATTTTAATTTTTTTTTGAATGTTCTAGAAAATAGCAGAAAAATAATCTACTAATTTTGAATATCAATTAAAATAATAAATTTAGATTAAAAGTTACTTACATAAATAAATTTAAGGAACTAAATTCTTAATAAGTTTTTGTGTAACTTTTTATGTAACTTTTGTGTAAGTAAAAAGACAAAGAGCTTCGCTTTTTATATTTGAATGCACAAAATGCAACTAAGTTAAACCAAACTAAACTGAACAGCAGCATGTTATACGCTGTTTCTTTATATACAAAACACATGTTTCTCGAATGTTCTCGATTCTTCTCGTTTTCCTCTTACTTACACGCTGCATGGATACTTGCCGTTTCCAGCCACGCCGCTTCTGCAATTGGTTCTTATTTTTTTTCTATTTATTTCTAATTGCTTAAAATTTTTAATTATTTAACTCAATAATTTATTAATTTAAATAATAGCATTTTTTAAAATCAGTGTCATTTCTTAAAAATTAAATTAAAAAATATTAAACGCACTTTAAGATTTGTTACTCATGATTTTATTTGTTTTAAAATTTCATTTAAAAGATAATTAGAAAAAAAAATTTTATTATTCTTAATTTTTTCCACAGAATGTTTGATTAAAGTTTAAGTTAATATCTGAATTAGTTTCTATTAACAAAAGAATTGTACAAAATACATTGTATTCTTATTAGTAGTTTGTTAAAATATTATAAAATCAATTACTTCGAATAATATTTATTTAGAGATACACATTAATATATTCTAAATTTAGATTTTAAAATTAGTATTAAGATTTTATAATCAATTTTAGAAAGAAGTTTGAAAAGATTTTATTCTCTTTTTCTATGAAAAGAAAATCAATTTCACACAACTTTTTGATTCATTATTTTTAAATTGTTCTGAGTTTTAAAAATTTAAATTTTTATGAATGAGTTTTAATTTATTTTAGTAAAGAATTTAAATCTATTTTAGTAAATAATTTTAAATCTATTTAAAATGAAATCATATTACAATAGATTTAGAAACATTTATTTAATCAGTTGTTAAAACTGGAAAATTTTTCTTTTAGATAAAAATATTTTCAAATAACTAATTTTTTTAAACACAATTACAAAATTTTGAAAGATTTTAAACAAAATTCTAACAAAAGGTTGAATTGAGAGAAAAAAAACTTGTACTTAAAAATAAATTTTCTTTCCAAAACGTGCTTTTCTTTTTATTCTTACATAGCTTCTAACAAATTTCACCTAAAGAAAACTAATCCTTTAAAGTTTCTAGAAAAATCCATCAGATCTATGTTATTTTCACGAACTTGTACTTTTTTTTTTTATTTTTCTAAAAATAAAGTTAACATGAAATTTTTAATTCTAAATTAAGTATTAAAGTTTGATTTAATTCGTCTTTCATATTTTTATGAAAAATAATTAAAAAAATTAAAGTTTCATTTAATAACTTAAATTTATTTTTTATTAAACGTAATTTATAATCATTATTTATGTAGTGGCATCTGTTTTCTAAAAAACAAAATAAATAATTTTGGAATTTTTTAATTAATCATAATTATAAATTGATGATAAAAAGATTTTTTGGTAAAAAATTATTATTTGCATTATTCATTAAAACAGTTTTAATAATTTTTTAATGATTTTCCTAAGCTTTAATTAATTAAAGTAAATTATTTGAATTTAATTAAAAAGCTAAATTATTTAAATAAAATGTTTTAACTTTTTAGAAACTAATTTTTATAAAACCATAGCTAAAAATTTTTGTAAAGAACTTTTCTCAAATTTTCAAGCATATAAAAATTAAAACTTTTAATTTTTTATTAACTTCAAACATTTTCATTTAAAGTATTTCACAAGGCTTTAACATTTTAATTGTATCCTTCTTTATATAAATCATATCGTGAAAATTCTTTATAAATTGACTATTAACATTGAAGTTATTTGAAATATTAATATTAAAAATTTAAAAATCCAGATCCAACAAAATAAATTGTTTTTAAAGTGGAAGTTTGGTTAAATGAAAATATCAAAAACTTAAATTTAGTTTTATAGCTTATTAAATTATAGCTAATCCAAAGAAAATTTTAAAAAAGTAAATAAATTTTAATTTAACAACTTTTATGATTTTCCTATTTTAAAATTAGTTTTTAAATTGAATCTTTATAAAATCATACAGATTTTTTCAAAAAAAACTAAATTAAGAGTTTAATTAATTAAAATTTAAATTAGAGTAAATTATAATTTTGGTTTATTTGATTTTTATTTCTTTTTTGTAATTATTTCTTTTTAGTAATCATTTCTTTTTGATAATCATTTTTTTTTAGTAATCATTTCTTTTTGATAATCATTTCTTTTTGATAATCATTTCTTTAAATTCATTTAAAATTAACTTTTTGGTTCATTTCCTAAATTAGTTTTCTTTTTATAAGATTTTCGACTGAATGTTTTTGAAAGTTCAAATTATAAGATATCCATCAAAACAAGACTTATGTATTTTAAGTTTCTTAAAATGTTTGTGGCAGTTGCAAAATAATTTTAATTGAGTTCTAAAACTTGAATCAACAAGTTTTAAAATAGTAAATAAATTTAACAGAAATTTGATTTTCATATTCAGTTAACCAACATCAAAAGTTCTTAAAGTCTTTGAAAATCTTTGAAAAATTTTTTTAAATCAAAATAAGAACTTTTTGAAGAAGATTCCATAAAAAGTTTATGTGAACTGAAAAAATTGTTGTTTAAAAGTTTAAGTACATTTAAAAAATCACTATTTTCATATGTAAATAAATTAAGTTGTTTTTATGTACTTATTTATCAAATGTATACATGAACTGAATATTTTGATTAATTAGAAAAAAATTAGCTAAGTTTTAAAGATAAAAGGTTTCACAAAAAGAGAATTTCATTTGTAAAAATACTTTAGATTTTACATAAACTATTTCTAAAAGAGTTGAAAATTAGTTTTATTAATTTAATTACTATTTTAAAGTTCTATGACAGATTGATTGATTAACTTAATTTAATGATTAAGAAAAGTAATCATAAAGTTCTTTTGTTTTATTTTTTTTTTATTTCTTAATTAACTTGTTGCAAAGATAAAACAATTTTGATAGAAGTTATTTCCAAAACCAAATAAATTGAAATTGAAGTTAAAAAACTCATTTACTTGTAAATATACGTTTTGACAAAATTTAAATATTTCTTTTGTTTAAAAATTTATGAAAAAATTTAAATAAAATTGGTAATTCATTTTGAAAAGACAATTTCTTAAGAGATTTTTGCTAAACTCACAGTATAAAATAATTAGAGTTTTATTGACTTATAGAATTTTTGAAGAAGTTTAAATAACCTGAAAATTGAGACTTTTTCATTAAAGCAATTTAAAAGAAATTAACTAAGTTATGAATTTAAATATAACAATTAAGCAAATGAAAAACAAATTAAAGATAAAATAGAAAACTAAAATTTATTTGAAGAATTTTTAATTAAAACAAAATGCTCTTAATTTTACTATGAAAACAGGTATTTAATTAATAAAAAAAGAAATTTGCTCAAACTTTTAGTTAAATTTAATTTTAATTACTTAAAATTAGAGATGATTAAAACTAATTAACAAAAAAATTCTTGATAATTTGAGAGAAGCAATAAATTAAAATTTAATTTCACTCAATAACTAATAGTAAACAAAAGAAAAGAAAAATATTTAGAAAAAAAGTCTCTCAAAAATTCTTTATTGATTTGTCAGTGAATAATTTAAGTTTATTCAGTCAACATTAAAAACTAATTGATACTTAGATCAATCATAATCAATGGTTCAAGTAACGTTAAACAAAGCTTAAAATTTAATTCAAATAATTAGTTTTTTAGGTCTAGCAAATAAGATCTAAATTAAATGAATTTGAAATCGATTTATGATTAATATTCAAAATTCATTTAATGTTTCAATTTGAAAAAAATTATAATTATAATGAATATAAAAAAAAATATAAGACTTTTAACCTATTTAATTTGAACTATTAATTCATAAACTATTTTTCAGCTGACAAATTCAAATTATGCTTCAAAGTAAAAATTTATATTTACTAGGCGGCTTGCTAACTGAATTTCTTTATTAAAAAGATTTTATTGGTTTTAAATTAACATCCACCAACCTTGAAAAAACTTACTATCTCAGTCGCAAGTTTGCGTTGTTTTTTTGTTTTTATATAATATTAAAATCCAGATTTTGCTGAGTAATTTCAAGTTTATAATTGTTTTTCAGCTTTAAAATTTGATTTTTAAATTCATTTCTATTCAGTTACTTGTTTAAATAACTTGAAAAGAAAAATTTCTCTAAAGTAATAATTTTCTGTTTGTTTAAAATAATAAATATCAAGCTAAAATATGAGTTGTACACGTTATCCAAGAATTGGCCAACCAGCTCCTGAATTCAAAGGTCAAGCTGTTATTAATGGTGCATTTAAAGAAATTAAATTAAGTGATTACAAAGGAAAATATGTTGTACTTTTCTTTTATCCATTAGACTTGTGAGTTTTTATTTTTTCACATTTTTTTATCTTAAAAAAATCTAAGGAAAATATTAATTTTTTTTTACTTTTAGTACTTTCGTTTGTCCAACTGAAATTATCGCTTTTAGTGATCGTGCAGAAGAATTCAAAAACATCGGTGTTGAATTGATTGCTTGTTCAGCTGATTCACATTTTTCACATTTAGCATGGACAAATGTACCAAGAAACCAAGGTGGTTTAGGTCAAATGAATATTCCACTTTTAGCTGATAAATCTGGTAAAATTTCAAAAGATTATGGTGTATACATTGAAGAAGAAGGTATTACTTTCCGTGGTTTATTCATTATTGATAATCATGGAAAATTAAGACAAATTACAATTAATGATCTTCCTGTTGGTAGATCTGTTGATGAAACTTTAAGATTAGTTCAAGCATTCCAATTTACTGATGAACATGGTGAAGTTTGTCCAGCTAATTGGAGACCAGGAAAGAAAACTATTAAACCATCAACAGATGCTAGCAAAGAATTTTTCTCAAAATCTGAAAACTAAATTTAAATTTTAATTGTATTACAAATTACCAGAATTGTTTTAAAAAAATTTTTTCTGATTTCAAATAAATATCTTAATGCTTATTTCTTAAAAAATTTTTAATTTGTAAAAATAAAACTAAGTTTTGACTAATACATAAAAATTTTCCTAATAATTAAACAATGCAAGGGGTGCTGGATTTTGCAAATATGTTACAACTACGGCAGATATTGAAAGCATAAAACTTGATATAATTTGTTTTGACTCGTCATTTATTCTTGCATTTGCAAAATTTACACAGGAACAAATTATTGCAAACCATGCACACCATTTATATTTTAACATTAATCCTACCATACTAAATAACATACTAAGAACATTCATGTATTCAGAAGTAGGATTATCATATCCACCATGTAATTGAAGATAAGATGGTTTAAATCTAAAAATTAAAAAAAATTAGTTTATTGAATTGTTTTTCATTTAAATTAATTAACAATTACCTTAATACCCATTGATTATTTTCAACTGGTGATGGACTTTTTGACATTTTCTTAATTAATTTAAATTATTTTTAGTTTCAAGTATTTACTATGATAAATTAGGTATATCTTGTCGAGATATTTAAAAAAAAACAAACTTAAAAAAAAAAGGAACATGCGCATAAAAAAATTTTAGCGACCTCTTCAATTTCAATTGGTGCACAATAAAATTGCGCTATTTATTAAATTTAAAATTTTTTTTAAAACTAAAACACCGGGTAATAATAAAACCAAAATATAAATTAGTTGAATTATTTGTTTTGAACTTGAGTTCTGTTTTTAATTAAGATTAACAATAAAATTATTTTCTAAGTCTATTTGATTATTTTGTTTGAAATTCTAAAAAAAGAAATTCTCTAATATTTTTCTAAACTCAATTTTTTCTAAATGCAACTGGTGCGTTTTTCTTAAAAATTATCTATTCATAGTTTTCTATTTTAAACAAGATTAATAAATCTATAAAATGAAAAAAATATTTCTTCTATAAAACTACAAAAAGGTTAACAATTTTGATAATTGATTTTTATCATTTAAATCAATAAGTTTAGCCCAAAAATTTTAATTCAAAATTACATTTTATTGATCATTTTTATTAAAATTTTTCAGCATTTTATTATGTTCCTAAAATCAGTTTAAAACTGAATAGAAAGCTATTGAATTTTTATTAAATTTTTATAAATCATTCTTAATAATTTTCTTTGTTCAAAATTTTTTTTTGCTGAATTAATAATTTTGTGAATCAATAATTTTTCAATTATTGTGCATAGAAGTTTTAGAAAAAAAAGCTCATTAAGTTAATAAAAATTTTTATTGTTTTTCTAATCAAGTTTTATATTATTACCTAGGTAAGAAAAATGTTTTAAATGAAAATAGATTTTGGTTTTACTTTTTTTTTATTTTAGAAATTGTCGTTAATACCTTTTAAATGCCTATATATCCTTTTATCCACAAAATTTTAATAAAAACATTGGATTTCATAAGTTATAAAGCTAAAAAAAAATTGTTTTTAGTTATTAAAAAGCTTCAAATTGACATTTCTTCGATGAGCACCGTTCAAGAAAAATAAAACTACCGTTCAAATTATTAAAGCCAAACCTCCATACTTCTCTGCTTTACGATTTTTGGCAAAGTGTTTTAACTACCCCCTGCGTAAACGTTTGTTAATTCTGAATTAAGTTCTAATGCGCGTTTACTATTATTTCTAGACAAGACAAACACAAGAAGTTTTAACTATGATTAAAAAGCATGTACAAGAAAATTTTTTTTCCTTTTTTTTTTATTTGTTTGTCGGCTATGTAAAAACAATACCTTTTTCGAAAAATTTTTTTTTTTAAAAATTAAACTTTTTAAATTTACTTTACATATCTAATTAGTCTAGGACTAGCAACAGTTCATAGTAAAATTTTAATCAAAGTTTTTTTATTACAAAGTTTATTTTTGTTTTTTTTTTAAGAAAAAGTTTTTAATTTGTTATAATCATTATATTTTTATCAAAATTATCAACATCTTAATATCAAAAATAAAAAGAAATGATATAAAAATATGTTTTACAATTTTTGTGATTTTATCACAAAACATTTAAATTATGATAAATTAATTTATTCAAAAAAGGATATGTGTTTAACTTGAGTTTTAAATAGTAATAAAAAGAAAACAAAATTATCAATTTTTTGTCTATCTTTGATCTGGTTCAAATTATTTTTTGATAAGTTCAACTAATCTGTCAAAAATGAAGTTTGAAGGTGAGTTTTTTTCTTCTTTTAACTAATTCATAAAAAAATAAACTTTTAAATAAACATTTAAATTTATTTGTTTAAAAGATTATAATAAGCTGATTATTTTTATTTGGTTTTTAATTTGATCATAATTTTAACCTAAAAAATGAATCCCAACTTTTTAATGAAAAAAAATTTTTTTTTTAGTGGAACCTACACATGAGCCTTATATTTTATCCGAACAAGATCAGGAATGCCTTAAAGAACGGAAATACTGGTGTTTCTTGCTTTCTTCATTTTGTACTTTTGTTATTGGTTTATTTATCATTTTAATTTTTCGTGCTATGGCATTTGTTTTTACATCAAATTCATCACAAAATCAACAATTATCAAAGCAATCAAATGATAATAAATCAGCAAACAATCAGTATGGAAGTATACCAAATCACCAGCAAAGTTTAAGTTTACATAATCAACAAAATCAGAATAATCAAAAATTAAAGCAACCATCAACACCACCTCAACAACCAGGTAATTTTTGTTAAAATTTTTTTTTTTTATAACTTATTGTTTTCGTTATTTTTCTATAGAATATGGTTGGGTAACAGATGCAAAAGACTGGGCTGGAGAATTAATTTCTGGTCAATCAACAACAGGAAGAATTTTAGTAAGTTCATTTAAGGTTTTTTATTCAATTCTTTCATAGTTAAAACTTAATTAGATTAGCTAATTAATTTAAATTTTTTATTAAAAATTTTTTTTTTTCACTAGGTTGTCCTTGTTTTTTTACTGAGTATAGCTTCTTTAATAATTTATTTTATTGATGCTACTAGAGGTAGATCAGCTGGAGGTCATGGAGATAATGTAGAAAGATGTCAAAATTGGTCAGACAATGTTACCCAACAAATTGACTTAGCATTGAACATTTTTTTTATGGTTTATTTTTTTATAAGATTTATAGCTGCTAGTGACAAATTATGGTTTATGCTAGAACTTTATTCATTTGTTGATTATTTTACTATTCCACCTTCATTTGTATCTATTTATTTAGATAGAACATGGATAGGTTTTCGTTTTTTAAGAGCTTTAAGGTAATTATATAAAATCAGTTTAAGAATAATTCTCAATCTTCTTTAATTCAATTTAGGTTAATGTCAATACCTGATATTCTTCAATATTTGAATGTATTAAAAACTAGTTCAAGTATTAGGTTAGCCCAATTAATTTCAATTGTTATAAGTGTTTGGTTAACTGCTGCAGGTAAATAATAATGATAAATAACTTTCTTATATCTAATAATATTTTTCTTAACTTTTAGGCATTATACATTTACTAGAAAATTCTGGGAATCCTTTTGATTTTAAACATCAAAATGTTATTGCTTATTGGGAGTGTGTTTATTTTCTTATTGTTACAATGTCAACTGTTGGTTATGGAGATATTTATTGTACAACTATACTTGGTAGAGCATTTATTGTCTTGTTTATTTTAGTTGGTTTGGTAAGTTTTTTTTCATAGAAAGGCGTTAATTATCTTTTAATAATGTTTAATACACTTTAAAAATTTTTAACTAATAGAACTTTGAAATAGATTTTAATTTTAAAAAAGTTTTGTTTATTTTATGAAAAAGTTATTACCTTAGGGTTTTTCACATTTAAAATGTTAAATACTTAAAATTACTACTAGTAATTACTATGGTTATTTAGTTCCGGTTGCGTGTTAAAGATAGGTTAAGTATAATTACAGTTGAAAAATTTTTTACGAGTGAACTCTTTTTAGTTCATAATTTATTAACTAATTAACGAAATTTTTGCTAGAACTTGGTTCTTTTTTAGATAATAATTTTTCATTTTTTCGAAAACAAAAGGCTTGTAAAAAAATTGAAAAACTATAATAATTTTTATGTTCTTAAACATTATTTCTTTTACATCATTTTTTTTTATGAATTTTGAATGACAAAAGTATTCTTTTTATTTTAATTTTAAAAAAACTAGGCGGTATTTGCCAGCTGCATTCCTGAAATTATTGAGCAATTTAACGTTCGAAGTAAATACGATGGTGCTTTGCGCCCACGTCCTGGTCGAAGGTGAATAAATAGAATTAAGAATATTGTCCCTTATTAACCTTTAATTGTGAAAATTTAAAGCTTTTTGATTTATCCTTTTTATTTAATTTTTATTTAGACCAAAGTTTAGTATAGGCGTTTTTTTATTTAATAGTTTTGTAATAATAAAAGTAGTCAACTTTGCTGCTTATAAAAACGCTTTTTGCTTTAAAGTGTAAAGTGTGCGATCATTGCGCTTAATCCGGTGTTCTTGAGTTTATCAATCAAAAATTTAGATTTTGTAAAAGATTTTTTTTAATAAAAAGATTAAAAAAACACTTAACTTTTAATTAAAAATCTAAATTTGAAATAATTAAAACTAATTAGTTTTGAAAAAAACTATTTCTCTAATTTTATATAGAACAATTAAAAATTAATAAAACAAAACATTATACTTCGGTTATTTTTGATCTATTTAACTTTTAATAACTTTTTAAGATAAACTGAAAAAATTTTGTTCTCTATCAATTCTTATGATTCTTATGTTTCTTCTTAAAAAACAAATCACGAATTTATTACAAGTTTAGCTTTAATTAAAAATATATTTTAATTTAAATTTATTTATAAATCAACAGGCCGTGTTTGCCAGCTGTATCCCAGAAATTCTGGACCTAATAGGCTCGAGACCAAAGTACGGCGGAACATTTAAGTCTGAACGCAGAAGGTTAGAAAAAGCTTTAAAAGATTGATAAAGTTATTTGTTGTTTCTATATTCTGTTATGTTATTGCTATGATGATAAAAATCAAATTCACTGTTTTTGTTGCAAGTAATACGCGCACTGCACAGCACTTTAATTTGATTTTTCTTCCCATTTCATTAAAACCTTTTAACTTTTTATTTAAACTTTTTATTCTTTTGATTTTGCATTTAATTTTTAGTTTATGAAATTTGTTTTTTGTCTTGTAAAATACCCCTTAATTTTGCAACCAATTTAGATTTTATCCTATTTTTAAATTATGAAAATTTTATTTAAACTTTTATTCATTAGGCATATCGTTGTTTGTGGACATATCACATATGAATCTGTTAGTCATTTTTTAAAAGATTTTTTGCATGAGGATCGAGAAGATGTAGATGTAGAAGTTGTTTTTTTACATCGAAAACCTCCAGATTTAGAGTTAGAAGGATTAATAAAACGACATTTTACTACTGTTGAATTCTTTCAAGGTTCAATTATGAATCCAATAGATCTTCAAAGAGTAAAAGTTCATGATGCAGATGCATGTTTAGTATTAGCAAATAAATATTGTGCTGATCCGGATGCAGAAGATGCTGCTAATATAATGAGAGTTATATCAATTAAAAATTATTCTGATCAAATTAGAGTTATTATACAATTAATGCAATACCATAACAAAGCATATTTATTAAATATACCTAGTTGGAATTGGCGTACTGGTGATGATGTTATTTGTGTAAGTGAATTAAAATTAGGTTTTATTGCACAAAGTTGTTTGGCACCTGGTTTTAGTACTATGATGGCAAATTTATTTGCTATGAGATCTTATAAAACATCGCCAGAAATGCCTAGTTGGCAAAATGATTATTTATGCGGGACTGGAATGGAAATGTATACAGAAAATTTAAGCAACTCATTTGCAGGAATGACTTTTGCACAGGCATCAGAACTTTGTTTTGTTAAATTAAAACTTTTATTACTTGCTATTGAAGTTGGTGGAGAAGGTAAAGCAAACTTTTAAAAAAAAAACAAATTCAAAAATTTAAATTTATTTTTAGATGGAGGAAACTCAATTGTAATTAACCCGAAAGATAATCATCGAATACAAACAAATACACAGGGATTTTTTATTGCTCAAAGTGCTGATGAAGTTAAAAAGTATTTGCTTTAATTTTCTTTACCACTGAAAACTAAAATTTAATTATTTTTTTAGAGCTCTATGGTATTGTAAATCTTGTCACGAAGATGTAAAAGATGAAAAATTGATACGTAAATGCAAATGCAAATCTTGTAAGTGATGAATATTTTAAAAAAATTTCAAAAAAATTTTAATGAAATTTTTTAAACAGTGGGTGCTATATTCAAAAAAGGAGTTCGTGTTGTACAAGCAGTTAACAGTAATATAATTAAACATCATGGTAAGAAATTGAAACTTTTAAAGCATAATTTTCTTAGCATTTTACCTGCATGAAATGTCTTTTCAATTTTTACAATTATTGTATTCTCACTTTTTAACTTTCGTTTACATGCAAATTCTACAATTTTTGATAATTTCCTTGAAATATAGCTGAAAAAAGCTTGTATCAAATGGAAAATAGTTCAAAAAGTTATTTATTGCCTTCATTTTCACCACCAGATGTTCCAAAAAGGACTAGAATTAGACGTACGAACCCTTAAACCTTTTAGTTGCTTTTAAAAATTAAAAAAAAACTTTTTAATTAAATTTCTATTTTTTTTTCAGCTGAGATAGATGTTGATGAAAATAGTAAGTGAAAATTTATTCTACAAAAACATAATTAAATTTTATTTTTTCTTTAGCTGCTCTTTTAACTCCTAATTTATCAATAAGTGGCTCTAGAGCAAATCGTCATTCTAATAAGCAAGTTAATTTAAACACATCTACACAACCTAATGCATCTTCATTAAATTTATTACCTTCAAACCCATCAACCATTGGATCTTCGACAACAGTGCCTTTTAGTGGAATTCATCTACCTTACGAAGTTAAAAAACTTATGTAAGTCTATGTTTAATGAAATAAAGTTTTAATTTTTGAACTTTCAAATAGGCCAGCAACACGTACAACTAATACTGTTACAACTTCATCTAACACAATGACGAATACAACAAGTTCTAATTTTATATCTAGAGAATATGGTTTACCCTCTACAACTTCTTCTGAACAAAAAAATAGTTTTGGTAATTTTTTTTGAAAAATTCTCAAAAAGTTTATTTTAATTAATATTTTTTCTTTTCAGTACAAAAGGATAAAAATGAAAACCAAAATTTATTTCAGCAAAATCAACAGCCTAAAACAACAACTATATTACCTAATGCTGGTTTTATAGATACAAAAGACTTTGATTTTGATCAAACTGAAATGAAATATGATTCTACAGGAATGTTCCACTGGTGTGCAGCAAGGCCAGTTGAACAATGTATTTTAGATCGTAATCAAGCTGCTATGACAGTTTTAAGTAGCCATGTAGTTGTTTGTCTTTTTGCTGAACCCGATTCACCTTTAATTGGGCTTCGTAATCTTGTTATGCCTTTACGAGCTTCAAATTTTCACTACCATGAATTAAAACATGTTGTAATTGTTTCAAATGTTGAATATCTGCGTAGAGAATGGAAAATGTTACAAAATTTACCAAAAATATCTGTTTTAAACGGTAGTCCATTGTCAAGAGCAGATTTACGTGCTGTAAATGTTAATTTGTGTGATATGTGTGTTATTTTAAGCGCAAAAATACCAAGTTCAGATGATGCAACATTAGCTGACAAAGAAGCTATTTTAGCATCTTTGAATATTAAAGCAATGACTTTTGATGATACAGTTGGAATGATAAATAATTCAAGCACCGATAATTCACAAAACCGTAATAAAAATTTAAATAAAAATTTTTAATTATTTAAACAATTTTTTTTATTACAGAAGACAAAAAAAATAAGATGTTAAATGCAGTTTCCAATGCAGCAACTTTAGCACAGACAACAAACCAAACACTTATTATTCAGAAAAGAGGATCTGTTTATGGAGCTAACGTACCATTAATAACTGAATTAACAAACGATACAAATGTTCAATTTTTAGATCAAGATGATGATGATGATCCAGACACTGAATTATATCTTACTCAACCTTTTGCGTGTGGTACAGCATTTGCTGTTTCTGTTTTAGATTCATTAATGTCTACAACATATTTTAATGCAAATGCATTAACCTTGATAAGGTCTTTAATTACAGGAGGAGCAACTCCTGAGTTAGAATTAATTTTAGCAGAAGGTAAGAAACTTGATGATCTAAAATTACAAAATACTACAAAATAATATTTTTAATAGGTGGAGGATTGAGAACTGGTTATCCAACATTGGAAACTTTAACTAATCGAGATAGATGTAGAGTTGGACAAATTTCTTTAAAAGATGGTCCTTTATCTCAATATGGAGTAAGTTTAATAAATTGTTTTCTTTGAAAATAACCCTAATTAATTTAATTTTTAACAGAAAGACAATGGTAAATATGGAAGTCTTTTTGTTGGTGCACTACGTCAATTTGGAATGCTATGCATAGGTGTATTTAGATTTCGTGATGTTTTAGGGAATATTGCTGAAGCTTCTAGTAAAAGATATGTTATTACAAATCCGCCTTATGAATTTACATTACTGCCTTCAGATATGGTAAAAATTAATTTATTGACAAAAAAAATTTAGTTTTTTACATTTTTTGAATTATTAACAGATTTTCGTTTTGATGCAATTTGATTCAGGTTTAGAATACTGCAAAACGGACCAAGAGACAAAACCTATAATGAATAAGCCTATACCTTTCACAAATAATTTAATTAATCAAAACCAACAATTGCCTAATTTAGCAAATAAAATTAATTCTATTACACAAGCGCAACCTCAATTAAGTCCTCCTCAAAAATCTACTGTTCAAATAATGTGCAGTACTAATTCTGATGGTCCATACTCTTTCATTTAAAAATCTAATCAGATGTTTAGAATAAAAAAACTGCAATGTTTTTTAAAATAAATTGTTTTTATTTTTTATACTCTTTTTTTTTGCTAATACTTGATTTGTCTAAGAGTGAATTAATTTTTTTTAATAAATCCTTTTTCTGTTTCCTTGTTAAACTATTTATAAATTGTTCTTCTGGACTTATGCTTTCTTTCTTTTTTTGAAGCATTATATCGTTATCTTCAGATGGATCTATTAAACTTCTTTTTAAAGATAAACCATCTTTTTTCATTGCTTTAATCAATTCTGCATTCTTTGTCTTTTTTTCTTCTTTGAGTATAGTAGATGTTTCATAAAACATTGGACATTCTTTATCAGTATTTATATGACCCCAATTATGACATTTTAAGCATTTAACATTACGTACTTGAATACCAAAAGGTTGATCTCTAATATCAGCATTATTTTTTACATAATTTTCTCTTGGCGCAACTCTTTGCCATTCAAATTTAAATTCTTTCTCTTCTTTTTCTTGTTTTTCTTTATTTAAACCTTTTGGGGCTTCATACATGAAATTTAATGATAATTTTTCTTTACTTTCTGTTGAAACAAGAGCTCTACTATTATATAAATCTTGTTCTCTTTCATATTGATGTCTTAATTCATCTTGTTTTTTTCTATCTTCAGCGTCTTTTTGTTGAGCTATCCAAACCTAAAAATAATATTTAATTAGCAAAAGTAGAAAATTTTTTTCAAAGGAATTAAATAAAATTTAAAAACTATATTCAAGTAATTTAAGTTAAACTAAAGATTGGATTCAGAAAAGAATTAAACTAAGATCAAATTTTTAAATTTTCATATGAACTAAACTAATTAACTCTCAACTTACTCTTTTAATATTATCATAGGAGCCAGGATGAAATGGCTTTTTACTCATAAAATTATTATAACCTTTACCCATTTTTAATAAATTTAGTCTGAAAAAATTAAGATTTAAAAAGATTAAAAAAAAAATACGTTTTAAAATTGTTAAGAAAAAATGTAAACAAAAACAAAAAATTATTATGATAAAACCCCTTTAAAAACTTTCAAACTTTAGTAATTCGAATAAAACATTTTAAGATTAAAAACTTAATTAATCAAATTTTTTTTTAAACATATCTTGATGAGTTAAATATTTTTAATGCTAAAAGTTTGTTATTAGTCATGTTAATTAAAAATCTTAATTAACGTTAATTCGGTAAGTCGTTATATAGTTTAAAAACTTTATAACTAAAATTAGTTTTGTAGTTTAAATCAATTTTTTTATTTTTGTATCTGTTAAACTTTTTTTTAATTATAAAATTACTTATTTATTGTAAGTTACATAATTTTTATTATAAAGAGTTTTGTTGAATAAAGTTTATTCAAAAACAAAATTACAAATTTTAATTTTTACACTCAAAGTTAATGGCTAAACATTTACAAAACTAATGATTCAGATTTTGTTTTTTACTTAATTATTATTTAGATACAATTTCTCATTTTTGATAAAATGATTCATTTTGAATGATTAAGATGACAATTTTATTCTAATTTTATTTTAACTTTTTTTTTCTAAAAATACATTTCATAATTGATTCTACTTAAATCGTTAAAACTATTTAAACAGTTTTATTTTTTAAATAAAAAGCATTATCTGTAAAACCTTTAAGTGAAATTGTTTTTTTTTAAAAAATGAAAATAAGTTTATTCTTTGTTGTGTTAATTTAAGTTTAAAAGAAAATGTCAATTCTTAACAATAAAAACCAAGTTATAGAAATATTTGAACCTCCAAATTTAATATTTAGAATAGATTTGAATTTAAAAAACGATACTACATCATTTTATTATATGAATAAAGAAAATGAAAATACTATTAATAAGTTAAATAAAAAATTATATTATCCTGTTGATTTATTTGAGTTTAAGATAAACAATAAAAAACTTAAACCTGAAATTGAAATTAAAGATTTTGAAATTCCTTTGATTAAAATTCCAGATCATGTTTTAAATTTAGCTTTAAAAAATGCTGAAGAAAGTAAGAAAATATTGGAAAAATTAGAAAAAAATAAAGTTAATTATCTTTTTGCTTATAAGTTGAATCAAAATTATGAGGAAGAATTTCAAGATAGTTCAGATGGTTAAAAACTGTGGTCAAAAAAAAGAACAAAAATTTTTTAGTGATAAAAATAAGTTAATTAAAATGTGAACTTAAAGTTTTATTTCAAACTCAATTTTTTAATTATTTTTTAATTAAAAATCTTTTGTATAAGATCCTTTGATATATTTTATAGTTTGATTCATAGGATATTTTAAATTTATATAAAAAATATTTTGTTGTATAACAATATATAAATGATGAGTTTTTATAATTAGTCTATACTAAGTAAATGAAAAAAAAGAAATTTACATTTTACCTTTGATAAAACATTACATAAGGATAAAAAACGACAGAGGAGAAAATTTATTCTAATTTAAAGACTTGTTTTTAGAAAAAAATATTTTTAATCAAACTCTAATTATTAAATTTTGAATGACAAATATTATTAATCAATTAGATGGGACCACGTTCAATTTAAATTATAAAAAAATTATTTAGCTATTAAATGAAAACTTTTATATCTTCAATTTTTTGGTTATACTACACAGATATAAAATAAATTTTTACAAAAATAATTACCATTTTCATTATTTTTATGCTTTCAAAATACTATTCAAAGTTATTAAACTTCAATATGTTTAATATATATTTGGAATATAATTATTAATAGATAATTAAATTCATCTAAATTGTATACTTGTATGTATTAATGTTCTTTAAACTTATGAAAATTATTTATTCTATTAAAAGTAATTTGCAAAGTTCTTGAAAATCTATTCTTCTGAGTTCAATTACTTTTGATTTTAAATTTATTCTAATATCAGTTATGCGTTTTAAAATTTTTAACAAAGACTTATGTTTAGTAATAACAGGTGTTTTTAAATGGATTACTACAGCATTACATTAAGTTGATACAAACCAAGAATAAATATTAATTATTAGTTTTTTTAATTCTCTACAATCTACATAAATCCCCGATTTTCCTCTGATGTTCTATTGTGTATTTCATCGAATTTTCTTCAAAACAATAATAAAGATAAACAAATTGACGTAAATGATTCAAATGAATTTAATGAAGAAAGTCTAAAAACTTTTAATACAGCTAATTTTTCTGAAGACAATGATGATGATGTGTTCAATACGTTATTTTTTACAAGAAATTTTGAAAACTTAAATTTAGTAAAAGATAATTTACCAGCAATCAAAAATTTTTAAATTTTTAAAAAAAATAAAAATTCTGCTAGCTCATATAACAGTAATAATTCTTTAAAAAGACCATCTTTATCAGAAGAATTAAGTTTAAGTAAGACTTGATTATCACTCAAAACATTAGGTATTTTCGTATTAAAAATGTTTTATATTTTTATTGATTAATTAAAACTTATTTTTAAATTTTCGATTTTTGTGTATTTCAATCAAAAAATTTAAAAAGACTCTTTTTAAAAGAGTTAATGAAACATTTTAAAAAGTTTACTAATTCTTATTTTAAAAATATCAGCTAATGGTTTTGCTATCAGCTTATCATTTAGACTTTGAGAGCGCTGTAAACACTATATGTTTACATATATGTAAACTTAAAATTATTTTAATAAACATAATTTAAATATTTCAACTTATAAGCACTTTTTAAGAAAAAAATGAGCTTACAATTATAAAAAAATTTAAAAAATGTAATAGTGGTATTAAAAAAAATCGTTTATTTCAAAGATTTTTTTTTACAAAATGATTTGAAATAAGGTTAAAAATTTGTTCATGCCTTTTCATTAATCTAACAAAGCCACAGATAAATTTTCAAGATAAATTGTTAAAATTAGTAGTACCTGATTAAATAAAAATTTAAAAAAAATTTGTTTATTTTGTGTAAATGAAAATAAATGATGAATATGCATTGATTTTGTTGGACATTTAATTTTTATGGGAAAATTTATTTTTTTTTTATTTAAAAAACAGTTTCAATTGACCAGATAAAAATTTATTCATCAAAAAAAAAAACTTAAACTTAACTTTTCGAAAAAGCTTTTTTCAGAGAAACTTCATTATTTTGTTTTGCAAATTTTTTCATTTATTTTAAAACTAAAGTTTTGGTTATAAAAAAGTTTTGATGTTTTTTAAAAAACACGCTAAAAATTATATCTCAATAGGTTTTCAATGAGTTAAAAGTCGATTTTATAAAAAAAAAATTTTAACCGGCTTATTTTGTTTGTTACAAAATAACACAAAGCTGATTTTTTACTCGTTCAAAAAGTGTGCAAAAAATTTAAATTAGTATTTTTAAATTTGAACTTGTTTTTTTTTCAATTTTTAAGTTTTATTTTTTAATTTTAACATGCTTACTGGTAATGATGTTCAAAATGCTGCTTTAGAAGCAGCAGAATTAACTGGTACATCAAATAGTATTGGTATTCATAAAGCTTTCGAACCTGAAGATCATGATTTAGATCCTACATTTAAGCTAACTAAATTTTCAGAAGTTAAAACCAGAGGTTATAAAGTTCAACAAGATACATTAAATAATTTACTTAAAGGTTTAAAATTAGGTAATCAAGCAACAAGTAATTTAATTTTTATAAAAATCAAAGCATATTTTAAATAAAATTTTTTTTTTTTGAAATTAGGTTTAAATCATAATAAGGAAATTAAGAAAATTGATCTTGGAACTGATTGTAGTATTTTACCTCTAAAAAATACAAGTTCTTTTTTAATTGAAACATCAAATGTTCTTTATATGTTAATTGATGATCCATATGTTATGGGTAAAATCGCTTGTGCGAATATTTTAAGTAATTTATATGCTTTAGGGGTTACAAAATGTGATAATATGTTAATGGTACTTAATATTTCTACTAAAATGACTGATAAAGAAAGAGATACAGTTGTACCAATAATGATTAGAGGATTCAGAGTAAATATTTTTTTTTATTTTTAAAATTTGGGCTTAATTATTTTTTAAAAGGATTGTGCTTTAGAAGCAGGAACTTTAGTAACTGGTGGACATACAATTTTAAATCCTTGGTCTAGTATTGGTGGTTTCGCAACATCAATTTGCTCTAAAAGTGAATTTATTTTGTGAGTTCATTTTAAAGTTTTTTAAATTTTTTTTTAAATTTTGTTTTCAGACCTGATAGCTCTGTTCCTGGTGATGTTTTAGTTTTAACTAAACCTCTTGGTACTCAAATAGCTTTATTAGCATATCAATGGTTAGATAATCCAGAACGCTGGAATCGTATTAAATTAGTTGTCAATGATGAAGATGTTCGTAAAGCTTATTTAAGAGCAATGGATTCAATGAGTAGATTAAATATTGTAGCTTCTCATCTTATGCATAAATATAACGCTCATGCAGCAACAGACATAGGAGGTTTTGGTTTACTTGGTCATGCAGATTTTTTAGCTAAACACCAAAAAAATCAAGTTTCTTTTGTGTTACATAATTTACCTGTAATTAATAAGCTAAACTCAATTTCAAAGACATGTGGAAATACTTTTACTTTATTACAAGGAACATGTCCTGAAACATCAGGAGGTTTATTAATTAGTTTTCCAAGAGAACAAGCAGCTTTATTTTGTAAAGATATTGAAAAACAAGAAGGATATCCTGCTTGGATTGTTGGTATAGTTGAAAAAGGAGATCGAAGTGCTCGTATAATTGAAAAACCTAGAATAATTGAAGTTCCTAATGTTGAAAAAGATAATGAATTATGGTGATTTAAATAAATTTATTTTTTTTTTTGTAAATTTTTGATGTATTTAGCTAGTATGAATTAAGTTTATTTGGAAAAACTACAATCATTGTTTAAAAATTCATTCATTTTATGTAAAATTCAAATTTTAATTATAATAAATAGTCAGCATTTAGATATATAAATTAATTTATCAAAATTAAAAAAGTTACATTTTTTTAAGTTTTTTATTATTGATCTGTGATTAGTGAACGACCCCTAAATTATATCTCCTCCTCTTGATATTTTTGTACTAAGCACAAGCAAAAACAAAAACATCTGTGAACTTTGTTCTTAAGTTAAGCTTGTTGTGACTTTTTCCATTAGTTAGTAAGAGTTTTAGAATTAAAATTAATAAATCAATAATTGTTTAAATATAAACTTAAGGTGAATATTAAATTTTTTTCTTTAAATAATAACTTATAATTTAATGTCATTCAAATTTTTGAAAAATTTTCTTTGTTTTTCTCAATTTTAAGTTTTTCTGTTTAATTTAATTCTATTTCCTAATTAATTTTTATTAATATTTAGAATTCTTTTCATTTATGAAAAATAAAATTTAAAACATTCTTTGTTATCTACTTTTAATTCTAATTTTTCTTTTTTATTTATCTCTATTATCGTTCAATAAACTCTTTTCTATTTTTATTGAGTTTTTTTTTATGAAAAATTCTAGTTTTAAGAAAAAAATATTTTCTTTTTAACTCAACCGTATTTTTAAGCTAATTGTCAAAATTTTATATTGATTTATAAAGAATGTTATAAAGCTTATTAAGTTTTCAAAATGATTAACTCAATTGGTTAAGTATTAACTATTTTTTATTTTTGTCATTCAATAGTTCAAATATTTTCAATTTTAGGATTGTGAGCCTTTTAAAAAAAAATTTTTTTGTCAGACATAAGATTAATTTTATTTTTAAATTTTTTTTTTGTTTTATATTTCTAAGTAAATTAAATGATAGAAGACACATTTACATATGAAATTTGGTGAAAACCATTTTTAATTGAAACAAAGAAAAGGGGTGGGTTATAAATCATTTTACTTAAATTAAATTTGAAAATAAAAAAACAAAATAGGTTTACCTAAATCAAAATTATTTTAAATGGTCTGTTTATTAAGATTTGAGTAAAAAAAGAAAATTTTAACTTAATCAAATTTTATTAAATACAGATTCATTTAATCAAAATAATTTAAATTAATATTTGAATTTTTTTTGTGAATTGAATTAAAAATCTTTTTACAATTTCAAAATTCATTTTTAACGATCTTTTATTTGATTAAAGTTCAAAATTTTATTAGTTTAAGTTAAAATTTGATTTCAGAAGTAGTATTTTAGATTTTTTAAAGTTTTTTTTTTAGAAATTTTTTGATTTTTGTTGACTTAAAAGTTTTGTTTTGAAAAAAAGTGTAAAAAATAGTTATTTTTTAATTAAAAAAAAAATGTTAGAAAAAGAAACAAGTAGTTATAGTGAGATCAGTTCAACTACTGATCCTTATGAAGAAATTGATTGTACGTAATTAAGCATACAAAAAATCAACTTTTTAAAATAAGGATTTAAGTTTAAAGTTTTAATTAATTTCATTTTTTTTCTTTATTTTTTTAGCCAACAGAGTTTTTAATATGAATTTGTCTGAACCAGTTAGTATTAACAACGTAGATAGTACTCAAGATCAAATGCCTTCATCAGAAAATAATTCAAGTGAAACCGACTTAATAAATACAGAGGAAACAGATCAAGTATCAGATGTAAATTTTGTAAATGAAAAAAAATTTTCCTACTCTAGGGTAAGAGTTATTTTATTTTAAATAAAAAAAACTAATTTAAATTTTTTTAGGATGAGTTGATTGAATTCTCAAAACTAAGTTATTGTAATATTTGTCCAAATTATTTAAAAGAAAATTCAATGTTCCCTAAAAGAACAAATAAAAATTTAGAAAAGCCTATTATTAAATTTGTTTACCAAAACACAAATAAAGAACCAGGTTTAATATTCAATATGCATGATAAATTGGTTGCTAATCATATGAATCGAATGAATGAGGATGAAGTTGATCCTGAATTTAATAATGAAAATATGGAACATGTTGATAATAAAATTAAAAAATCGTTCTATGATAATAAGATTAATATAAATCGTTTCAATGATAAAAATAATGATCAATTCAATAGGTTTGAAAACGATTTTAACAAAAATATGGTTAATCAAAAAAATTATAATAATCACAATCCTAAAAATAACAATGGGAATAGATTCTATGAAAGAAACCAATATTCTAAATTTGAAGATAGAAAAGATGGTAGAAATTTCTTAAGAAGTAGAGGAGAAAATTTAAATCAAAACTTCGCTTCTTTCAGGCAATCTTCTTATCGTAATACAGATTATATGAATAACAAAAACTTAAATGAAGAAGAGCCTGAATGGTTTAAAGAGGGTCCTATTAGTCAACATGATACAGTTGAACTTAAAGGTTTTGATGATGATGAAAGTCATAACACTAACAAAAATTGTGGTTCCAACACAAATAATATGAATAATAATCAAAATGATTTACCACAATATAAAAATGATTCGCATGATAAAAATCATTTAAATAATATGGTCTTTGATTTGTTAGATGAAAATGGTTATGATAACACGTTAAAAGAAAATGTATATTCAAGTAGGTCTGCAAAATGGTTCAATAATCCGGCAAAAAAAATTGAAAAACCAAAAGATAAAAATATTACCTGTAGTAATGTTAAAAACTTGTTAGCTAGTGGAATAAGTCACCAAATTAACCAAGTTCCGGTTAACCAAATGAATACTCAAGCTTATAATTCTGGAGAAAACTTTTTTGGTTCTAAAACTGATCAGCAATTAGCTAATATTTTGCAAAAAGCGCGAATTAATATAAATAATTTAATGGTACAAAAAGATATTAATAAAAATAGTATTATGAAGGGTCAAGTAAAAAGCGTTGAAGAATTAGAAGCAAGTTTCTTAAATAATAATAACGTTAAAAAAGAATCAGAAGTTATGAATTCAATGGAGTTTTTACAAAAATTGCAACTAAATGATAAAAATATTAGGCAAAGTAAAGAAAATGAAAGCAAGCTTAATCCTGTTGTGATGAATTTGTTAGATGATGCTCAAAAACAAATGAATTTGAATTACTTGCAAAACATTATTCAAAATAATAATAATATTGAAAATAACACAATAAACCAAATTCATAATAATAAATTAAATAGATTTATGCCTACATCTGTAATCAGAAAAATTGCTAAGGATAAAAATTCATTTATTAAAGGTATAGGAGAAGCTAATTTTGAAACAGTAACTGGAAATCATGTTAGTGAAAGATCCATTTTAAACAGAAGTAATGTTCAAGATAGTTTCCCGCAAAAAGAAATGTTCCAACAAGATCAAAAGTTTAATTTTTCTAATTTTGCACTTGCAAATAAAAATTTACAACAAAAATTTTTACAAAATAATTTGCCTGTTTCAGTAAATCGTCAGCAACAATGGCCTCTAAATGCACCTAATCAAGTTTTTAATAATGTTGATAATCATTTAAATCAATTTAAAAATGATGAAAAAACTAATATAGATCCTAAATCTTTGGTTTTATCTAAAATATTAATTAAAGCAACAAAAAACAACCCTCAAAGCTCTAATTTCATTTTATCATGCTTAGAGAATTCTGCACAAAGTAAGATAATTTAAATTTTGAAATAATTTATCAAAAAGCTTGAATAACTAATTTTTTTTTATTTTAGATGGTGAAGTTAAAAATCCAAATACCCAAAATGATAATCAAAAGAAATTAATTGAAATTTTACAAAAAGCTTCTAATAATTTTAATAAAAATAATGTTGGGAATAAAATAAATCATTGGTTTCAACATGAATTAAAAAAGAATAATGATCCTAATTTTTCCCCAATAGTCAAAGAGAATGTTTTCACGTTGGAAGAAATTGAGAAAAAGTTAAAAATTTAATTTTTTTATTTTAAGAGATTCAATTTTTGTTAAATATTATTTAAGGAAAAAATTAATTTTTCAAAATACTTAAAATTGTTTTTTTAGAATCGATCTATGATCGAATCACTTTTTTTTTTATTATTATTTAATACTAGATCTCTTTGTATTAAAAGAACTTTGTTTTTTTATTAAGTTTTTTTAAGTCTTATTTAAAAATAAACAATAAATGTGATACATGATATTGTAATTAAAATTATCTAAGGCAATAAATTTTTTATACAAAAAAGATCCATAACAAATTTTTTTCATATTTTTGTGAGAATAGCAAACTTGAATTTGCATTATTTGTAAAAATAAGAGCCTTTTTAAATGTAAATTCGGCTTAATTTTCTTTAGCTTTTATATAATTTGTTTATCGAATGAAACATCTCGTTTATTTTTGTTATTATTTAAAAAAAGGATGAAAACTCCCATTTTTTATAATCAAAAACTTATCCATTAAAATTCATAAATTTATTTGTGCTTAACAAAGTTACTATTTCAATTTAATTTTTCTACTGTAAAGCCAATTGATTTTTTAAATTTATTATGTTGAATTTTTTTATAAGTTTTTAAGATAAATTTTTATCAATTTTTTACTCAAAAAGAAAATAAAAATAAGAAAAGCCGTTTTTTTCTTTCTTTTTTTTTAGTCTTAACATGTAATTCATCAGATTTTTTTAAAACTATTTAATAACAAATTTAAAAATTTTCTTAAACCAAATAGGAGAAATTAATTAAAAATTTAAAAATTATTAAAATGAAATCAATAAACTTACCTGCTAATGAAGATCAAGACAAGCTAATTGAAGCTTTGTCTATGGTACGAAAGCATAATAGTCAAATGCAAATGTCTCTTGATACAGGTAATTGAAAAATTATTTTTTTTAATTTTAAATTATTTTTGAAATTTGATTTTTAAGGAAAACTTATGGATGGCTTGAAAAGTGCATCTAATATGCTCACAGAATTAAGAACATCTTTACTAGGTCCTAAATCTTACTATGAATTATATATGAATGTTTGTGATCGTCTTGTATTTTTAGAAACTTGTTTATTAGAAGAGTTTAAACGAGGTAGAAGATTAGCAGATCTTTATGAGCTAGTTCAATATGCTGGAAATATTATTCCAAGATTATATTTATTAATTATTGTTGGTTTAGTTTATATGAAAACAACTCCTGGTTGTAGAAGAGATATATTAAGAGATTTAGTTGAAATGTGTCGTGGTGTTCAACATCCATTAAGGTATTATTTAAATTTTTTTTTTATTAATCAAGTTAATTTTTATTCTTTATTAAAGAGGTTTGTTTTTGCGTAATTATTTGTTGAGATCTTGTAGAAATGTTTTGCCTGATGTAACTGTAGAAGATGTATCCACAGATAATCAAGATGGTGAAGATTTTCATTCTGGAACAGTTGAAGATTCTGTTGAGTTTATTTTATTAAACTTTGCTGAAATGAACAAATTATGGGTTAGAATGCAACATCAAGGTCATTCAAGAGATAAAGAACGAAGAGAAAAAGAAAGGTTAGAATTAAGAGAATTAGTTGGTACTAATTTAGTACGTTTGTCTCAATTAGAATCAATTGACATTAATAGATATGAAAAAATTGTTTTACCTGGCATTTTAGAACAAGTTGTCAGTTGTCGTGATGGAATAGCTCAAGAATATTTAATGGAATGTTTAATTCATGTTTTTTCAGATGAATATCATTTAAGTACCTTAAGTCCTTTCTTAAATAGTTGTGCTCGTTTAGTAGAAACTGTTAATGTAAAAAACATAATTATTGCCTTGATTGATCGTTTAGCTAGTTCCAAAGATATTGAATTACCAGATGACTTATTTGACACTTTTTCAAAACAAATAATGAATATTAAAATGTCTCGACCAACAATGCCTTTAGAAGATTTAATTTTAATGCAAGGTTCTTTGATTAATTTTAGCATAAACAAAATTAACGATTTAGAAAAACGTGAACAAAGTATGGATTCAGTCTTAGGAGCAACTTTAAATGTTATTCTTGAAAAACTTCAAGGCTCAAAAATAAATCATAAATCAGCTGTTGGTAAAGAATTATCTAAATTTTTAACTATTCCAATTACACCAATACCATCAATGAAGCCTTATTCTATGACTTCTATTAAATTAGCTATTAAATTAAAATATTTTAAAGAAATCTTGAAACAAGTTTGTGATTACGAGATTCAAAAAAGAATTGCATTATTTTTATTAAACACAACTTTAGATACTGAATTAGAAGAGAAAATTGTTGAAGAAAATAGATTATCATTAGAAGAAATCGAATTATTTTTAAATGTAATTTGTGAGCCATTACGTATTGATTTAAATAAAATAGAAAATAAAAAAAATATTCAAAATGATAAAATAAATGATATTGTTGAGGATTTAGATGATGAATTTATTGAAGAACAAAATTTAATGGCTAGGTTTATTCATTTTATGTTATCACCAATTTGTACATCACCAGATGACTTAGATAATCAATATTTAATTTTATCTGCAACTAAAAAAAGTCTTAGCGCAGGAACAATTAAGCATATTAAATTTACTTATCCTTCATTAGTTTATGAAGCTTTAAAATTAGCATTAAAATATTCTGATGCTGGAGACAAATTTGAAAAATGGGAAGAAAAATGTTCTATTATTTTTAAATTTGTCCATCAAACTATTAAAACTTTAATGGAAGAAAGTAGTTGTGCTTATTTATGTTTAAAATTATTTTTACAGGCAGCTTTAAATGCAAGTAAAACTAAAATTAAAAATCATGAAGTTTTTTCTTATAATTTTATAAGTCAAGCATTTTCTATTTATGAAGAAGAAATAGTTGAAAGTAAACAACAATTAGCATTTTTATTATTAATGATTGGGTCATTGAAAGAAATTGATTTTAAAATGGAAGAAAATTTAAATCCGTTACGTAGTCAATGTAGTTTGAATTCATCTAAATTAGTTAAAAAATCTGATCAAGTTAAAGCAATTTTAAATACAACAGTTTTATTTTTTAACAACAATCAATTAGAAAGTGGAGGAATTAAATTAATCAAGAAATGTATAAGAATAACAACAACTACATTAGATCAAGAACTACAAGTACAATTATATGTAGATATTTTATCTCATTTAACATTATTTGCAAATTGTGAAAATCAAGATGAAATTTTAAAATTAGTAAATGGTCTTCAAGAGAAAATTGAAGAATTAAAAAGTGAAGTTGCATTGACTGAGTTAATTGAAAAGCAGTATTATAATAATTTAAAAACTTGGAATAAAAATGATTTAAATAAAGAAGAAAATGGTAATAAAGAAGAATTGTCAACTTGATTTGTTTCAATAAAAAATCAAAAAAAATTATTTAAAGTTTATTTTTATTTTAAGTTTTTTAATTACAAATATTTAACAAATTAAATTTTGAATATAAAACAAATTTTAATTTTTACTTGAATTTTGTGTTGAATAAAATAAGAAGATCATTGTTATTGAATTAAGTAACCACTAAATAGATGAAAATATTTTAATAAAAGTTTATATAAAATTTAATTTAATTTTTATATTAATTTCAATTTTTATATTAATTTTAATTTTTACAAATTAATTTAATTTTTGAAATTAATTTTTTTAAATTTAAAAACTTACATCGAAAATGAATGCACTTGTAAATCTATAAAAACCAAATCCTCCAAATGATAAAGGAAATTCAATTTGATTTATATAAAATATATTACTTGACTTTATTTTAAGCCTTATATTCGATTTTACAGTCAATAATGAATATAATGCATTTTCGAATTTATTTTCCTATAAAAGTTTTAAAAAGAAAAAAGTTAATAAGTTTACGTAGGATTAAGTTTTCTTCACAAAGTATTTCTAGTGTAAAAAATTTTGAATTATTGAAAATATTTTTACTAGTTCTAAAACTTATTGTTCATGTAATTGAAAAATTTATAAGGTATCATACTTATCAATAATACTAAAGATTAACTTACAGAATGAATAAAAATTGCGTTTGCTAAACAAGCACTAAAAGATGTGCATATAATTGTTTGACTATAAGCAATTATAAGTAAAACTTTAAAAAATAAATGATTTGCTTCTAATAACATCATATATGGAAAAAATAATGCAACCATCAAAATTGCTGTATAAAAACCAAATACACTACGATTTGCTAGATATTGATTTGCTTCAAAAAATTTTAAAATTGAATTGAATTCTAATAAACAATTATATAATTGATTATTAAATGTTTTAACTGTTACAGGTAAAAATTTTAATTTTTTTAATTTTTCTTCTAATGCATATAATCTGATAATTAAAAATGAACAATTTGTTATAAATATACTATAACATGTTATAGCTGAGAAAGATGAATATTTAAATGAAGTTAATGTTGATATTGATAATGGTAATGAAATTAAGTAGAAATAGTATGAATCTAAATTTATAAAAGCTAATATTGAACAACGAAGTATCAATAATTGTAAAACAACAACATAAACCCATGATAATAAATTTGCAAATTTATCAAAAATGAATTCAATTAAAAATATTCTATTAACCCATTTTGTTGATAATTGATAAATTAGAGCTAATTTCTTCTTATTTTTTATTAATAGATAATTTAAACATTCTATTTTTTCAGAATGAAAACTAAAATAATAAAAATAGTAATGTGAATGTATCATTGATAAATGGATTAAAACAACACCAAGATTAAATAATCTTTGAATTAAATCGTCATCTGTCATATGCATTTGTATTAAATAAAAACTTGAATCAGGATAAAATATAATGAAAATAGTTTTAATTGATTCAAAACTAGATATTAATATTGCTAATATATTTAAAAATTGGCGTAAATAATTTTGTTTAATTGATTTACCATCAAAATAACCATAAAGTAACCATGATTTTTCTAAAAGTGAATTTATACCAAACATTTTAAATCCATTTGTGAATTATTTTAGCCTATAACCATTTTTTAAAAATACCTAAATATTAAAATACTTTAAATCTTACAAAAATTTTAATGAATTTTAAAAACTTAGTTTAAAAAAATACGTCACAGTTTATCTTTTTTTTTAAAAATTTTTTTACAAAAAAAAAAAATTTGAAAAGAATTTAATACAAAGTCAAAGCTTAAACTTAGTAATCTAATCTAAAAAATTTTTGTTGACGAATGCCAATCAGAATTTTTTGTTGTTGTTGTTGAAATTAGGTTAATAAAAGTTATTGTGTAATTATGTAACTGATATTAAATAATCCTTAATGCTATTTTTTAATGTTCTTTAAGATATACTTTTACTTTTTTATTCAATTTTATTTCATTATGAATCATTTTTAATTTATTTTTTAAATTCATTTAAATCATTTTACTTAACTTTTATTTATAAATTTTTTACATTAAATTAGCTTTTTTTAAAAGACAAGATTTTTATTTATTTTCAAGTTTTCGCAATTTGATTGAATACATAATCACGCACTGTATCAATTTAAGTTTTTTTTTCTTTTGTTTAATCGATAAATTACTTCAAACATTCATTTTTTTTTCATAATATTTAGATATCTAATTAAATCTTTAAATTGAAAAAAAAAACCTAATGAAGATTTAATAAACAATTAATTTCAGGAAAAATAATAATTATAACCTTTGAAACGCAAAAACTATAAACTGATACTTGTGAAGCTTTATTTAATTTTTTTTTTAGTGTTAATTGCATTTCTAAAATTAGTTCTAGCTCAATCAAATTTGTCCATTTCAACACTGTTGGATGTCGGTTTTCGCTTAATGATTTTAAATTTCGTGCAACATTGTTCAATTCGTTAAGCTTTGCGTGTTTGATTTTACTAATTGTGACATGTTTTTAAACTGATAATATTTTAAAGAAGAATCTAAAACCTAATATTTAAAAGTTAAAATTTTTGTCAAGTTTTAAATAGTGTTTTAATATTGCCTAATGATATAGTTTAGTGTCAAAAAAAAAAATAATAATAATTTGTGATCAACTGATAAGAATGCCACCAAATCTCCTGTCGAGCAACTGACGTGTGTATGTATCAAGATGAATTGTTTTAAAATTTTCAAATGATTATTATTTAAAAATAATTTTTCATTTTTATCATCAATAATTCACAGAAAATTTCTTATGAATGTTAGCTTAAACTTTAATAACCTTTATTTAGTTTCTTATAAATCTTTTTTAAATTATTTCTTCTAGTTTTTTTCACTAAAACTTTAAATTTTATTCTCTCAATTACTCAAAATTTTTTTTTTTTTGATTTGCTTATAAAAATTTATTAAAACTTTTTTCTTAAACTTTTATGCTAAAGTTCTCTTTTCAAAATTTTCATTAGAAAACTTTTATTTAAATTTTCTTTTTTTTTTAGATTTTTTATAGAGTTTTTTTAAGAAAAAAATAGTTCGTGTGGTGTTGAATGTTTTTTGGTTAAGTAATCGTAGTTATTATAAAAAGCATTGGCCAATTGTATTAAGTCCATAAATCAAGTCTTCAAAGCACAACCACTCCTCAGTTAAACTTGTTGCTATTAATCAAGTAAGTTTTTTTTTTTTTTATTTGCTTCAGCTATTATAGCGATCTTCTAAATTAGCCACACGCTATAATTTCTATTCGCTTCTTTTTTTTCAAAATTAAGAATTGTTTTTGGAGAGTTTAAAATTTTTATCATCAAGTTGATTAAATGATTTGAATTTTTTTTTTGATTTGTCATACAAATTTAAAGCGTTGAAATTTTAATAAAATTTTTTTTTAAAAGGTTATTACAAGACAAATTTTTTTTTAAAAAAAAATATCTTTAATCATAAAGCATACATCTAACTGTTTATTTGAATTTTTTTTTAGCTTATTTAAGTTCATAAAAATATGAGTTTATAAAATGCTGTTCAGATCTATTAAATGTTTTTGGGTTTATTAAATGTTTCTTTAAATCTATTAAATGTTTTTTTGAGTTTATTAAACGTTTTTAGTTTTAATTCCATAAATAATCTGAAGAGTAATGTTACACATAAACTTTTTTTTAGTTTTAATTTTTGAATTGTTTTACTGTAAAATCCTTGATTTTAAAATAAATTTGACAAGACTTTTGATTCTTATAGAGATTAAATTTTTGAATATTTTAAAAGAGAAAATTTTTAGTTCAATAAATTTTAGGGATTGTATTGTTAATTAGGCATATTAAGGCATTTAAAAATTCTTCTACTAAAATACTCAGTTAATTTTTTGGGTCAACTTTAAAGTTTATTTTCAAAATTCATAAATCAAGTCAAACGATAAATATTGAGAAAAAAAAAAGTTTATCGAATTTTTGAATGAAATTCGAATAAGATAACAATTCACCAGAGCTAACGGTCAATTTAAGTGATACACATGTTTTTTTCATAATAAGCATTTTTAGTTTATAAAAAGATCATAATCTCGTCAATTTGTGTAAATAGTATAATGAAATTTTAAAATACATCTGCAGTAGTTTTCATAATAAATTATCTTTTCAAAAATCCGTTCGTTTAATGTTGAAAACTTCATACTTTTTGATTCGCAAACTTAAAATATGACGAAATTTTTAGTTTTATATGATTTATTTTACTAAAATTTAATTCTTGTTAATGAAAATTTTTTGATTTATTTCATTTAATTTACTCTAATAATCATTAGTAATCTAGATTTTTATTAGGTCATTTTTTGAAATTAATAGATAAAACATTAAAAATTGTGAATAGGACTTAATAATTAAAAAGCAAATAAACCGACGTCTGTTATCATCTCTTTATTGCCTAATTAGTAGCCTTGTCTATTTTAGCCTTTTTATTATGTTTTTAGAACATTTCTTTTCGTTTTGATTAATAGTCACATTGTTTTAATATAGAAAAAAAAGACTCTTTTCTTTTGATTATGGAAAAAAAACTTTTGGCTAAATTCCAGTTTTATTTAGAAACATTTTATTAAAAACCATTTTAAAATTTATGGACCCTGTATGCATAGCTTAATTTAAATTTTTACTCTACTTATCTCAATTATCACTTTAATGGCTGATCATATGGTCAATTTTCAAAAAAAAATTTTTTTTTCACAGGTGCTTAACGTATTTACTTGTTACACATTTTATCTTTTTTTTCATTTTAAAAATTACATTATGAAAATTTGTTTTTTATTTCATAGCTTTGTTTATTTTGTTTAAAAATAGAAATAAAAAAACTAATTTAACAGGAAAAACTAAATGTTTACTTTTACTGGTCAATTGAACTTTATTTCACCTAAAATGTATCAAAAATTCTAATGATAAAATTTTCAGTTTATTTCCGTTTAAATAATAAATTTATTATCTAATTATTTTGATACTTAGAAAAGAGAACTATTATTATAGTTATTAATATTCAACTAATTATTTTATTAAAACTTTGGCCTTCTAAATTATCCATAATTCTTTTTTAAAAGTTACCCAATTGTATTTGAGTTTACTTTAAAATAAAATTAATAATTTCAGCTAAAAACTTATAATTTTTTGCTAATATTTTACTAATGGCTGCATGCCGTTTTAAAAAGTGATTTCAGCTTAAAATATAAAAAAAACCATCAAGCCTTTGCATCATTTTTTTAGCCTATAAAAGTAAACTTTGATTGTTTGAACAAAAGAAGTTTTTAGACAACAGAAAAAAAATATTTTTTTTAATAGTTTAGAAATTAGCTAAACGTTGAATTTTTTTTTAGTTATAAAGCATCAACTTTTATTGATCAAGTTAAATTTTCATCTTTTTTAAATAAAAATTATTTACTCTATTTTTGAACTTTACTCTTCTTGTCCTCTTATTCTATCAAAAAAACCTCTATGCCTTTTATTCTTTTTTTGTTTTTTTTCTACACTCAAATATAACTTCATTGATATTTTGTGTTATACACTTATAAAACTATTCTTTACCCTCTACTAGCTTCTACACTTATAAACTACAATTATGATCTAAATTTTAGACTTTAAAAATAAAAAAAAACTAGAAAAAATGAAGAGCGTGCGGTCTGGCTGTTATTTGATGGATGTTTCTGTAAATTAGCTAGCTTGCCGATCTAGTCACTTTTTTTTAGATTTTTTTTTATTTGTTTTAAAAGCTCTTTTCTTTTAAAACTATAAGTTTTGGTGCACTTGTCAAGAGTTGGTCTAACTAGAAATTTTTTGAATATGCATTTTGTGATTGATCAGTGCTAATGGCACTTGCCGGCTGTTAATTGATTATTTAATCGGCTAAATGTACAATTGATCGTTCTACGCACAAAAAAAAAAAAAAAAAAAAAAAAAGAAGCAAACTTTAATTGAAAGGCAAGTTAGGTACTTGTAAATTGTTTTGTTTTATTGAATAGTTTTAAATTAAAGTTTCTAATTTCTACATTAACTTTGTTTTTTAGATTTGTTTTAAATATTAAGCTTATAAAAAATTAACATAAAATTTTAAATTAAGTTGTTTTTTGGTAGGCAAATAAATTAATAACTGTCAATTGTTAAAGATGCTTTTAATAAAAAGAAAAATTTTTAATCAATGAGCCAATTAATGAAATGAAATTAATTTTTTTTTTTGAATTTGGTTTTATGTTTCAAGTACAGAAAAAAAAATTTTTTTTTTATTTAAAAAATTTGTTCAAATAATTCGAATTATTTTTTAATTTTTGAGAAAAGTTTTTCAAAAAATAGTTTTTAGAAAGTTTTTCAAAAAAGTTTTCAGAAAGTTTTAAATGTTTTTTCAAAAGTTTTATTAAAGTTTAAAACTTCATTTATAATACAATAATTGTCAATCTATAAAAGATGAAAAATGCTTTAACAAAATTTATTTTAAAGCTTTAAAATTTTTGTTTAAATGCTATTGTTTAATGTGTATTTAATGCTTAGGATTGCCTTTATACTTCCTGCCTTTATGGTTTGTCTATTTAGTTTTCTTTTTTATTTTTAGATGAAACGACTTCCGAAATTATTTCTTTATACACTAAACTATCATAAAAATAAACTTTAAATTTTTTTGCTACATCTATTTTCTTTTTGTCAAATAAACCGCATTGTTTAACTCGTACACGTGTACCGGTCGTAAATGTTACTTTAAAATTTCATAAAAATTTATTTAAACCTTGTGCGGTGAAATTGTAATTTACATTTGGGACACTTGATTTATTTTACTTTTTTTTTAATTTTAATTTATCTGGACATTGAGTATTTGCAATTACGCGTGTCTCTTTCACATTAATCGGTTACAACCTGCATTCAATAATAAAAAATTAATATTTGTTTGGTTCTCAAGTGGGAAAAGGATTGATTTTTGATTTTAATTATTTTTATTTTTTTTTCAAATTGACTTATCTTTTGAAGCAGCTTATTAAAATGGGTTACCAAAGAGGTTTAAATCTGTAAAAAAGTGTAAATATTATAGGAAAATAATAGAAATTATTAGAATTGGTATATCATATTTCTTTATTCAAACACGTGGCCTTGTCCACCCTCAACTACAATACTTTTTTTTTTTCTCTAAATATTTTATTACAGTCGTTGGAAAATTGGCTCGTGACCAATATGTTATTTTTTTCTTGTATTTTTTTATCTTTATACTCTATTTTGTATACTGTAGATAATCCTTTTTTAGTATGTTGATTGATTTTGATTGATATCGGTCAGCTGAATAATGGTCAGTTGGCCCATTGACCTGTAAATTTTAATTTTAACCCTTCTACATTTTTCCTATGAATAAGTTCATAAATTTTGTTTAATTTTTCTTTTGACTAAGTTAATATTTAATTTAAAAACCTTTTTTTAAAATAATCTTTCATTTTTAAATTTTTTTTTACTTTTATGATTAAAAACTTAATCTATTTTTTATAATTCTTTGCTCTTATTTGCAAACTCCGGAAGTTTTGAAGGACTGTTGTATTTGAAAACTAATTACATGTCAAAAAGGAGAAATAATCTTAATTAATTTAAAAAAATTTCATTTATTAAAACTATGTTTTTTCTTTTTAGGAATACTTTTTCTAAGTTTAAAATTTAAATAAATTGCCCTCTAGCTTAAAATGAACTTTTTTTGTTAATTTTTTTTTCATCAATTTTTTTTTAGATTCTTTGCATAACGGTTAGTAATCCACTAGACTCGTGCATATTTAGATATTGTTGAATGTAGTCTCGTGCTGGAATGTCCAAATGCCCGTGCCGATTCAATTAACTTGATAGGCGACTTGTCATATTGAAATGTGGGTTGCTATTTAAAGTTCACCTTTGTAAAAATTTTTTCTCTTTTTATTTTATTATAAACAGTCTTTTTTTATTACAAGTTCTTACTCAATTTGTCGCTTCTAAAATTGTTAATGGAGCGGATTTAAAATTTAAAATGCGTCGATTTTTATCAGGCATTGGATTACTTAAAACAATTTGTGGGTGCAACGGTTAGATGTTGATAGTTTACTCTTTTTTTTAGATACTTTTTTTTTTTTTTTTTAAATTTCACAGTGTTGATTTATCAAGATTAGCCGCCCAACTCTTCCGCGCGGCTATTTTTTGGGTTATTTAATCTGGCAATACTATACCGTCATCACCATACCTCCACTTCAGAAACCTTGATCTTCTTTTTATTTTTTATGTTTACTTTTTTCTTTTTTTTTTCTTTTTAAATTTTTATTTTAAGTTTTTGTTGATTTTATTTTTTTCTTCTTTTTATATTTTATCATTTAGTTTCAATAATCTTTTTCAATTTTTCATTTTTATGGAAAAAAAGGAAACTTTTTTTTGTTAGTTTAACATTTTGATTAATTGAAACCAGTATTTTAATTAATTTGATTGGACCACTTGATGATCGGGTATAAATTTAAACCATAAATCATTTTATAGGAAAATAATTTTTATTAGTAAATTTATTTACGCATCGAACCTTTTTTCAATTAGTTAAATTGAGTCTTTTTGGTCATTTGCACTTGCTTGTGTCGTTTATATGATTAATGATTTGTAAACAGTTCCGCTACCACCTACGCCTCAAACATTTTTTTACATTATTATTTTTTCAATTTATTAACATTAATTTTTATTTTGTTGCTTTATATGAAAAGAAAAATTTATTTTTATAGATTCTACTTAATATTCAGGTATTAGATTAACGGTAATAGTTTCCGTTCTTTTGTTATAAACTTGTTTACTTAAACAATTAATTGTTTTCTAAATCACTTTATTTTATTGTTTTATAACTTTTAGCCAATAAATTTATATAAAATAAAATTAATTATTCTAATGCGAATCTTTTTTATACTTTCTTTGACTTTTGAAATTTTTTTTTCAAACTTTTTCTTTTTATGTTACTCAATTAAGATGTATAAGTTTGACAGATATTTTGATTGAAAGCAATTTGCTGTTATTTTACTGAATTTTAATTAATCATTAAGATTAGCTAATAAATATTTGCATGTTTTATTAAAATAACTATTCGATATGACTCTTTAAAAAAAAAATTATATAAAAGCCAATTATAAATTTTTAATGTGATTTTCAAGTTTTTAATCTTTTTTATTCAAAATAATGATAAAGGCTTCAATTTTAACCTTTTAAATCAAAAATAGTTTGATTTAATTTGATTAAAGTTAAATTTAAACTCTATTTAAAATGTCACTTGAAATGTTGAGTGACGAGAGAATAATTTCGACAATGCTTTTAAATTTTAAAATATTTCCCTAAAAATAGAACTCTTAGACATAAAACTGGTCAAATGTTTTCTTTCGTCAAGGTGTATATGGAATTTCAAAATTTTTTTTTAAAAAAGTGCTAAATTTAAACTTTTATTTTAAAAATGTTTAGGTCAAGCAATTCATCTGATTGATATGTGTCGATTTTTTTTATACTCTTTTGGCACGTGTTTTATAGATTTAAAAAAGAAAATTTTTTTTCTAATTTTTTTAAACAAAATTTTAAAAACAATTGAGTTTATAATTTCTTGTTTATAACGTACAATCTATTAAACTTTTTTTTATATAAAAATTAATGTGTGTTACTGACCAAACTCGTTGTTTAGGTAATTTAATTTAGATGTGGTTATTTGATGGATGTGATGTCCCCACCAGCTAACATTAAAATATTTAGTTTTTTTTTTACATTTTTTTTCATTTTAAAATTCCTTTGTACCGAAACTAATTGTTTTATTAAAAATTAATAACATAATTAACGCAGCATCGATCAGAGAAATCATTTTTTCTCATCTGAAAAACATAATTTTTGATTAGAACTTTTTTAATTTTTTTTTCTACATAGTTTATCATTATCTTAAATAGTAATTGGTTTAGAAATTACTTTTTTTTTTTTAAATTTGTTTTTTTAAGCTCTTTTCATCCTTTTTTTTTCATTTTTATTAAAAAAAATTTTATATACTGTGGTCTGCCACACGCTGTGTACGCGTGTTTAAGGATTTATTTGGGTACTGACCGATTGACTGCGTCGATTGACTTGTGCTCGATGAACTGGTAATCCTTTTTTTTATAAATTTTAACAGTTATTTTCATCTTAAAAATTTTTTTTATCCTTATCGTCAAATAAATTTACTTGTACATCACTAAATAAATTTTTTAAATTCTTTTCTTACGCCCCTTATGAAATTTCTTATTAATTTATCCTTTTTTTATTCATTTTTTAAATTTTTTTCTCTTTCTTTTCATATATTTCAACATTAATCGGATTGAGATTTAAATTTTTTTTACTGAAAACTACCTGCTCGCGCATTTACACGCTCAGCATGTAGTAATATTAATCCTCTAAATGGGCAATAAAAAAACCTGGCCCTATTCGTACACGTGTATAAAAATATTACCATCTTAGACTTTCTATCTTTGTTTTTTTTTATTTCTTTTTATTTATTTAAATTATCGTCACTGTATCAACCATTTGAATTCAATAAAGAACCGGTTCGATAAGGGTGGGGGTGCTATTTTATTGAAATTGCTTTCTTTTAGGATTTATTTTTTTTTTGTTTTTATTTCTTTTTCTCAACTAATAATCTTTTAAATATTTTTTAAGTTATTTAAATTCTTTTTTAATTGTCAACAAGAGAACGAAATAAAAATATTTTTTCAACTACTTTTAATTACAAAATTTAAGCACTTGTGAGTAAGCTGATATTTAATACACGTGTATTGGTCAGTTACTTAGGCTTAATGATTTTAGCTTTGATTGTAAAAGCCACGCGGCTTATTGGTCAGTACAATGCTTGTAAACAACATGTATGTCCACGTGTAAGACAATGTGGTTAAATTATGTTTTATTTCAATCACCTATGAATAAAACCATCTATTATTAATTTTATAAGATCTCTCATCAATTTATTCTTATTTCATTTTTATGTTTTTTTTTCATTTATTTGAACTTTTAGACTTTTTTTTTCTTTCTTTTCTATAGATGAACACGCGTTTCTGAGAATTGCTTTTTATATTTCTAAACAATCTTCACTAATCAAATATTTCTAAAAGATTTTTATTGTATAGAAATAAAATTTATTTTCAAGACTTTAAGTAAATTTAAGTTTATTTACTGTTTTTTATTTTATTGCAATTCAAACTTTTTAATATTCATTTTGATGTATTTTTTGTTTAAAAATGTAAAGGAATGAAATTTAATTCGATTTTTTCTTTTTTTAGCAATTAGTGATCGTGCGTCGCCCTCATTTTTGTGCACGAGACCTGTTGTTGAAGCAGAAAAAAAAGCGACTTTTATGACCGCCTTAACGACACTTAAAATCGTATTTTTATTAGCCTTTCTGTTTATGGCGTTAACACGCGTTTTATATTTTCTTATTTAATCGTTTGATGAACACTTTTTGTATTTTATCTTTTATTAAAGATAATATAGTTAAATTAGTAGACCATAGTGCACATATGCTAATTAACTATTTTTTTATTTATTCTTTTTATTTATTCTCTATTTATTCATCATTTTTTTAATTTTTTTTGTTTAATTCAATTTAATCTTATCAGTTATTTTTTATTTATATTCAAGTCTTATTTAAAAGCATCATTTAATCTTTATCATGTAAAAAAAAAAAAAAATTGTCACTGAACACAATTTGTTCATTGGCAGTTTTAGTGCTCAATCAACAGTACCACAAAATTTCATAGAACACGTGGCAATTTACAGTTTTTTTTTTAAAAAAGTTTTCGCTCTTTTGTCGCACACTCTTAATTAAGTTTCGAGAAAGTAAAAAAGCAGATTGAGCACCCACCTACCTTTCACACTCATCTTAGATATTTTTTTATTTTTTTATTTTGATTTTTCAAGCTTTTTGTGCTTGTCTCGTGCAGTTTTAAATGAATTATTGATGAGTTACAAACTTATACATTTTTTTTTCTATTGACCAACGGTCAGTAATGTTTATCTGTAACTTTTTTTTAAAATAATTTTAAAAATTTTTTAAAAAACTATAAAATTATTGTTTTCTATTTTAAAATTCCAAAGCTAATTCAGATTCTTCCTCCGGCGTACGATATTTTAAAATGATCGTCCGTTTTTGATCGGGAATTTGTCGTGTCATGATTTATGTTCGACGAAGGCTTATATTTCTTTTTTTTTAGATGTTTTTCCCTCTTCTTTTTTTATTTTTTTTTTTGTTGCCAATTCTATTAAACAAGCCTTATATGTTCTTTAAAAACTATGTATACGTAATTTTTTGTATGTATATTTTTATTGAACATAGGTTTGAGAAAACCAAATTTTCTGATGCAACGATTTCTATTACGATAAAATTTTTTTACTCTATTTTTTAGTCTATTGAATTGAAAACTGTGGTATCCACCAATGTCGCTCTAATTGTGGACATGATAAATGATTCTTTTGTGCTGGGTTTCTTTTTATCCGCTTTAAATCCTTGATATTCATCGCTAAAATTGCTTGTTTTTTTTTATGTTTATCTTATCGGGTGCTTTGACCTCAAGTACTGGTATATTTTAAAGATTTTTGTTTGTGTTTGATCAATTTTCAATTTTTTTATTTTTTTTTTAAAAACAATTGCCTTAAGATTTAAGAGAAAGTTACAGACTAATATTTAAGGAAGTTAACTTATTATTGACATGCGCATCATATTAAAAAATGAGATTTTTTTTTTAGGTAACTTAAATAGCTTATTTCTTTCACCCTAAAAAATGATTTTACTAATAGAATTGAATTATAAAATGCATAATTATTTTTTATATTTGAGAAAAAAAATAATTAAAACTATTCAAAGAGTTTTAAAATGCTTGAGCAATATTCAAAAAAGAACTAATAGTTTTTTAAGTAATCAGATTACTTCAAACTAATTTTTATTAACTGTAACTCAAAATTTAAATTTTTTTTTCAAACTTCCTATCCAATTAAGATGACATTGTTAAAAATAATTTAAAAATTTAATTGTAAAGAAAATTTAGAGAATTTTTTATTAAAATTAAATCTTGATTTATGTGGAAAAATATTTTTTAAAAATTCTTTTTATATAATTTTATGTGTTTTCTTTTAATTTAGTGTTTGAATTAAATGAAAATATGTTTAAGTAAAAAAATTTTTACTTTGTAATATACAAATAACTGATTTAATTACAATTGGTAGAAAGATCAGAAGATGCTCCGGAAGTTTAGGCAGAATTCATTCATGCAGATAGACGCGTGCTGCGTCTGTTAAGGCAGGAAAGGCTTACATTACTTTTTTTTGCTCTTCTTTTTATTTAAAAAAAAAAAACCACTAGTACCGCATATACACACTCCAATTAATTGCTTTGCAACTATTTTTTGCCTAATTGAGCCCCGGAAGCTCTTTTGTTGAAATTACAAACTCTAACATGTTTTTAAACTGTATTATGTAATTTTATTTCTCATATTCAAATAATTCCCTATAAAAATTTAAGTTTAGCCCTTTTAATTTTATTACTCAAATGTCTTACAAGTTTAAAAATTTCATGCTTATTATCATTCTATGCTTAGCAGAGCAAAAATCAAAAACTAAACATAAGTGAATACATAAGTCGATATTTTGGCAACAATACTTATAACAATATAAAAACTTGATCATTGACCTTCTATTCTTTTTACATTTTTTCTTCTTCTTATTTTTTTTTAATTTAAAGATGATCAATTGCTATTCTGACTTTCTTTAAAAGTTTTTTCTTATCACCCAGCACCTAGTATATCTTATTTGCATCTATTTTTTTTAGAAATATGAAAATAAAAATAAAACTTCAAAAATTTGAAATAATTTTACTTAATCTTGTGGTTCCCCTCAACAAGTGACAAGACTTTCTTAATGATAGCAATTAAAAGCGCGATTAGTTAAATTTATTTTATTCACGGCGTGCTGTCATTAATTTAGTCAAGCATCTATCTTTAACCATTTATCTTGTCAGTGCGTGTCGCGTACATAAAATTTTTGCATCTTTTTTAAAAAAAAAAATGTTTACAAAATGATACATTAGCTTCTATTTTATTTACAATGTTTCATTTTGATTCCCAGCAACAGTTTGCATGGGAAGTAGATTATTTTTTTTCTAAGTTTAATTCAATGTAACTTATTTAAAGATTAAAGCACATTAATCACCACATCTTTTTCATCTTGTCTACTTTTAAACCCTTCTTCCTATTTCTAAAATATTTTTAAGCTTATAAAAACTTTTTAATGCTTCTTTTAAAATTTATTTTAGTTTTTCAAGAATTCCTTAAAAATAATGTTTATGCTTTATAAAGATTAGTTTTTTTAATTTATTTCTTTGACTTTTTGAAAGTAATACTTTGTTTTAAAGAAACTTTTTATAAAAAAAGAAGATAAAAACAACTAGAATTAACATAATGAAGACAATTAAATTTTAAGATAAAAGTTGACTTAAATTAATTTACTTTATTTCTCAGCAAATTTTTCTCAGCTTAAAACTTATTAAATGGATTATTCAATTGAGACTAATTATTTTTGAAATCAAATTTATATTCAAATTATTATGAATGATTATCTTTTAATGTATAATCATCTAAATCTAAACAAAAAAAAACTTTTTTTTAATTAAAAATTAATTAACGATTAGTGATTTTAACAAGGTATTTAACTAAAAGCATTAAAGTTTATAACTTTCAACTAAGTTTTATACTTTTTTTTTATTATTTTTTTACGCATTCTTTATCTTTTAGATAGATCTTAAACACTTATTTTTAACAATATTTATAAAAATTTTAACTCTTTTGAATATCAGCTGATTGAAGCAATCAGGTGACTAGTTTTAAAAAAAAAATTTTATTTAGTTAAACAACTTATTTGTTGTTTACAGACAAAATAAACTTTCAATTGAAAGGGGTGAATTTTTATTATAAACATTTTTTTAAATCTTCAAATTTTGATTATTTCTTGTTACACTTTTACGACCCGCTATTGCTTAATCGTTTTCATTTACATAAAATTTTCTCTTTTTTCTACTAGTAGTTTAAAAGCACAAAAAATTTTTTTTTTTTTTTATTAAATTTGATGAACAATACATCGTTTTTATTAAAATGTATGTTTAAAAAGGATTGGCCTTGAAAATTTTTTAATGAAAATAAACACTAAATAGATGGTCAGTGATTTTTTTTTTTTTGCCCATCTAAAAACTTTTCTATCCATATGTTTCTTGTTTTTATCATTATAAACTAATTATGTTTTGAAAAAATAATTAGTTTTTCTATCTAATGCTTATATAAAAGTATTTAAAATTTTAATTACACTTAAGTAAATTTCATGTTTATTCAAATATTTTTAATCGAAATTTTTTTTTTTCAAATTATCAAAAAAAGACAAATTTAAATGTCAAATTTTATTGTTAGAAATTTTTTTCTTTTTTAAAAAAGTATTTTTAAACTTTGAAAAAATATTTTCTTTAATTTAAGTAAATATTTTTGTGTAAAAAATAATGTGTTTGCAAAAGTTAATTTTCAATTTATAAAAACTTATTTTCAAATTTATTAATTTTAAAATATCAAATTAATATTTAAGTTTAGTTAAAAAAGTTTTACTGTGAAAAAGTTAGTTAAAAAAGTTTTACACTTTTTATTAAGAGTGTTATGTTGTAAAAAAAGATTTTTATAAGAGAGGTATAATGTAGCAAAAGTTTATTGAAAGAGTGTTATGCTGTAGAAAAAAGTTTATTGAAAGAGTTATAATGTATAAAATGTTTTTAATAAGAGTTATAATGTAGAAAATGTTTATTAAAAGAATTTTACAGTAAAAAAGTTTTTTTATTTTTTTATATTTATAAGAGTCATAACGTATTATTAAGAATTTACATTGAGCTTATAAAAGTTATTTTCATTTTCATATTAAAATGATAAATATTGAAATATTAAGTTGTTTAAATTATATTGAGTTGATAATATTGAGTTGAAAAAAAGAATTAATAAAAAAGGATAAAGAATTATTGAAAGGATAAAGAATTTATTGAAACTATTGTTAACATATAGCTGTATTTCTAAAAAAAATGTATGCTTTTAAATAAGATATATTTATAAAGTATATAACTTTTTTTCAACTTTTAAATAGAGTTTAAAATATAAGTAGAAAATTTATTTCTAAATAAATTTAAAAGTAAATTTCCAAATAAAAAACTTGTAAATAAAAAATACTTTTAAATAAAACAAAAATATATGTTTAAATAGAGAAACTAAGAATGTGTTTCTAATTTGAGAAAAGTATTTTTGATAAAGTAGTGAATATTTTTTGAGAAAGTATTTCTAACATAAAATAATACATTGAGAATTAGAATAAAAAAAAAAAAAAAAGATTCTATCAAATGTTTAAATTGAGAAAGTTCTAAAAAATTCGACAAAAAACTTTTTAAAAAGTTTGGCACGTGTTTAGTCCAGGTGACGAACACATTTTACGCTTATTTCATTTAATAAAACTATTCAAATAAAAAATTTAAGTTTATCTTGTTTTTAAATTAAAAATGCTAAAGTGAGCATTAAATATGAAGCATATTAATTTGAAGTGTGTATGTTTCAAAATAAGGTAAAGAAATTCCATAAAAATAAATTAAAAAATAAACAAAATTATAAAAGATGAATTCTAAAAATAATTTTCAATGCATTTGAAAGGTTTAAGATAAATAAAAAAATTTTTTTCAAAAAAAAAGTTTGACTAATAAGCTTTATTTAAAAATTTATGAAAATTTAGATGAAATTTAGACAAAATCTTTTTTTAACTAAATCTTTTATCATTTTTAAAGTTTTAAAAAATTAATCGAGTTACCCAAGTTTTAACAGACTTTTTAATTTAAAAGATTTGAAACATAAATCTTCATAGAATTGATTTGTTATACAATAAAAAAAATGATGCAAAAAGAATTGATAAGTAAAATTGATAAATTGGACTTAAAAGATTTAAAAAGAATCTAAACAAAAGATGTAATAACTTTATTTTGAGAAAAAAAGGTGAATAAATTTAAACATCTTGAAATAGACTTGTTTAGATTTGTCAGCTAATGATAATTAATTTAAAGTTTATTCAAATCTTATTAAGTTAGCAAACTTGATTGTTTACTAATATGATTTAAATTCTAAAAATAAGATTAAAAATTTTTGAAATTAGTTTACTCAATTCAATTTATAATTGAGTCTTTTGTTGAAGATTTGTCTTTCAAATCTAATAAATCGAGTTCTTAGAAAGATTAAAACTAACATCTGTATTATTCAAAATTAAAATAAACAAATTGATAAAAGAAGAAAAAAAATCAAACTGCTTACCTTTCTACTCTTTTTTTTTAAGCTTTTCAAAATAAAGGATGTAAAGTCCAGATTTTTGGGATACTAAAGACGCATTTGCTTTTTGTTTAGTTTAAAGACAGTAAGTACGATTTTTTTTTTTATAGCAATACCCTAACAGACAAGGATTATTAAAGCTCGCGCGCAGCAGGTATCAAGGCTATTAAACGTGCAATGTTCATAAAGAATAAAAACTGTTAAAACTAGCTTATAAGTTATATAGAAATTTATATAATTGAGAAGGATAAAACTTTATGTTTAAAGAAAATTTCTCCTTATTGAAATTGCTTTTAAATTGATATAAATGTAATAGAAACCAATATTTAAATTTTTTGTTTAACTTGCCAAAAATATATTTCAAAGTTATTAACTTTTTTTAATCTCAAAAATAATTTATCTTTTTTCTCTCTTTATGAATTATTAATCTCAAATTTTAATAAAAATTTAAGAGACTATTTAATTAACGTTTCTTTATAAGACAACACGATAATTTACCTGTTGTTTATATTCATCAACAACCCTTTTTTTAATCAATTTTTATAAAGTACTTTAATGGCTTATTAATTTTTAATGTTTTTTAAAAAAAAAATTTCAAACATCACAAAACAAGTTTTCAAATTGACCATTTGGCCAAAAAAAAAAGTTTTTTTTAGAAGCTAAACATAGAAGTTTACTTAGGTTCTGGTTGAATGCTTAAAGATGCGTTTTATGAAGGTTTTTTGATCATACGACAGTCCTTCGTATTCAAAGGATTGAGGGTGCTTTATTAGCTAAAATTAAATAAAGTAAAAACAAAAAAAAACATTTTGACTTCAAGTCTAATGAAATAAAAAAGATAAAAATTTAAACAAAAATCAAATGTGAAGTATCTTAAATTGCTTTTCAGTATTGAAAGGATTAAAATTATTTTCATGAAAAAAGGGCTGCTACTCAGTTAAATTAACTTTTTTTTTTTTATTTTGTTTATCTGATCCAAGGTTTTTTGTGTTTCCACCCTCAATTAAAGGTGCGCGGTCGCTAAGAAATTAAGTCTTGAAAGAGTTATTGAGAAAAAAAGGGGAGAGATGTTTTGACAACCTGTCAGCACCAAACATTGTATTCCTTAGGTCTTAATGCTTCATCCTTTTTGGTTTTATTTTAAATCATCTAAATTGTTATTCTTTAAAAAATATTTCTTGTTTTCACTTTCATTTAAGTATTTATTCAAATGTCTAAATTTATGTTTATTTGCCACTTTTGTCTTTGTTTTATAAAATTTATTTCAATATTTAATGAGCTAGTTCTATGAATAATGTAACTTAATATAATTTAATGTAATTAACTATAATTAGTTTTAATCAAGCTTATCAAAATTATTATAATTTTGTTTATAAATCATTTTTAATTGAAAGATTAAGTTTAATCTGTTTTTAAAAAAAGAAACCCAAAAAAGAAGAACTTTTATTAGACAAAACTTTTTCATTTATTTTAATGAAAATTTAGCAACTTAGTTTGTCATCTTATTTTATTTGAAGAAAAAAAAGTTTTTTTTTAGTTTGTAAACTATTCAACCTTAAACTCTGTTTTGATTTCAGTCAAATTTTATTCAAATTTCTTAGCTTTAATTTTATACTTTTTGATTTGACTTTTTAAATTTTGATTTTTTTTAATGTGTTAATTAAGATTCAACTTTGATTCAAGCATTGCGTCAATTTTTTTTTTGGTTAAACTTTACGTCAAATTAGGTATACTTTATTACACTCTAATTTAGATATTCTTTAATAGTTTTTGATTTAGACATTCTTAAATAAACTTTGATTAAGGTGTACTTTATTATGTTTTGATTTAGGTATGTTTTAATGTTTTGATTTAAGTTCATTTTAATATGTTTTGATTCAGGTGTATTTTAATATGTTTTGATTTAGGTTTCTTTTAATATGTTTTGATTTAGGTGTCTTTTAATATTTTTTGATTTAGGTGTCTTTTAATGTTTTTTGATTTAACTATTTTTCAGTATACTCAAATTAAATATACATTCATATTCTTTAGTTTTAAACTATTAAAATTACTTTGATTAAGATATACTCTTATTTAGATTAGATTTAGTTTTGAAACTTCTTTTTAATTCAGGATCAATTTAAATTTTTTTTTTACTTAGTATCAACTTTGAATCACCTTAGCTATTGATTAGACATAATTTAGTTTTAATTTAAACTTAATTTTGTTTCGAAATCTGTTTGATTTTGGTTTTTATTACGCAATCAGTTAGGTAATACTTTTTGAATTTTTTTAATCTCAAATCAACTTAATTTTTTCTCTAAATTTACTTGATTCATAAATTTAAGTCAAAAAATTGGCTTAAGTTTTGGTATGATTTGGTGAAAATTTTGTTTTTTTTTTTTTTACTCAATTCTTGTTAAATTACGTTTATAAGTAGCTGTCAGTAATCATTCTTAACTCGTTATGTCAACTTTTGTAAAAAAAAAAAAAATTTTTTTAGATTTTAAATGTTTATCTGAATCATCTTACTTTTTCTTTAAGGAAATCTATTTATTTTTTTAACTTAGTAATTTAATTGAAATTTCTTTTTACTAGATATTTTACAAAATTGTTGAATACGTGTTTGAATTTAAAAAAATTAAGAAAAAGAGTAAATAGAAAATTGAATAAGAAAATTTTGAAAAAAGAAAAATTTTGAAAAAAGAAAAAATTTGAAAAAAGAAAAACTTTAAAATAGAAAAACTTAAAAATAGAAAAAATTTAAAATAGAAAAACGTTGAAAAAGAAAAACTTTAAAAAACTGTGAATTAAGAAAAAAAAAATGTTTTGTGTTAAAAAATTAAATTTAAAAATGCTCTAAGAATTTTATAAAAAGTCAGCTGAAATAAATACATAAAAGTTTCATAAGTGAATAAAAACTTCATTAATTAATTTTTTTTTTATTGAAAAATGTAAACTTTTTATGTGAAATAAAACTTTTTTTTTTTATTAAAACTACAGACTTAAGAAAAGTTTTGAAAATTAAAGTTTTTTTAAGTTGTGATATTTCATCAGGATTTTATAATTGCTCTTAATTATCTTTAGTGACTAAACTTTTAAGTGAATAATTTTATCAATTTCATTGGTATCTAAATGTTAATTTAAAAAGAAATTTATTCAAATTATTTAAATATAAAAAAAATATTTTGACTTTCTAAGAATACACCTACCACTACGCTAAATCATTAAAAGGGCAAATTACGCAATAATATAATTCTGTCATTTTTTTTCTGTTGTTGATTAAACCAGAATTGGTTATCATGTGTGTGGTCGATTGCTCAACCAAATAGCTCATTATATTTTTTTTTTTAAAAACTGTTAAAAGATAATTTTGATTAAAGCCTATGTGTATTATAGTTATTGCGTTAAACATAAGTACTGTGGACAATTGACTGTCATATGCTCTAAATTAAACAAAAATAAAAACAAGGTCAGTAATTTTGAAACCTGTAATTTAAAAATAGTTTATTTAATTATTTTAATCTTATCAAAATTTTATTAATTTTTTTTAGTTATAATTTTTATGATTTTTATTTTCTATTGATCGACCCTATCAAATTTATAAGTTTTTTTTTGTTACAAAAAAAACCTTTTTAAACTCTTTAAACAATAGTTTAATTCAATTTTTATTTCAAAAAGTTTTTTTTTTGTTTGACATTTATTAAACTAACTTTAAATTGTCTTTATAATTACATAGGAATATGTTGATTTGTTTAAAAGATTTATTTTGAATATTTTTGCAATTATTTTATTTACTAAACTTTTACATATTGCTAAACATTTACAATTTTCTAATTTTTTACATTTTTCTAAGCTTTTTTAATATCCTAAACTTACACATTATTCTAAATATCCTAAACTCGTACAGAATTTTAAACTTCTGAAATAGTATAAACTTTTTTTTTAATATTCTAAAGTTTTTCAATATTCTAAAGTTTTTCAATATTCTAAAGTTTTACTATTTTCTAAAGTTTTACTATTTTCTACTGTTTAACTATTTTCTGAAGTTTTCTAATTTTTTACAATTTTTCTAAACTTCATTTTTCTAAACTTTATTTTTCTAAACTTTTTCAATTATACACTAATCTATTTAAATAATTCTTTTTTAAGTTTTTTAATTTAATATTTTCAGTTATGTGGTTTTATTTATTTTTTTTTTAATTTTCTTTTTTAATTTTTAAAACTATTTAGGTTTTAAATTT